>CM076580.1:1374683569-1374999420 GCA_034641835.2 Pinus albicaulis | reverse complement strand
ACCGCACATGTATTAAGGTTAGTAAACAAAAAAAAGGGTTTTTCAAATGTGATTAAACCTTGAGCTTCTCCCAGACATCATATTATTCCTCTGCTAAATCAATAATCCAAATAATTTTTTGACCCCACTTTTCCATCCTCCCTTTACCGATGGGGTGGGGGGGGGTGTGTCAGAAAAGTGGTTTTCCTCCTCACCGGACCCACCTAAGATGTCAACACCACATCATTTTGCATGCCCCCCCCCCTCATAAATAATTAATCGCCTTGAACCCCCTCTGAAAACTGCTTCTCTTCAATCCATTCCCACTAGATTTCTCTTGCATCTCCCTCCATTTATCACTTGACACCTGGCATAGAACATTACCCAATTAAACGTAATCCCAGGATAACCATTTGAAATTTCAACAGACCCATGCCCCCAAAGGAAACTATTCTGTAATGATAAAAAACCCTTTCGCGACCATTTTAATTCCTTTTTTTTGCAGAATTCTCACCCTTCCTTCATTGCCAAATATTTTTCATTATACTCAACCATCATACCCAACAAGGGATTGATCAAGCACAAGAAAATACACCATTTCCACTAATTTTCAACTCATAGATTAAATCCTCAGTAATTCACCATTATCTTCCTGTTAATGTAATTAAAATTAGCAATATGCCTCCTAAAAATAAGAATAATGAAGACTCAATCAACCCAATGCTTCCCCCCCTTATTGATCTTGATCATATCCCTCTTGTAGACAGGGATTACAAAATTACAGAGACTAAGTGTGATTTCAAATTTTTCAAACTCTACCATTGGTTCGAATATAAATTCATTGACCAAACAGATGAAATTGGTCTCTAAGAGCCCAATTTACCTCATTACAACTTCCCTTAGACCCATCATTTCCCAGAATTCATTAGAAAATGTCAGGCCTGTTACTTACCAAACCAAAGAGCCATTATAACTCCAATTGTATAAATATTATTCACCATCACTTCCAAAACCATTGACCAAATGATGCAGGTCCCTCCTATTGAAGCCAGTGCACCATTTTCTATAGAATCCTTGAATGAACCATATCATAAATTATATTTATCCAAGAGAACACAAATTTTTGACATTTTCCTGCCTAAGAATACCCAATTTCCCAAGAATAATCCACCCTATTCTTCTAACATGTTCCCTGATCAGGCCAAACACATCATTTCTGTGCTTTCACACCTTTTAGGTTATTATTATGATGAGTCGATTGATGAACCTATTATTGGTTTCATGTAAATTTTCTCTACCAATCAAAAGCCTTCTGTTGTTTTTAATTTTAGTCAATTTTTGGCTAACATGATACATGAAAAACTCCTAAAGTTACCAACTGAAGGAATATTAAAAAATGATTCAATTCTTGTATATATGTTAATTTATTATCAAGTAGATAGATTCCCATTTTCATTGCAAAAAGTGAATGAATAATGGAACCCACAATCAGTGATTTTCTGGACCTCATTGCTGAGGAAAGATTTAGATGATTACACCTTCAAAGAGTACATAGAAAAATTCATTCATCCAGTCATAAGCCTGCTGACCAACAATGCAGAGCCAAGAATCAGCGAATAAATTAAGAATATCTTGCACCTGACAGAGCAGGCCAAAATGGGAGATTGGTACCTCTACCAAAACTACACAGATATTAGGGTGTATGGATGTGAGATGCCACCATACAAGCTACCCAAGTACCTCCCAATGAGATTATTTTCCCTGGAGTATATAAGAAAAATGATAATTCATATGAAATTCATTTTGTCTCAGCAAAGAAGAAGTCTCAGTTCAAAATGATAACACAGGTTGGTTGTTTCATTTGCAACAACAGAGCAGTAGGTGAAGAAGCAGACAAGATCTTGAAACAAATGAACTTTAATTTGAGCTTTACATGGTCTTATGACCCTTTGGTCCCAATCTCCAAGCTAAGGGTGGAACACAAAACCACTCCTTATGTGCACACACAGAGGCCAGAGATTGAGAGGCATATGAATCAATTGAAATGGACAAATAACACCTTGCAGGAAGCAGAGGAGCTGCTCGTGTCCACCTCTATTTCACATACCCCTACTCCTCAAGAGAGGACATGGAAGAAACGAAGAGAGGAAGGATCCCCTTCAACTTCAGGCAGCTCACCAAGGGATTAAAACCTCATATATAGGAAGAGGGCTAAGAGAAGTCTTGAAACAGATTCAGTAAAGAAACATGGGAACAACAAGCTCCCATAGTCATCAAAGATCCATTGTCCTTAGCACCATTAGGCACCAAATTTACAGAATTTCCAGTAGCATCATCAGTTTCATAAAGCCAATAGGACACATCCCACACATCTCAAATCATTTAGGGAGAAAAAGAGAAAAGTATTTTTGATAGATACAAAGAGATTAAGCTTAAAAATGAAAGACTTAAAATCAATACATACACAAAATTCTGGAATCAAACTGCTAGTTCTCAAAGAAGGCTTCTATCATCCTTTGATATAGAGAAGGGAAGAATGCAAATGACATTCTTGCAAGCTTATATTGCACAACCAAAGTTAGTTGCAGAAAACAATAATACCTCCTTTGAATTTGATGCAAACGATATTCATCCCATCAATCAAATGGAGATGCGTAAGAAGACTAGAGAAATGCTATTTTCCACCTTGACTAATAGGTCAATGAGTGTTTCAAAATTGCAGATATCTCTTACAAATATTCAATCTTAACTCAAGATTGAAAATCTCTCAACTCTAGCAAAAGACACTAGAATAAAATCATTAGAATATTTTGTCATCAATATGGGATATAATCCAGAGAATGTTAAGGCAAATGAAGAATTTATAAAGAAGAAAAACACAGATATTGTAGCCCTTAGAAAGAAATTGAAGATGCCAATAATAGAGGACCCACAGACTAAGGAGACAGAAGAGTTAGAGACCCAAAAAGAAGATACGATTAAGCTTATCATGGAGCATAATTCTCAAATAAAAAACATTGAGGCAGAAATGGATAATCTAATTAAGGAGTTGGAAGAAAATTCACAGTAAACAGTGATTCCTTTGAATGTAGTGCCTCTCACAGAAATACCAAATACAAGTGCTTCTACATGAGCAACACCTCTAGTAAAACCTACAGATGCTATAAGAAAACTTACAAAAGCATTGGAGGATATCTCAATGCAAATTGAAGAAATAAAAACACTGCAAGGACGGGTAAAAGCCTTACACGAGCAGAAGAACATCAGTGAAGCTTCACACTTAGCAGAGGCACAAAGGTCCGAAATATTGTTGGAAAGGATACTATGAATGGAAAAAGAGTTAGCCATTGGCCAGAGCTTGGCCCAAGCCAAGGAGAAAATATGGACAGATATCCTCAACTCCATGAATGAGATTTGGCCTTCTATACAAATCATTTTGAAAAAAATGAATTGATATAGAAATCTACAGTAGCAGTTGCATACATCAAAGAAAATTTGGGTGATAAACCCACATAAGCCACTGAAATTATTAAATTCTTGAGTTCTAAGAACAAAAATGAGTTGGAGGAAGTGGTAATTGAAGACAGAACTGAAACTATACTTTAAGTGAAGAAGGTTTTGACCAAAAAGAACCTCATTCTACAATTGGAAGAAAAATGTCAGGGATTAGAGATTGATGTCAACAGATTTTTCAGTAGAGTTGAAATAGTGAAGAAGAAGGGAATTCTTAGTTTATTTTTAATAAATGAGAAATCAATAACACAAGAAGACTACATCAGGATATTGAAATAAGTGGCCATAAATAGCTCTAAGTTTACTGGAATAAAGCACAACTTTGTAGGAAAATAATTTTGTAATATTCCAAAATTTGCCTACAACAAATTGGAATATTAAATTTTTCTATTTTCACTTAGGGGCTGAATAATTGGGTGAGGAGGACCATACATAATAAAAACATGGATAAAATCCCTCTTAGTATGAAATTGGATCATTGGTGGAACTAGATTTCACACCCTCATGTGTGAAAGGAGACATTTGCAAGAAGACAAGGTCAAGTTTGAGCAAGTCAAAAAAAGCAGAGGTAGAAGGTGGAGAGCATCTTGTGGGATAGAACAATGAAAGAGGAGGGAAGTTTCCTTGATGGAGGAAACCCTAAGGAGTGGGACCCATGGAGAGGGAGCTCTCATTTGTTTAAAAGGAGGGCAAGGTAGCCATTGTTTCTCATGCATATGATTATTGATTTTATGTCTGCTTAGACTATTTGCAGTCTCCAACTATTTAGCTGAGTTGCAGTGCTGTTTAGCACGAGGGGTTCCTATTTAGGATTCTTTCTCCTTCTTGAGAGGCCTCTTGAGGGATTACACTTCATTTCTCCACATCCAGGCTTTGGGCCAAGCATCCTCCTTCAATGACAATGCAGTTTCTGTTTAGAACTGAGTTGTGTTGCAGGGTGTTGTAGTGGAGGTTCCCACAACACCATTCCTTGGCTTTTTTTTCAGAGGACGGAGCCTTCTTTCCTTTGGGAGATTAGCAAGGAAGGATTCTGAGCATATTGAAGATCTTAGCACTTGGCCAACACATTCTATTCCACCTACAGTGCAGTTTCCCTCTTAGACTTCGTTATTCTCAGAGTGCACTTGTAGTGAGGGGTTGCAGTGTTGATTGGAGGTTGAGATCTTCATTTTTAGGATCAGCCTTTCACTTCGAAGATCCATTGGAGGAGATCTTGACATCAGATGCATCATCTTCAGTCTTCTCCATCCAGTTCCATTTTCTAAGTTGCAGCTACTACCCTGCAACTCCAGCATTTTTCCATTTTTTTATATTTTAGCTAATCCTTCTAAGGATTGTTGTATTATTGCTTCCAGGGGTTGAGAGCTTGCACCCCCTCATTTCCTAAGCCATACATTGTCATATATTTCTGTTATTATTCAGTATTATGCAGTGAATCTTATAAACTGCGTCCTCTTAGCCTACATAAATACATGTGTAACAGTGTTTCTCTATTTTCATGTACATGTCCCTTTTGAGGCTGCATTGCTTTGCTTGAGTGACTCTTTCCTCAAGGATTTGTATATAATTGATGCTATATTATACATTTTTTGGCTATTCAGATCTTCATGTGTTCTGGGTTATTAAAATAACGTTGTTATTCCATCTCTTGTTCATGCATTGTTGCAGTCCCTTCATCGGGCACTTTCTGAAGAAAACTAGGTGTGAGAGATCTGTTTAACCCACCTAGAGGGATTTATTTTGAGCCTCCTATTGTATTTCGATCTTAGATACATTGATCTAAGGGATCCAAGTCCCGGTCTCAAATCCTGTATCAGCCATTCCTAGAAAATGCGTTTTCTAGTCATGCCTTGCTAGCAGATCCCATTTTGGGATATTAGAAATTTATTGAGGCATTAGGGAATGATTTTTACATAAAGCATGAGGAAAATCATATTTTTTTAGTTAAGATTAATTTTTCCAAGTATACTGAAGTGGACAAGGTTTACAAGAGGGTGACTAAAATGTCAATTCTAGATGAAGAAAGATGGAAGAAATTGTGTGAGTTACTAGACTAAGTGAGTAACTTTACCTTCAGTCAGAGAAACAACAGTGCAAGAAGGAAAAAAGTGACAAATCAACAATAACCTCCTTAATATCAGGTCCACCTTTTGCACAATTCCAACCAGCCCTATTAATTTGTATAAATACTTCAATTTTCGAAGTATTGAGGGTTGATTTTTGCACTCCATAAGCTATTTTACTTTTCCATTCGATGGGTTGATCAGTAATAAAAGGGAATTCTTCACAAGATTCATGTGCTGGATTATTTGGTGATGTGTTTCTCTCATTTTTTATGTGTTTATTTCTTCATTTCCATGCTTACTTGTTTTTAAATTTGAATTACTTTACAAAAAATGTCATGAACATAGTTTCTTGAAACATGCAATCTACTTCTAGTTGTAGGTAATTTCAATGTTTTCCTCTGATATCAAGTTAAAGAACTCTTATCTTCTCTAAAATATCCAATTAGTTCACCTACCTTGCCTTGTGAAACTCCTTTGAAAATCAGAAACAGATCCATATTAGTTTATAGACTCCATAGCCAATGGAAGTTTAGGCACTTAATCAACCAAAAAAATTGAAAAAAATCATAAAAAATCGATTAAACAACTGAGCATTCATACCTAACCTAAAATTCGCAATAAACAAATTTAAATCTGATAGAGAGATCTCTAATATTCCAAAATAGGGAAAACAATAATATTGAACATAAATCTGGAAATTTTAGTAAATATCAATACATCAAAACATGATCAGATCATTGAGCCATTTTATTATAGATAATAGTAGAAATGAAGTATAATATCTTGAGGAAAAAGACACTAAATCTAGGCAAAACAAGCCTGAAATGACCTAGTACACCAAGACATGAAAAACTGCTACTACATAAAATGCTGAAAGACTATGACTGCACAGTCCTGTTGGGAATGACTGCAGCTGGAAACTAAGAATAAATGGATCTGATGATATGGTGCTCAGAAAATTTCGGGATCAAATATCTAGGCTTTCTAGCACAATTATAATATAACCCAAGAGGGGTTTCTTGAAATACTCAAGATGGAAAATGAAGCCCTAGGGATGAATAACACACTACAACTGAGTAACTACTGAGAGGTGGCTAATATGATGTGAAAATAGTTGATAATCCTCCCCACTAATGTTCTGGATGAAGGGATGCTCCCCTCACTAGAAAACAAGTTCAACAACTTGGGTTCTCAACCCGCTATTGCAACTGCCCTCCTGAATTGCACAATTCCTGAAGGAGACTATGCTAGTGAAGGTGGTTAAATATTGGCCTGATGCCGGATGATGGAATGAAGCTCAAAGGAACATATTCTGAGTGGGCACTGAAAGTCCCCCATAGGATGAGGGTGGGATTTCCGCTCAAAAACACCTTTCTACTAAACAACACAACAGACTCCGCTAAACAGCTGAAGCGTGAAGGAAGTCATAAAATACCAGACATAAACAATATTCAGAATGCTTTCTATGCAGACTACCATCCCCTTCCTTATATTCTTGTAATCCCTCACCCCCTTGGTCCCACACAATAATGATGCTACTCTCATGGCCAATAACCTCCATTATGACTGTGTTGTCCTCCATTGTCTCCACTACCTCCATAATCGTGCTCTTAATTTGGTCAAATTGATCCCATCCACATGCATTGACCCAAATTCACACCAAGAAGTGGTTTATTAATCTTGATCCCATCTAGATGCATTGATCCACATTCACATTAAGAAGTGGTTTTATTCCTACTAAATGGATTTATGGGACCCTCCACCCTCTTATTCATCTATTAATTAAGGAAGACAAAATTTAATATTCTAATTAGCTAAAAGTTAATTTAGGAATATTATAGTCCCCCCCCCCACCCCTACCAAAATGTTTCTTTTCCTCGGGAAACTGCAAATATGTGGGCAACCCTGTTAACCCGATGCAACTGGGACCAATGCCTGGATCCCATACAAACCCCTCAGTGTGGTTATGCCCCTGTGTCAGGCTATCTGGAACAGACCCCTCATTGTCGGGATCCCAAATGGATCTATCACCATATCTATCATCAATTAATCCTCCCAGATTGTAATGGCACCATGGCCAATCATCGCCCAAGTCCCCTATCTCGAACTGCGCACTGCATCTGGCTATAGCGACTACCTCATGAGGTGGAGACTGCTAACATACATCAATGCTCCATGGCCCCTACTGTGTCGAAGATCTAACTGTATAAGCTGCCCCATCAACTGCGTACCAACTCATCACCTCTTTCACCTGACTCAATCTAATGCTGATCCTACTCTCCCAAAGTTGAGATGGAATGCTAAATAGTAGTCGACATGTACCCCACTGCCAACTGTAAACCATAGTACCTCTCATGTCTATGGGTCCCTGCTCTGCTATGCACCTCACTAAGAATATCGTACCATTAATAGGATACCAACTCATGACCTCCTGCCAGTCTATCCCGGTTGAAGAATCCAATGTGGTGATATTTTCATATGGAACATGTCTAGAGTGTGGTTTCCCACTCACACTCAACTCATGTTGCTCTGTCCCGCCTGTCCACGAGAACTGCCTCAAATGGAAGGCTCCTCTCTCTATGATAGACTAAAGTGGGCAAGATGTACTGCAAGCCCCGTTGATGTACTCCTAGAGTGTTTCTCCCTAGAAGTATTGCCATCCTGCTAACTATATATGAATCTACAAGCACCTCGTCAATGGATCGGCCCAAATATGGATGCACCACCATCTCCAACAACTCCTCCTCAATGGTTGACCCTAAGGTTAGCCGCATATCTAGCATTGGCTCACTATGAGCCTCCATCTGGCTCTCCCCCAAAGGACTATCATGCATGATGTGCATAACATCCTCCTTAGCTGCCCCATGCTCACCATATGCTGCTCAGGATGAATCATGACAAGTGACTCATCATCCTAAATATCTCTCATCGATTCCTTTGACTTATCACCCTGCATGCTGGAAGACAAACTTGGCCTACTGTCATCAACTCCACATGACTGCTCATGCTCCCCAGAAGCATCCTCATTTGACCCCATGGACTCATCTGAAGAAGAGTTTTTATCCTGGTATATGGAAGTAATGTCCCCTTGCTCTACCTCTGCCACATCATCTACATCACTCAAGCATGAGTGATCAGGCCTCCCTCTACCTCGGATCTGCTGATAACACCCTCATAGTCTTGTCTCTACTAAACATGGTGTCTCTAGATGCTCAACACTATCCTCATCAATCCTAGGTGAGCTGTATCCTAAGGTACACCTAATGCCCCTATCCATAATTTTCCTTGGAGGTAACACTCCAAGTGCCTGTTGTGTTGTATCATGGGTCAATGCATATCACCAAGTGTCTCTGCACTCTTCATCATGCCACTGTATGCTGCGACCTACCCCTTTATACCACCGGATAACGCTAGTTACAACTATACCATCATGTATTTGTTGATAAGGAAAATCCCCTCTACAGACAAAGGCGATCCCTCTAGTACTAGGGTGGGTCTAGCAACAAGGGAGCACACTGAATTCCTAAATTACTATCTTGTAAATGAAATATGGACTGGAACAGATATCCTACCTCAGTCCAATGCTTTTGTCGTGGAATGCAGCAGAGGTCCTTCGATATTTGTCCTCACGCCTTGTGCTCTGTTGGTGACGAAATTCATGCACCTGCACAAAGTTCAAATAAACGATGACAACATACAATAATATACATTCATCTACGACTATTCAACTAGTCAAGGAGAGTTTAACACTTTGAGTATAAATGGAAACAAATTTGGAACCAGAAACCAAGCGTGTAATATTGATATACGAAAAAGAATTTTACAACCTTGTGCATTGGCATTGCAGATCTTCTTCGACGGGTTCAATCAGGCATATCTCAAGCATTTGTTCGTCATTTGACTTAATAATGCAATGGGCTTAAACTATCTCCAAACAATGGATTCTTCTCTCCTCTCTTCAACACACAAACTATAACTAATGACTATTCAACTAGCTCAATCAATGTGAGGAAGAAGGATTTATAGGAGAGGAGGAGGAGGTTTGGGATCCACATAAGGTGGAGGAGATGTCTATCCCTTTTGGGAATTGAAAATTTTTAGGAACTAATTGGCCAAAGGGAGAAACTCGACTTGAACTAGTCGAAAAAACCATCACGACTCCGCTTATGAAGTTGTTAGAGCATGGAAGCTTCTTTTTTATTTTTAAAAAGTTTTCGAAAGAAGCTCGACGCAGGTGCCCTTCTGAGAAATATTTCCAATGGATGCGAGGCTCAGTGTTAATTTCATCATGGGTGTGAGGCCATAACTTCCTACCAGCGCCGACCCAAAATCATAGGTTTGTGAAGGTCTCCTTGAGGAATGATCAAAAAAAATTATATTCTTTACACGCCAAGGGATGCAATGACATTTATGGAAATGTATGAAAGTACACAGGGGTCACTGAAATGGTCCTCCAATGTGCAGGATGGGGATTGCAGGGAAGGTGACAAAATACTATGTAACAGATGCCCCCTAAAGCATGAAGTCTAAGAGAGAGGGAGGGGTGAAATTCTTTACGAGAACATGCCCAAACCAAAACGCTGCCATGAGAAGACTTGCAAGAGAAAGTACAACTAATATCTCTGATACATGAATATGTGGTATGGGCACAACCATCCATAATAGAGAACATATAATAAGATACAAGGTATGGATGTAGCCATCCAGTGAGAAGTACCATCAAATAGACTCAGGTATGGTTGCAACCATATAATCAAAAGAGTCATGCATATAGTCATGATTAACCAAATTTCCATGTAGCCTAGACTTTATTAGAAAAAACCCAGGGTCTTGTGCTCTGTCTCGACCCAAATAAGTACAAATTTAGGCATGTGAATAAATGATTTGAAGTCAAACATGCAATAAAATCACTTGATTACTAGCCAATGATGAAAGCTATTAACAGGCATGAGAGAGACCAACAGTAATGACAATGGTTATCAAGGCACAACTAGTACAATCCACGAGATACAAATAATGAGTTGGAGTCGAACATCCGTGAAATCACTTGATCGAAGGCCAATGATGAGAACCTGTCATTGAATGCGAAGAACTTTCCATTGAGGCATGCAAGCTATAAGGTACCAGAAGGGAATCTCTAGATCAGCTTCCTGGATAATGAGCTGAAGTCGACAGGAAGTGACCAGTTGAAGGAGGGCCATAATTTTTCCCACATCATCGACACGAGATAGAGGAATAATATGATAGTGAATTAGGACTGAACAAAAGATCAGGGGTTTAAAACTAGAAATGGAAATTATCTTGAACATATTGGCGACACAACTCTGGAATTTGTCAGTATTTGACGTCAAGGGATCTGAGGTCATGATGACAAGAAAAAGAGCAGATGATAGGTCAAAATGGATAACCCAAACCCATGGAGGAAAAATGATGAATATGGGATGTCCCCAACCTGACATGAATTCTAGACAAGTGTCATGTTCAAGAGCGACATACTGCCGACACACTGAGAACTGGTTCCATTTTCCCCCACGATTTCTGGCACGTATCCCAATTATTTTTGGAAACAAGCTTTAAGGGGTTAACATATGCTTGCCATGTAAGTTTTTCCTTCAGAAAAATCCATCCTAGTACATTTTACAATCCCTAGGAAGGAGGAGCTCGAGAATGTCATGGTGAAAATCTTTGATGTCATTTAGTTTTAATGAGTATGACAAAGGATGAACTCGACGTCTTTTCATGTTTAGAGAGTTTGAAAAGAAGCAGAAAAGAAAACTCTAGCAGGTCCCTTTTCGTAGATAGACTCACAGATCCGAAAAGATAGAAAACAATATCTGAGAGAACTTCTTAGCCATGTTTGACTAAGGTATTCATTTTTCATAAATAATCCTGCCCAACCCGAAAAAGGGGTAAACGTATATTGGGAAGATGAATTTTCGCATCCTTTAACGAGTTCAAAATGACAAGAGTCTTGGAAATATTTTCAATTTTTGAGAGTCAGAAAGAGCTAAAATATGACTCGAGGGGGTGACTTTTTCGTGTTTTTACTGAGTCCGAAAAAGTAATAAAATATAACTCATTGTTTCATCATCGTCATCGTTTAGGACCTGTTCTTTCACAAGAAACAAACATAAAACCCATTTTTCGAGATAAAATAATAAAATAATAAAAAAATATGTCTAAAAACCTAATTAGGGTTTGGAAAAGGTTATAAAATGATGCAAATAGTAAAAAAAATTAATTTTCGCCTTTTCTCTTTCTTCGAAGCATTTTTACCATTTTTTACTATGAATTTGTGGAGCTGATAGCAAGAAATCCAAGAGGTCATTTGCAAATCCATTTTCTCTAGCTATGAGCTCTGATCTTCTCCTGCATTTTGAGCCATTTTCCATTCTATTTTTTCATGATTTGATGTATTTTAGGGGAGATTTTGTAATGGCTTGGTGGTAGCAGTCGACGTAGGTTGTGGGCACAGAGTCGCGCCCAAACCCACTAAATTTAAATAGGGAAGTGCCAATCGGCACCGCTATTTTCCAAACAGCAGCACCAATCGTTGCGGCCAAAAATTTCCAAAATTTCTCCAAAATGTCTTATTCAAACGGTTCAAATTTCAACCTTGTGGCTAATGGGAGCCTCAATTGTGGTTTTTGCAGGGAAATCAGTAGCCAAAATGGTCATAGAATGGAAATAATGAGAGAAGGGGGAAGAGGATGAATAAGATATGGGAAATAATGCATGTATGGATGCCCTGAGAAACTGTGGGCTCTTGAAATTATTTCGACACCATGTTTAAGATCTCAGCTAGAATTATTGCAGTACCTAATTAGTTTGTGGGACACTGATTGAGAAATATTTATGATTCATGACCAAGAGTTGGAGATAGAATTCTCCAACATTTATTTCATCACTGGATTGTCACGGAGGGGAGAGAAACCAATCCTAATAGGTACCTGGCCCCTTGGTGAGAGAATGGGTGTGCCGATAGACAAAGTCTGTCCAAGAGCAAAGAAAGGATAAAAAAGTGACAAAGTAGATATTCAGACAATGCTTGACTTGACACTAAGTGTTAGGTCCCTATATTACTAGTTTAGTCCATTATTGTTATTAGTGTAGCCCCCTTATTGTTATTGTTATACCCTTGTAACCCCAATATTTTTGTTATTGTGCCCTTACATTATTATTGTTAGGTCGACTAGGATTATATTGTGGCCCCATGGACTCCTATATATAGAAGGAGGTTTTGGTCATTTGTATCATCCAAGAATTGTTCATTTATGTAATGTATTGAAGGTTTCCCCATTGAAGTGGCTGATTTCTAAGGTGTTGATCTCTCTTTTTGTCTATTTTGGAGTTGGTTTCACAACATTTGGTATTAGAGGCTTTGGATTCTAGGGTTTCGCTACTCCAAACAGGTCATCGTGGAATTTTCGCTATAACGTTTTTTCTAAAAATGTTTGGAAGATAAAATATTTAGAGAGAGAATCCAAAATCCCATGGAACATCGTCACAAAATTTCAGATCTTGGTTCACAATATGTTCGGAGATATGATCTATGGAAGTTAGGGCTTTTTGTAGGCTCTTGAATTTAACCTAAATACGTCATCACGGAATTTTTGATATAAATTTTTTTCTACGAGGTTTCAGAAGCTGAAAAATTCATAGAAAGAAGCCAAAATCCTGAGAAACGTCGTGGAAAAATTTCAGAGATTGATTCACATTATTTTGGGAGGTATTATCTGTGTAAGTTAGGGTTTTTTCAGGCTTCTGAATTTCACCTCAAAGAGTTGATCATGGGAAAATATTCATAACTCTTTCTATGAGCATCGGATTGGAATTTTGTAAAGATTGGCCACAAGTACATGGACTGTAATTTCCTGTCTATCAATTTCAGAGCCGAAGGAGGAAAAAATTACACGTGGAAAATCATACAATTTTTCTCTACTGAACTAGTCCATAATTAGGTCATTGTGGGAGATTGGACATAACTTTGTCTTGAAGAATCCAAATCAGATTAGAACTATGGCATTGGAAAGAGGATACAGAGGGATACATCAGGGCCAAATTTTAGATATTGAAGATCCAAAACCACAAATATAATTCAGTTTCAATATCAAGCTCCTCAAAAGAAAGAAAAAGGTGTGTATTTTTTCCAAATTGCATAAGTCTTGTGTAAAAAATTAGTTTGAAGTGATTCCAAGGGCCTATTGGGCATATATTTCAGTATTGGGTTCTAAAATTCCCCCATAAAAAGAATTAAACACCCATTAAGCCTTAAGAAGGCTCTACTATGATTCATGAAGACACATAAATGCAACATGAGATATCAAAATTACAAGAGCAAGTGCACCTATCGCAAAGAGAAACAAAAAATGAAATGGAAGTTTTGAAGAAAGGCGTGGAAACTAAGATGGATGGTTTGAAGAAAGACGTGGAAGCTAATATGAATGGTTTGGAAGTTAATATGGATGGCATGGAAGTTGGGATGGAAGCTAAGATGGATGGCATTGAAGCTAAGATCGATGAAAAAATGGAAAACATGAAGAATTATTTAAAAGTAGACATCGAAGGTTTGGCAAAATTGATACATGAAATAGTTCCTAATGGTGAAAAGATAGTAGAGGAAACTCATGATGAGAAAAAAATAAATGTTAATCGTGATGTCATAAACTCTAATGTTGGATGGAAGAACCACCATATTCCAAAGATGTAGATGAGGAAGTTTGATGGCAAGGATCCTGTAACATGGATACTACAGATGAAGAAATATTTTGATCTCAATAGTGTGCAAAACACAAAAGGTACCCATTGCAACTTTACATTTAGAACAAAATACATTTGTATGGTATCGATGGCTTTGCTCCTGTAAAAAAATTGTCACTTGGGTCAGTTTTTACAGAGGAAATGATAGCACATTATGAGGATACAAAAAGAAACACCTTCTTTAGCCAATTGATAAATCTCAAACAAAAGAGTTCAGTGGTGGAGTAAATTGAGGTCTTACAAAAATTGAATATAAGGGTAACAAATATTCCAGAGGAACACAAGATTGATGTATTCATAGGGAATTTAAAGGATAACATCCAACATGAAGTTTGCATTTGGGAACCTAATTCATTGGAAAAGGCATTCAAGTTGGCAAGAAAAATTGAATGTAAAATTATGGCGACAAGGAAGCCTACCACTCACATATATAAAGATGGAAGTGCTGCTACTCCTAGAATTCCACAACCTACAAGGTTGACACCACAACAATTGGAAGAAAAAAGAGAAAAAGGGCTTTGCTACAGTTGTGATAACAAATACACTAAAGGTCATAAGTATGATGAGAATAAATTATTTTACATAGATTGTGAAGAGGAAGAAGAAAATGAGCAAGAATATTCAAAAGAAGAGGATATACACCAAGAATCAACCCTAGAAGAGGAAGAAATGAGTACGACCATATTGTGTAATGCATTGGCAGGAATTACCACTCCTCAAACTCTTAAGATAGAAGGACATATCAAGAAGAAAAAGGTAATAATGTTGATTGATTCAGGTAGTACCCATAATTTTATTCATTGTAAGGTAGCCAAGGAATTGAATTCCTTCCAATACCCAACACCAGAATGTCAAGTGATGGTTGAAAATGGAGGAACTATAAATTGCTATGGAAAATGCCATAAAATCAAACTAACCATGTGGGAATATTTATTGAATATTCCAATGCTTTCCATTCCAATGGGAGGTGCTAATGTTGTAATAGGAGTACAATGGTTACAATATTTGGGGACGGTAGCTTTTAATTTTCAATAACTTTTCTTGAAATTTTTTTCAGAAGGAGAGGAAGTTGAATTATGAGGTTTCGCAGGGAATCCAGGAAAGATAATAAGCTCTAATGTCATGAAAAAGCTTTTGAAGAAATAACAACCAGGCGTAATTGCACAATTATGCTCACTAGAAGTTCCAACATCAAAATCATCTATTTCTGCAGATCTCCAAAAAGTCTTGGACAATCATTCCAAGGTGTTTGAAACTCCCAAAGGAATCCCACCTATTCGTAATTAGGATCATGCTATTCATTTCATTCCAGGAAGTGTCCCTCCAAAAATTAGGCCTTATAGATATCCTTATGTCGAAAAGAGTGAAATTGAAGGTATGGTTCCAGAAATGTTAGAGGCTGGTATAATTCAACCTAGTCAAAGTTATTTCTCTACTCCAGTAGTATTGGTGCACAAGAAGGATGGATCATGGAACATGTGTCTGGAATATACGGAGCTCAATAAGCTCACCATCAAAGATAAATTTCCCATTCCTTTGATTGATGAATTAGTGGATGAATTACATGGAGAAATTTATTTTACCAAGTTGGATTTTCGTTCAGGATATCATCAAATTAGAATGAAGACTGAAGATATTCCGAAAACAACATTTCAAACTCATGAGGGTCATTATGAATTTTTGGTCATGCCTTTTGGCCTTACTAATGCACCTTCTACATTTCAAGGGTTGATGAATTCAATTTTCAAACCCTTCCTTAGAAAATTTGTGCTAGTATTTTTTGATGATATACTAATATACAATAGGTCTTGTAAGGATCATGTTCAACATGTTTAAAGGGTGCTCAAACTATTGCAGGAGAAAAAATTATATGAAAAAAAATCCAAATTTTTCTTTGGAGTACAAGAGGTGGAATATCTGGGTCATATTGTATCTCACGAGGGTGTTAAGGTAGACCCTAACAAAATTAAAGCCATTAAGGAATGTAAAGTCCCCACAACCATAAAGAAGTTGCGAGGGTTTATCGGGTTAATAGGGTATTATCGCAAGTTTATTAAGAATTATGGGAGAATAGTAGCACCTCTAACAACATTATTTAAGAAAGATGCATTTTCATGGACTCCTGAAGCAACTAAGGGCTTTGAACATATTAAAGAGGCAATGTACCTAGCACCGATCTTAGCTTTTCCAGACTTCACAAAAACATTTATTGTGGAATGTGATGCCTCAGGAAATGGAATTGGTGCTGTTTTAATGCAAGAAGGAAGACCGATTTCTTTTGAAAGTCGTCCAATCAAAGGAAAGTATTTAAAGAAAGCTATTTATGAGAAGGAAATGCTAGCAATACTACATGCACTAAATAAATGGCAACCTTACCTAATGGGAAGACACTTTAAGGTAAAAGTTGATCATGATAGTCTTAAAAACTTTTTGGAACAAAGATTATCTTCAGAAGAGCAACAAAAATAGGTCACAAAGATGTTGGGTTATGACTTTGAATTAATATACAAAAAAAGGAAGCTAAATGTTGTTGCAGATGCACTCTCAAGAAAGAATGAAGAGGTGGAAGCATTGCTTTGTGCCATTTCTATTATCCAACTAGATTGGACAACCGAAGCAAGGGATGAATGGAAGAAGGACGAAGAAGTGTGGACACTTATTCAAAAGTTGCAACAAGATCATAGTACATCTGATACATTTAGTTGGAAAAATTATTCCTTATGGTACAAAGGTTGCTTTAATCTTTGTAAGAATTCCCAACTAAAAGAAAGGATTCTTTTGGAATTTCACACTTCTCCTTTATGAGGACACTCAGGATTTTTAAAAAATTACGACAAGGTGAAGAAAGAATTTTTTTGGGATGGCCTTAAATCTGATATTCAAAATTTTGTGGTAGAATGTTTGGTTTTCCAGCAAAATAAAGTTGAGAAAATTAATACCCCATGTATTCTACAACCTTTATCCATTCCAAGTCAATGTTGGGAGGAGATTTCAATGGATTTTATCACAAGTTTACCTAAGTCCGAAGGAAAGAGTGTCATCATGGTGGTAGTTGATAAACTTACCAAGTATGCACACTTTTGTGCATTATCTCATCCATTTAAAGAAAGTACAGTGGCTACTACATTTATGGACACAATTAAAAAGCTACATGGAAACCCAAAGATTATTGTGAGCGACAAAGATCCCATTTTTACTAGAAATTTTTGGATGGAGTTATTTTCTTGTTTGGGTACTCAATTAGCTCATAGCTCATCTTATCATCCTCAATCCGATGGTCAAACTGAGATAGTGAATAAATGTTTGGAAGGATATCTTCGTTTTTTTTTATCTAATAAACAAACACAATGGGTCAAGTGGTTACCTCTCGTTGAATGGTGGTATAACACTTCCTTCCATACTGCAGCAAAAATGACCCCATTTATGGCACTTGATGGATATCATCCACCATCCATCACATCATCTTTAAGAGAAAATTATAAGGTTCAAGAAGTGAAAGATCACACAGAGCATCAACAAGAAGTTCTCCAACTCTTAAAGGATAACCTAAACTTGGCACAAAATCGAATGAAACAATAGGCAGATCAACATTGCAGTGAGAGACGTTTTGATGTAGGAGACTGGGTATTTTTACGGATACAACCATAAAAACAAATGTCCCTCAAGCAAGCTAAGAAGGATAATATATTATATCCAAAGTACTATGGTCCTTACAAGGTGTTGCAAAAGATTGGTACTATGGCATACAAATTGGAGGTTCCTTCTTCTTTGCGAGTGCATCCAGTTTTCCATGTTTCATGATTAAAGAAGGTTATAGGTGAAAATCTTCCAGTTCAAACAATATTGCTAGAACTTGATGAGGAAGGAAAAATCATATTGGAACTTGAAGCAGTCATGGAAATGAGAACTCGACAGCTACAAAATCGATCAATTTTAGAGTACCTCATCAAGTGGAAGAACTTACCCATTGAAGATTCTATATGGGAGGATGATAATTTTATATAGAAGCACCCAGAGCTACTCAAGCATTGAGGACAACACTTTTTTAAAGGACAGGGGCATGTTAGGTCCCTATACTACTATTTTAGTCCCTTATTGTCATTACTGTAGCCTCCTTATTGTTATTTTTGTACCCCTGTAACCCTAATATTGTAATTATTGTGCCCTTACATTATTATTGTTAGGTCGGCTAGGATTATATTGTGGCCCCATGGACTCCTATATATAGAAGGAGGTTTTGGTCATTTGTATCATCCAATAATTGTTCATTTATGTAATGTATTAGAGGTTTCCTCCTCGAAGTGGCTGATTTCTAAGGTGTTGATCTCTATTTTCTTCTATTTTGGGGTAGTGCTACATACTATAACTCAGGCCGCTAGACCTCAGGCTCCCCACGAAGCTACAAAGACACAGCTACAACTTGACTTGGATTGCATGCCTCCAACTATTTACAATTGGGTGGAAGTAGTAACAATCAACTTAAAATGTTAGTTAACCAAATGCAAAAATGGAAAGCTGAAACAATTTGGATACGAGTCCATCTTGATACCATTCATCCTGGAACGGTTGCCGATATTCCAATGCTAGGAGGTGATAGTACCTACGCCACCAACATGAGAGCCATGGATGGTCTGTTGGGCGGATTTGATGCCTCCGTCAGGAGTTGGTCAACACATGTCATGGAATTAGAAATTCTTTGGCTGGCTACGTCGACATCTCATCATGGTAGAGGACTGGTCGTACACAGGTACCAATTTCATGGGTGATCGAGATCTTCCACTCCCGGAAGGAGATGACTGGGATGACGATTTAGGTAAAAACTCATTTTTTATTTTTATGAGTATTGTGATTTTTTTATATATGTTCTGATATTTATCCAGGCATTGAAGATGTTGGCCCAGATAGACTTGCAGGGATGTCCCCCATAGCACAGAGGGTCCCACGTGATTTCAAAGTGGCCCCTCATGGTGAGGGAAGCGAGGAAGAAGAGATCTCGTGAAACTTGGAGGGACTCACAAGTGGGAACCCAGATTATGTGAGATTCTAAGAAGTTCCTCGTGCTTATCAGAGGTACACTATAGGGGTGTCTAACTGCATCCACCGATTATTGAGGTAGGCCATACGTGCAGTAATGTGCTATCATAGCACCATGTTGATTAAAGGCCTAGGTTTCATTTCGTCATATTTTTTAGAGACATGATGTCTCGGGATGTAACCAAAACAAATATATATTTTTAACTATGATGCACGTGGATGAAAACAATCGATATATATATGTGTTTGTGTGTGTGTGTGTGTGTGTATGTATTTATATATATGCTTATTTTCCTATCTAAATCTTACTATGTAATGATGAATGCTCTTTACAATTTTTTCAAATGTCTATCTAATACAATATTGGATACTACATCAATTAACATATTCATTCTTCTAGGAATATGTTGATATGTGATGTAATCAAAATTCAATTCTAACAAATGAGCACACAAATACATCCTTAAAATATGAGGGGTTGTAACAGAATAATTCTCATTGAGCTGGAGAACAACAAGCTGAGAGTCTAGGTTTACAATTAATTCGCGAATGTTGAGAGCAATAGCTTCAGTGAAGAGTTCGATGACTGCACTGTATTCAACGACATTGTTGGTTTTTCGTCTTAGAAAAATAGCTTGAAGGTATGCCAACTCACCGTTAGGATCATAAATCACCTAAGCCACAAAGGACATGTTCCGAGTACTGAGGGAGGCACCGTCTGCGAAACCAACATAAGGAGTGACATAAATCTGCACAGTAAGAAAAGACATAATAAGTATAAAAATTGATCGCAAAGCACACCAAGCCAAAATCCGTACAAAAATGGAAAACACACTTATGTACAAAAGTTCATGCACAAGAAACTCATGCATAGTAATTTTCTAGATACAACCCATTTATGGGTTGATCCAAGGGATAGCCTTCATATTCAATAAGATCATAGGCCCCATTTTGTAAAACACACTTAACAATGTAGGGCCTGTTAGAGTCGGTCTTGTCAATCCTTCGTCAGAGATCAAAAACTCTTTTTGCATTTCATTTTTAGGTGTCTTGCTCGATTCACTCAGTTGCATTTCGCTAGGGACATGCCATTATCTGATGGAAGGGCCTTGTTGTTTATTTTCCTCATGTTATGATCTGCTGGCTTGTGATTGATCATTAAAGTTCATCAGAATTCATCGAAATCAATGTTTCAGTCATTCATAGTCATGTATGGTCTTTGGTCGGCAAAGAATCTTTAAGAGTTTTTAGGTCTAGGGTTTTGTCGAATTAGTCTGCATGAGAGGTTCCAAATAATTCTCAAGAGTGATTCTTCTTCAAAACTTTGTTTTGAAGAAGAAATCATTAAATTTGTTTTCAAATATGTAATTATTCAAAGTTTTTCTGTTGAAGATGTTCGCATGCAGCCTTGCCATGATCCTTTGCCGAATTCAACATCAGTCATCTCTGCAAAAATAGCCAAAAAGAACCGTCATTTAAGTCGGAAAATCAAGGAGGAAATAAAAGGAAGAGAGCTTGCATTAAAAGTAAAAGGTGCCAATTAGTTAATGGGTTTCTAAACACAAAATTTGAGGTCTTGATCATATAAGACATTTTGATGTTTTTCCTTTACATCCAAAGAATCTGCTCCTAAACTCTGTACAAGAAACTGCTTGGTACCATTCCTGAGGGGTTTGAAAACTTTTAGGAGCAGATTACCAAGAAGTATACAAATTTTTTTCTCAACACTACTTCGATCAAGAATGTTTTAAAAAGCACTGCAGGTGGAAGGTGAAATTCTTGAAACGTGACTAATGAATTCCGTTGCTGTCTTTGACAATCCATTTGCATCAAAAGGCATCAAAGAAAACTAAGTTAAATTGTAAAAGAGTGAAAACAGTGTTTGAAAGGTCGAATTGTGTTGAAGGCCACCTGTGCGGTGCACTGGGAGAAGGCGCGGCGCACCCACTGAGCGCATCGCGTAGAGCCGAAATGCACAGTGCAAAATTGCACTGGCGCAGCGCATCCAGCCTGTGCGGCGCGTTGGGCTGGAGCACAGCGCACAGAACCAAAAGACCAAATTTCATCAATTTTTCATCGAATTTCTAAGTCGATTCACTCTTTTGCTCTGAGTAAAAGTTTATGCATCCTTGCCAATGATGTTAGCTTGTGTTATGATTTGAAGAAGAGGCATTGAATTTCTCATATCAGTGATTAATTACTTTAGATGATAAAATGCGCTGGTAAAGATAGTCGATACAGTCAGTGAAATATATAAATCATTAAACAAAAAAGGAGTTTTCCAGGGTGCAAAAACATGGTGTGGGAAATAGCGTCTTTGTTATAAAGGTAAAACTGTTTTCTTCAATTGAAAGCACATGGAGCTTGTCATTATTACAAAAAAATAGGTATTTTCGACAAATAGATATGTGCTCGCTGGTAGTGAAGGAGGTATTGGCGAGCTTAGCAAAATTACAGCTGAGATCATTCATTTTTCCCTTTATTAAAGGCGAAATTTTAGTTTAAAAAGCTATTTTTATTAAGAAACTGGTTGTTATTTGAACGACAAAAGGGAAAGTAGCAGTCAAAGATCGCAAAGCCTAAATTTAAAACAAAGACATCCACCAGGGCAGAGAAATAGGATTCGATTTCCTATTTATGACTTCAGTTAATAATTCAAAGGGATCCATGCTACAGTTTTTGCCTTTTAATTGGTCATCAGAGAAATTCAAGTGGAGCGTTGTTATGCCTTCAGAAAAGATGATTGGCTCTTCAGCTTTTGTTTGTTAATAGTGATCAAACAACGCTCTATTTTTATCAATTTGTTATCACACCTCTGAGTTTATTTATTGTGTTGAAATCAATTTTAAGGGGAAAAGTTCTGGAAAACGTGTGGGAGAAACACTCAGCACTTCACTGTACAGCTTTGACAGAGAATTAATGAAAGGTTGCAGCTCTGATTTATGAGATTCATGTGGCGTGAGTTTAGCATATGTTTCTTCTTTCTGTTTCATATGTATTTTGTTATGTTTTACAGTTCATTTCATAATCATCTTCAGTTGAATGCTTTTAAGTAGGAAAGGTAGAATCCATGTTTATTGCTCTGCCTTGGGAAAGTGTTCATTTTCTGTGTATCTTCTTCTGTCTGAAAATGATTCATTATATATGCCCTTTTCGGCCTCTCAGCAGTCTTTCCACTCCATATAATTTCACTTTGAATGCTAAACCTCTTGCCTATCTTGCTTCATGAGATAATATGTGTTTTTTATTTAATTTCTCCGCTCATGCTGTTTTTTGTCCCATACAGCCCTGCAAACTCAGTCTCTCATCAAAATATCTCTTTCCTATTTATTTACTAGCCTAAAATCAGTATTCATTATAGGTCATCTCAGGCCCTATTGGACATCTTTTGCCGAGATAGACCCGGAGAGAGCCCTCTCCTATCCTCGTAGGGCTAGCTACGAGGCTGAGCGTGGCTTGGTGTTGTCCTTCTTATGCCTTATTTCAGCCTGAGGTGGATTTGGGAACTAACAGGGCCCATGCCACATGGGTTAAAATTTACCTGCCCCCAGCTTATCATGAGCTTGGTTATACAAGAGGACTAAGTATCCTTGTGCGAAGGTATGAGGGGAAATCGTATGATCAAAGTGAGATTTGACCTGATTTTTCTGTGCTTCTATGACTAGAGAATTATAGCGACGAGTTTCATCTAGCCTGTCGAAATATAGAAGACGTTCTTCCTCTGGCGAGGTATAAGGAAGTAATTCAAGAACTAGCTTGAGGGAAGGAATTTTGTATTCAATTGGAAGGCTATCTTCCAGACCATAAACAAGCTAGAATGGGGTGAATCTAATTGCATCCTTCACCGAGGTTCTGTAAACCCAGAGAGCTGAAAACAACATGAGTTGTCAATTGGACATGTGCATCCCAATAATACACTGAAGCATGGTGACTAAAACCTTCTTCACGGCTTTAACCTATCCATTAGCCTGGGGTTAGTTTGACGTTGAGATTTCGTGACACAGACCCAACTTGTTAGTCAACTCAACCATCATATAGTGGCAAAAATGGGAGCCATGGTCAATGACAATGGCTTGAGGGACACCAAATCTGGTAATCACATGATTGAAAATAAAATGTGAGTGTAGGCATTGCTTCAGCCCATTTAGTGAAGTAGTCCATGACTACGATAATATAACCATGCCCCCCGCCCGAGTGAGGGTTACACATCATAAAATCGATACTCCACTTCAGAAAGGGACCAACGATAATGACGGGATGGAGGTGAACGGGTGACGCACGCATCTTTCCCTGGTAGATTTGGCACTCATGAAATTTACGAATAGCAAGAATACAGTCCTTGAAAATGGTAGGCCATAAATATCCAGCACGAAGGATTTTTTGAGCAGTAGCATACCCAGACATGTGACCGCCACATGCATTGGAATGACAGTCATTAAGGAATTTTTTAGCGTCCTCGAGGACCAAACACTAGTGGAGAACGGAATCATCTCCGATGTAGGATAAAGTATCTATGACTATGCAATAGGGTTGTGTTGTGGTAAAACACAACCCCCCCATTTTTGACTTTTTCACTTCAAATAATGGGGACCCTTTCTATAAATTTTTGACTAAACGCCTTTTCAGATTTTTATTTTATTTTGATTATCCTACACGATTGTTAATTTTTCATTTTCTTTGGATTCTTGTTTCGATTGCTTTGTTAGAATTAATTTTTTATAAGCCTCCCATTGACGCTTGTTTCGCCTCATTTGGTCAACTGGTTTAAAAATGGTACTCCTTTGAAGTCCCATCATTTATCTAAGTCTGGGTTAAAAATGCTATTTTTATTCTTTTTATTTATTTTTAGAGTAGCTGTAGTTTAGAAAAACTTAATATTAAAAAAAATATATTATTAAAAAAAATAAAAATAAAAAAATTTGGATCCGTCGCAGATCGCAGATCGCAAATTTCAGATTCGTCGCAAATCGGAGATCGCAAATTTCAGAATCCGTCGCAGATCGCAGATCGCAAATTTCAGATTCGTCGCAGATCGCAATATCGCAATATCGCAAGATCGCAATTTTGCAATTTCGGATCCATTGGGTTTAGATTGATTCCAATGGTTTGTAAATTAATTTTTATATTTTTTATATTATAATAATTATATTATAATTATAATGCTTATTATAATTTTAATATAATTTGAACTATAATATTAATCGTATTTAAATTAACTTTTTCAAATCATTTGTATATTAATTTAATTTTGTAACTGAATTAATCGTTAGTTAGTTAATAATTAATTTAGGATTAATTATTAGATAATTAGAATCTAATTTAGGATTAAATTTCTAATTAAAAATTCTGATTTTTAGCCCGGCAAACAGAATTTCCAGATTTATGCCAGATTTGACTCATCAACTTTGGAAGCTCATAGATTTATACTTGACCAAATGAGGCCCAGGACGGCTCATTGGAAAGATAAAATCAAGGAGAACATTTCTGAGGAGGTTCCAATAACAGATTTGATCATTTATTGGGTCAAAAATCAGGCAGAAGATCAAGCTCCGAATTTCTAAAAATAAAATCAATTTTCTGAGTTTTGTTTTCTTCATTTTCATTTGCCCAGCCTCTTCCAATTGCAGATTCATGCATCAATATTATCCTTGGTTAATTAAGATCGTTATGAGTATCAATAAGAAGCTCAAATTTCCTTTTTATTTATTTAAATAGAATTTGATTAGATTTGTTTTAAATGTTAGAAATAATATTTGGATTTTATTGTTGCATCTTAATTCATTTTAATTTCTTTTTGCAGGAAAAAACAATAGAAGGGATATTGAGGAAAAATATTTCAATCAATGAGAAGACTCCAACAATTAAAGATTGGAATTTTTGAGCAATTAAAGTTGGATTGGGCAGATTTTATTCAACAAACTCTCTTCTAAAAATACTTTTGGGAGGATTATAAATTGCAGATTGCAAAATATAAAAAGGGCTGCTCTCCTCTGCAATTCCAGATTTCTAAAAACATTTCTGTTATAGGAATTTAGAGTTGTAGATGGGGAGGAGAGAATGTTTCAGATCTGAACATTAATGAGGGTTTATTCTTTATATCTTGAATTATGCATGATGGGCAGAGTTTGCATTTCTGCAGCTCTAGTCTTGAAAACAGAAATTCAAGTAATGTAAAGTACTGTTAGAGACCAGGATTAGAGAAGCAGATTCAATTAACTGGTATTTTTGGCATTTTTGTATCAAATACCAGTTTCATTTTTATGTTAATAAAATTGTTGTTTCATTTTATTCATGTTTATGCATTTCTGTTGATATGGATAAATTGTCTCAAATTGTTATGTATCTCTGTTCTTATGGATTTAATTCTGATTTCTGAGTAACCATTACTCAGAAATCTGTCTTATAACACTGATTTATTAAATAGTAATGTGTTGTGAATTTCTTCCACATATTATTATTTAATTATTAGTTTGACTGATATGATAATCGATATCATTTTTGTGAATTTATTCCGGAGTGTTGTTGATTTATTATTTCAGTCAAATGGTCTCAATAGAATATGTTTTGGTACACACAAATGTGAGCTAAATTGAATTTTTTCGTTAGCTTGACATTAATTTAAAGCCAGACATATTTTAATCCTCATTACTTAATTATCTTGCTCTTAGTTGGGTTAGATTTTCATCTGCCTGATTGAGATAGGATTTAGATTAGTTTCTTTTTGCTTGCATTATAGAATAAGTTTGCAATTAGATTAAATTTACATTATTTTAAGTCCTCTTCTCAAAGAGGCAAAATCTTAGTTGTGGTTTGGCTGAACCCAAATCAGCTTAAGGGTCATTCTCTTGCCTGATCAACAAGAAGAATTGATCCGATACCCCTGTCTATTGGTAGTTAACGGTACATCGTAAACCAATAGCAATAGGGAAAAGGTAACTGGACCTAGTTAAACCAGTCGGAGCCACTATCACAAACGGAAAAGGAGCTGTATTAAGGTCCGGACCGGGTGGTTATCCCCCAATGTTGTAGCAGCGATTTTCGAGGCTTCAACATTTTTGGCGCTAGAAGGAGGGCCTGAAACTTGTTGTCTGTTGGAGTCTTTTCAATTTTAACATTTTATTTAATCACGATGGCTCCTCTTAAACTTCCAATTTGGAGTTGTATCCATGGCCGTGCATCTTCCAATACTCCACCCGAAGTGGTAAGGCTCTTGTCTCAGGTAAAATTCAATGGTAAGAAAAATTCGTCTGCCTTTAATCATGTCCTTCAATTTATTCAAAATGTTTTAAATTATGATTTTCAAGGAATTGATGAAGGCATTTTATGCAGAATTTTTACTCTCACATTTGCGGCAGAAGCCAGAAACTGGTGTAGAACTCTTCCGGTTGCCTCAATTCACAACTGGGATCAATTTGTTACAAGTTTCATTTTTAAATTTGACCGCTATGATTATGATCAGGTATGTGATGAAATTGAATATCTACGAAATGAAAATGAGTCTGTTAGAGATTTTAATATTCAATTTCATTTGAATTGTTTAAAATTTAATGTCGAAGATGAACCTATGAAAGAAGAATCATTAGATTGGTTTGAGCATAATTATTCTCTTCCTCCTATTCCCAATCCATATGGAATTAGTTCAAGCTTTGTTCCATCCCCTTCTAATATAAATGAGAAATCCAATTTCAATGTGCAAATAAATTGTGATGGAGAGGTTTCACAAAGCTTGGAAAATATTTCTAATCAAATGCAAGAATACAACAACAGCAATTTTGGAGAAATAACTGCATTAGAATCTGAAAGTTTCTCTGCATTAAATTCAGAAAATCAGATTGCAAATCAGCAAGTGCAAGCAACAATCAAAGTAAATAATAACATGCAAACTGCTGTACAAATTTCTGAATTTTTTCATGGTGAACAAATGCCGAAATCAGGGCAGCAAAGCAGTCTTCTTCAAGAAAGCATGCACACACAAAGGAATGATCTGGAATCTGAAATTTACGATGATAATAATGTACAAGAATTCTCAAACAGAAACATTTTTAAATACATTATTTCAGATTCACATTTTTCCCTTTATCCTGATATTTTAATGATGGTAATTTTTCCCCTCTTGGTGTTAATGATATTTCAGAAAATACAGAGGCTGATCTAAATGAATTACCATTAAGTTTTTATCAAGATAGAGAAGCAGTTAATGATCATTCTTTTGCCATTAATGAACATGAAATTCCTTTTCCTCCTTGTTTGGATATATTGGATAAGATTGAAGGGAATTCTAATGAATCTTGTGAAGTCATTTATGACAATTACTCTGACATAGAAGATGTTGATTTCTATTTTTCTCAAGGGAATTCTCATAAGAAAATTCAAATAACATCTGAGAATGAGGAACATTTCAATTTAGAAAATATTCCAACTAATCCTCACTCTAAAGCAGATACTCATCTTCATGATTTCACTATTCGAAAAAATATTCCAATTTATGATTCATATCATGATCAAGCTTTCATTCCTATTCATAATCATAAATCTCTTTCTAATTCACAAGTTGGAATTCGAAATTACTCAAATTCCATAATTCTGGCCAATCTTTGTGAAAAAGAAATTATTTCAAAACAATCCCAATTGTGCTGTAACATTAGTTGTACTAATAGTGATTTCATTTTATTTTTGTTTCCTCACTTATTTTGTATTAAATCAGATTTATTTTCAGATTTTAATTTTCAGATTTTTGATACATTACGCTGGCATATTGAGCACTTTACTATCAAACATTCAATTGATGAATCGCCTTGTTGGAAAATTGAAATTTTATATTATAATCAAAAGCTCTTTCAATTTCAATTTCAATCGATGTTAATGTCTTATCAAAAGCTTCTATCTTCTCAAAGACAATATCAACAAGAGAATGTATTTTTAGAAATCTTCCAGCAATCCAATTTAATTAATAATTTTGCATTTCATTTGAAAGATTTCCATCCATTTTTGTTTGATTCATTTGAAAAATATTTGGAAATTTTTCCTTCATGGAAGATTGTCAATAACTTAACATTTACACATAACACTAACAATTTCTTCCAGGCCTTTGAATCTAAAAGCTCATATCCACGATCTGGCCTTTCATCTCCTCTTTTCAACATTTCCCAATTTTTAATAGAAATCCATCCAGATTTCTATGATCCAATTGGTATTCAATTGGAGAGAAAATTTCATGAGAAGGAGATTTTAGATAAGCTTCTAACAATAGTTGTACATTCTGATTTAAGGTTTAATTTTCTTAGTTCAATTAGATTTGTATTTTTATTACTAATATTTGAATTGTACATACATGCAGGGATTAAAATAAGAAAATGGTTACATTGGAAATATGACTATACTTAGTCATTTTTCAAGTATATGGTTAGAATAGGAGTAGAATTAATTTAGTTAGTTTGTTTTATATAGTTAATTTATTTTTAACAATTCTGTAGATTAAAAATAAAACAAAGCAATCAAACGTTTTCACACATGTTCAGTGATTCTCCCAATCAGAAAATTTTAATTCTTGCTTTCCTTTTTAAATTTCTTACAGCAATACCTCTACTCTGTCTATTTTGAATAATCTCTTGATTAAATTCAATTAAGGTTGCACTTGGCATCAATCTCCTCAAAGCCATTTTTCTTAATTTCGGGATTTCCTTCTAAGATTTTCTTTTGAAATTTATATGATAAAGGTTTTGAGGATATAAAAGCTTCATGATCTCATTATCCCATGAAATGTATGACTGTCTATGATAAGCTTAATTCCGAATCAATCATTATTAGCCATTCTAACCTTTCGTGGTAATCATATGAAGTTCATAATATCTTCCTCGAAATTTGTTAAGCTGACCTTTAAGATGTCCATTTTGCTATGTGCACACATTCAAATCCATTTTGACATTTTTCCACAATTAGTGGCTTTAATCCCATTCAGACCTTTAGTTTATTATCTGATGTTGTAATACGCATCATATTTATTTACCAAAGGCATTATTGAACAGTCACTATAACAACATAGATTTTTCTCAAGTCAATTCAGAATGAGCAGAGGTAATAAATTGTTGTTTCAATTCAAAAGGGAAGACTAGTTTCATATTTATTTCTGGTAAATTTTATATTTCCTGAACATGAATAAACATATCTTATTTAGACTGATTGCTCACTCTGATTTAGAATAAATAATGAGATGATTTTGAACAAAGTCAGAATTTTGATAAATCAAAGGAAGAATTTGAAGATTCATGAGGTAAAATCTACAGACAATTTCTTTCCAGGTATGCATTTACAAGTTCATTTTCATCTATTATTAGTTTATCTTTTCTTTAGTTTATTTTTGATACTTTTTCTGTTTTGTTTGCAGGTTTTTCATTTGTTTTCAAAATTTGAAGTAAGCAACAAACCCATTTCAAAATTTGCAATAGGTTTCAGGGAAATTTTATTTTGAGAATTTGAGCATTTTTTAACTTTGCTTTCAACCATCAGAAAACCCAATTGAAATTTCAAGCAATATTATAGGATTCAACGTGATTTTCATATTGCTAATACTTCAGTGAAAATGTTTGCAATATTCTCAGCCTGCTCATCTTCGTCAATCATTTCATGCCGATATCACAATCGCTTCATCGCATTTTTAATTATGCTCACATCACAATTCAGAATCTGTGATGTGTGTTGTGCGATGTGGGAAGCACAATGTCAATATTCCCCGATCCCCAATATAATATATCTTAATGATGTGATCGCTTCATTTCATTGCACATGTTCTCATTACATGTTTTTATATCGGCAATTTGCCATTGCAATCTCCGGTGTGATATTTTTCAATGCATGCCTCTAAGCCATTAACACTTAATCGATATATGGCATAGCAACAAAGGTGAAGTCTTGCATGATGAAAAAACATGTGATGCGAATCATCCAATACGGCGATGTGTTATTTTAAAAAGCGAGCTTGGGTAACCACTATGGTAAGAAAGTCATTAATGACAAATTTGCGGAATATTCAAATCATTTCGATTTTTCATGTATTTTAGTTTTAAATATATAATTCCATAATTAAAAAGGAATTCAAGACATCTCTATTTTCATATTTTAATTTTATTATTTTGGATTTGGTCTTGATTCTGGACAATTTATAAAATCATGGAGTTTATATGAAACTTATAATATATTGAGAAACAGTCATTACTGCAAATTTTCATTCTCATTTCTGATGCATTTGTTTTCCCTTGAACATTAAGCATTCCATTTTACTGCTTGCTTTAGTTTAGATAAAATAAATAATGATTTTTGGCTATAGGATTTTGGTTAGTTTGACTTCTTCATGTTTTTAATGTTAATTAAAATAAGAAGTCAGCTAGTTTGGAGAAACTGATACCTTTCAGGTAAGATCAAAAGCAATTATCCAATGGTAAGATTCATGTACCCACTTTCATTAATTTCCATTTCGTTACTTTAGTTTCAGTTTTGTTTTTCTGATACATGAATCTTTTTTGCAGCTCTTCATAAAAGCTTCCAATCCTCTGCCGGATCATATTTTCGAAGTCCATACTCTTCTCCTGGCTTAATTTCAAGAAGCAGCGATAATCCTCATTGCGAACAGCTGCGCTAGGAAGTTTCTGAACCTTTAATCTGTTTCTTTAAACATTTCTTTTTATTAGAAAATGATTAAGATGATGTTTGGAAACAAAAAGATTGAAATCAGACAGAAATTTTTCATTGTGGCTGAATTTTATCATCACCGCTATAAAAAAAGAAGAAGCCTAAAACACTTACAACCCTGCAAGGTATGAATTTTTATAAATCTCGACATAAGAAGGATTGATTACACGATTATTTTCTTTTTTCTTCATATTGTTGAGACAATGGTATAACCATTCTTTTTAGAGTTTGTATTTCAAAAACTTGGATTTTCCTTCCACTTTTCAATTTCTTCATTTTTGTTCGCTGATTTCTTTTCTCACTTTAGCATAAGAATTCTTTTTACCTTTTGGTTTTCAGTTTTGATTTTGGTGACTTTGCCATGATTTATATGGAAGGCCTTCTTGTTACCTAACTATGGTCAGCATACATGGAAAAAAATTGTTAATAGTCATCTATTAGCTTTTTCTTAAATATCTTACTAAAAGTTTGATTTTCTTATTATAAATGTAGACATACTTAAGGAAGAGATTACCGATTTAGAGAAGTTGACAAAGTATCATAAAATCTGGAGAAATTTATCTTTCATCAAAATTGTAATCATTTTGAGATTTCAATATTTTATTAAGATTTTTCAAAGTTCTATTATCAGTCAAGAAAAGTTGTTTTTAACCAGGTAAAGACACTTTACAGCAAAGCACCTTTTAACTCTAAAATTTTCATTCTTAACTCTTAAGGAGTCAATGATTCTCCCTGTCCCAAAGAGTCTTATTTTTCTAGAGTATAATCCAGAGATATATTTAAACTTAAAAGATAAGAGATCTCATCATGAGCCTGCTTACCATGATCATAGGGGAAAAATAGGCTGACATTACCAACACTGCCAAACAAACCAGGGTAATGGCTTATGATTGCAAACAATTATAAGACAAGGGGTCTCATCACGAGCCAGCTTGTTCAGTCCAATTATAACCAGTGAATGGCATTGTCAACTATCTGGCTACCAAACCAGGACAATGGCTTTTAAGATTTATAATAAAAAAAAAATAAAAAAAAATAATAATAAATAAAAAAAATAAAAATAAACATATATAAATGGATTTATCTCTAGGTCAATAATTCTTAAAGAGATGGGATTCTGAATCATTGGTGATTAAAAGGTAACCCTGTCGAGACTATAGATGTTTGCTGGCAGTAGTGGCTCTACCTGTGACAAATGAGTATATTTTAAAAGCTAAGCTGTAAAGTGACCACTGCTTTATCTCTACAACTAATTAAGGACTGATATAGAGTTTTGAAATATTTTAATTTATGAGGAATTTTAAGAAAAATTACAGTTAGATGATTCTTTTTTTTATTCAGACTAATGAACCTAGTCAAGCATTTTAAGTATAATTCTCTTTTCTTTAACTATTTTTACTTGAATTTTAGGAAAATCTCATTCATATCAAACAGAGATAACTGGTTCTTCTCCCGTGTGTCGCCATTGTTGTGGTAAAACACAACCCCCCCATTTTTGACTTTTTCACTTCAAATAATGGGGACCCTTTCTATAAATTTTTGACTAAACGCCTTTTCAGATTTTTATTTTATTTTGATTATCCTACACGATTGTTAATTTTTCATTTTCTTTGGATTCTTGTTTCGATTGCTTTGTTAAAATTGATTTTTTATAAGCTTCTTATTGATGCTTGTTTTACCTCATTTAGTCAATTGGTTTAAAAATGATACTCCTTTGAAGTCCCATCATTTATCTAAGTCTGGGTTAAAAATGCTATTTTTATTCTTTTTATTTATTTTCAGAGTAGCTGTAGTTTAGAAAAACTTAATATTAAAAAAAAAAAAAAAAAAAAAAAAAAAATTTCCGGATTCGTCGCAGATCGCAGATCGCACATTTCAGAATCCGTCGCAGATCGCAGATCGCACATTTCAGAATCCATCGCAGATCGCAAATTTCAGAATCCGTCGCATATCGCAGATCGCAGATTTCGGATCCATCGCAGATCGCAATATCGCAATATCGCAAGATCGCAATTTTGCAATTTCGGATCCATTGGGTTTAGATTGATTCCAATGGTTTGTAAATTAATTTTTATATTTTTTATATTATAATAATTATATTATAATTATAATGCTTATTATAATTTTAATATAATTTGAACTATAATATTAATCGTATTTAAATTAACTTTTTCAAATCATTTGTATATTAATTTAATTTTGTAACTGAATTAATCATTAGTTAGTTAATAATTAATTTAGGATTAATTATTAGATAATTAGAATCTAATTTAGGATTAAATTTCTAATTAAAAATTCTGATTTTTAGCCCGGCAAACAGAATTTCCAGATTTATGCCAGATTTGACTCATCAACTTTGGAAGCTCATAGATTGAGTTATACTTGACCAAATGAGGCCCAGGACGGCTCATTGGAAAGATAAAATCAAGGAGAACATTTCTGAGGAGGTTCCAATAACATATTTGATCATTTATTGGGTCAAAAATCAGGCAGAAGATCAAGCTCCGAATTTCTAAAAATAAAATCAATTTTCTGAGTTTTGTTTTCTTCATTTTAATTTGCCCAGCCTCTTCCAATTGCAGATTCATGCATCAATATTATCCTTGCTTAATTAAGATCGTTATGAGTATCAATAAGAAGCTCAAATTTCCTTTTTATTTATTTAAATAGAATTTGATTAGATTTGTTTTAAATGTTAGAAATAATATTTGGATTTTATTGTTGCATCTTAATTCATTTTAATTTCTTTTTGCAGGAAAAAACAATAGAAGGGATATTGAGGAAAAAGATTTCAATCAATGAGAAGACTCCAACAATTAAAGATTGGAATTTTTGAGCAATTAAAGTTGGATTGGGCATATTTTATTCAACAAACTCTCTTCTAAAAATACTTTTGGGAGGATTATAAATTGCAGATTGCAAAATGTAAAAAGGGCTTCTCTCCTCTGCAATTCCAGATTTCTAAAAACATTTCTGTTATAGGAATTTAGAGTTGTAGATGGGGAGGAGAGAATGTTTAAGATCTGAACATTAATGAGGGTTTATTCTTTATATCTTGAATTATGCATGATGGGCAGAGTTTGCATTTCTGCAGCTCTAGTCTTGAAAGCAGAAATTCAAGTAATGTAAAGTACTGTTAGAGACCAGGATTAGAGAAGCAGATTCAATTAACTGGTATTTTTGGCATTTTTGTATCAAATACCAGTTTCATTTTTATGTTAATAAAATTGTTGTTTCATTTTATTCATGTTTATGCATTTCTGTTGATATGGATAAATTGTCTCAAATTGTTATGTATCTCTGTTCTTATGGATTTAATTCTGATTTCTGAGTAACCATTACTCAGAAATCTGTCTTATAACACTGATTTATTAAATAGTAATGTGTTGTGAATTTCATCCACATATTATTATTTAATTATTAGTTTGACTGATATGATAATCGATATCATTTTTGTGAATTTCTTCCGGAGTGTTGTTGATTTATTATTTCAGTCAAATGGTCTCAATAGAATATGTTTTGGTACTCACAAATGTGAGCTAAATTGAATTTCTTCGTTGGTTTGACATTAATTAAAAGCCAGACATATTTTAATCCTCATTACTTAATTATCTTGCTCTTAGTTGGGTTAGATTTTCATCTACCTGATTGAGATAGGATTTAGATTAGTTTCTTTTTGCTTGCATTATAGAATAAGTTTGCAATTAGATTAAATTTACATTATTTTAAGTCCTCTTCTCAAAGAGGCAAAATCTTAGTTGTGGTTTGGCTGAACCCAAATCAGCTTAAGGGTCATTCTCTTGCCTGATCAGCAAGAAGAATTGATCCGATACCCCTGTCTATTGGTAGTTAACGGTACATCGTAAACCAATAGCAATAGGGAAAAGGTAACTGGACCTAGTTAAACCAGTCGGAGCCACTATCACAAATGGAAAAGGAGCTGTATTAAGGTCCGGACCGGGTGGTTATCCCCCAATGTTGTAGCAGCGATTTTCGAGGCTTCAACAGGTTGCAAATGATGAAGGATACATCAACGAGCATCTTTCATCAACTCAGACCAGAAGGTTGAAGTATGGAGATAAACGATGATATCACCATACCATGGATTGAAGGTGTTAATGAGAAAAAGAGTGTAGTCTGGAGGGCATTCCTCAGACACAGAGGGAGTAGAGGCAGAAGGTAAAGGGCAGATCAAATCGGCAAAAACCAACATTTTCTTCGATTTGGTAGTAGTGAATTCCAAATCAAACCCTTGGAGGATAACTATCCACTTGGAGTATTTTACCCCCAGCAATTTTCGAGTTAAAATATAGGTCATGGGGTTGCAATCATAAATCACGGTTATTGTGCAGAGTAAAATATAATGGCGAAAATTTTGGATTGCTTGAAAAAATTCCAATGCAAATTTCTTGACATGTGCATAACTCGTTTCAGTATCGAGAAGATTGCGGCTCAAATAATAAATGACATGCTCATCACCATTATCATCGTCTTGTACCAAAACCATGGCAATAGTGCTAAATGTGGCAGCCAAATAGAGTGAATAGTCACGATGATAATTCGGGGGACACAAAAGAGGAGCATTGGAAATCAAAGTATTCAGTGCATCGAAAGATTTTTGGGCAATCTCATCCTAGAGGAATGGGATGCCTTGCTTAAAAAATCATGTGAATCCCCTGGCTACTTCAACACAGTTCGGTATAAAACAGTGCAGGAAATTAGCTTTCCCTTGCAAACTCTACAACTGATATAAATAGGAAGGGGAGGGGAGATTAACAATAGCTTTGACCTTAAAAGGTTTGAGATGAATGTCATCTTTAGAAACAACAAACCTGAGGAGTCTTCCAGAATCAATGTCGAATGATGTAGTGTCTACAGTGAAGAAAAATTTGACGGAGGTGATCTGGGTGGTCCTTAGGCTTAGCGGAATGAACCGAAAGGTCATCTAAGTAAGGTTGAAAAATGTGCTTAATATCATGAAAATCATATGACATCGCTCGTTGGAATGTGGAATCAACATCTTTAAGGCCAAAAGGGAGCTTCTTGTATGCAAAGGTGCCCCATGGACAGATGAAGGTGGTCTTATGTTGATCAGCCGGTAGAATATTGATCTCATTGTAACCAGAGAACCCGTCCATAAGGGAAAAGATCTCACTCCCAACACATTTTTCAATGATATGATCAATGAAGGGAGTGGGATATTTATCCTTAGGACAAGCACGATTGATGTCACGATAATCCACACAGACTCAAACAGTACCCTGATTTTTATCCACAGGGACAATGTTAGAGACCCAATCTTTCAATGGGATCGGATAAATGAAACCTACTTTGAGAATTTTTTCAGCTTCTCACTATATGGCAGCTACCTTTCTAGGGAACATGGGATGAAAATTTTGGCAAATAGGTTTCGCATCAGGATAATTAGGGATCTCGTGCACAACTATACTTGGATCGATGTTGGGCATTTCCTCGTAGGACCGAGTGAAAACATCTAGAAAATATCAGAAGAGACTAGTAAAGACCTCGATCTCATCAGGAGAACAAGTCACCCAAATGTGGATGTTCTTGAAAACCCCCCGTTTAACAGAGATTTCAATAGACATTGTTTGAGTAATGTTCCCCATGTTTCCTTTTGCAAAAAATTCCTGTGTCAAGATAGGCGTTTTAAGCGGATGGGAAGGAGCTTGGGAAGCGAATTTCTCAAGACAAGTAGACATGCCAATTAGGGGAATTTTGAGGTCTAAAATGGGCCTCCTAAGGAAATTATAAAATAATAGTGGAAAAAATCTAATAAGATTTGATGACATCATCAAATTTTAGAGGGAAAAATGAAAAAAATACTTTTTCAATTCATATTTTCAAGTTATCTCCCAAATTTTTTACTCAAATTTCGAGTGGAAGTACTCGTTGGATGCGGAATTTAATTCCCCATCCAAGGAGTACCCATGTTGCATACTTTCGATGGGTCCTACTACACGAAAAATGAGAAATACATAAAAAACGTGATTACAATCACGTTTTTTATGTATTTCTCATTTTTCATGGAAGAGTTCATCGAAAAGTATGCAACATGGTACTCCTTGTGTTACAATTGCTTCTTGGTCATCTAACCTATTATCATTAGATGGACCCAAGTACACCATGTAAGACCAATTTTACCCTAAGTAAAATTGCCTTCACTATGTTAAATAACTTAATAAACCACATTTATTAGGTTGTTTATGGTCTAAACAGAAAACCCCAAAAGGAAACATTAAAAAAACCTATTTTGTTTAATTTTCCTCATGGAATAATTAATTAAACCATAATTTAATTATTATTCCCAGTCATGTTTAACCCGAAAACAAAGATCTAAATAAGATTTAAATAATTATTCCTAGAAATTAATTAGATAAACCTTCATTTATCTTATTATTTTCTAGGAATAATTATTTAAATCTTATTTAGATAATATTCCTTGTTAAATATGACCAAATCACCCACAAATAATTAAATAAATCATTATTTATTTAATTATCTTTCAACCACTACCTTAAATAATTAAATAAATCATTATTTATTTGATTATCTTCTAACTGCTTCCTTAAAAAGATAAATAAATCATTTATTTATTTATTTTTGACAAATCAAGGGATTTGACCCAAGTCAAATACCTTTTCCCTCCAACAAATATAATAAAATATTCCATAAAAAGTGGATCTAGATCTGGTTAACCCATGCACTAAGATCTAGAATGACCCAATATTTTGTTATAAATAGGAGGGTTTTTCCTACCATTCTTCACCTTTTGTTGCCTATTAGATCACTCTGGATCTATACACTTGGTCACATTTTTCCATCATTGGCTGTGTGAGCTCCCATTGAGCTCTTTTCTTTGCATTGGGTTTTCTACACCAACAAGAGAGATAAATCTTAGATCTGAAGTGCTGAGGACTTCCAAGAACCCATCCCACTGAGGAGAATTGGATACGCCTTCTTGTTTTCCTCCCAGGTGCCCAATTAATACAAAAATTCTTTCAAAATTTGTTCTTGTCTTGTCTATTGGTATATGGAGCAAACCCTTGTTTTTACTGCTTAATGTCTTTTCATGCATAGATCTGGTTTTTTGCAGCTCTTTTCTTGTTTAACTAACCGCAGATCTGAAGATATTGGCAGCCACTTTTGTTGTTAGGGCTATTAGTTATGCGTAGATAAAGTGGTCCTTTTTCGTACACTTTGACAAAGGATTCATACTAACAAATGGCGACTCCACACAGGTTTTAAATTACGACCGCTGTCGTTTTTCATATTCTTGCATATCCCGCTACTTCAGACCCTAGGGTTTCTTTTCAGCTGTTTATTTTTCCTATTTTTATGTTGTTTTTCTCACATAAAACCCTAAAACATTAAAATTTTTAACTTCCGTGTGTTTCTGGCACTATTGCGCAGGTAAGCGACATCAGCCGCAACTGAGACGGCAACTTTTCCGAAAATCTGCCGCCGAGACAACCGGAATGGGAAGTTGCACTTTTCAGCCTCTTTTCTGCGACCTGCACTAAAAACATGTCAGAAACTGCGACCTGCCAATTTTTCAGTGGTTTTTCTACAATTTTTCTGGGTTTTGCTGAAGCTTCTGTCAGGGTTTTCCAGCCTCTGTCTCAGCCTGCTTTGACCTAGTTCTGATCTGTTTTTACTCATCTAATTGGGAACCTAGCCCCCTAGGGCTTCAGTACCCTCCACTTTTTGTGGAAGAGTTTTAGTTGTTTCAGCCGTCTGTTTTTCAGAGTTTCAGCCTTCCCTTTTTCAGCTCTGAAACCTCCTCTTCAGATCCCTTTAAATCAGCCTTTCTTCCTTTCAAATCACCTCTTGTCGTTTTGTTTGGACCTCTTTTTAGGACCTCCTCCCTGTCCTTTCTGCTTTTTTCTGATTTCCTCCCTTTTTCCAGCCACCTTGCCTCTGTCTCTTGGCTGTGATCTGCACCTCTTTTCAGCAGCTTTATCCTTTAGATCTCTATCCCTCCCGAACTTTGATCTATTGGCCTCTTTTCAGTGTGTTTTGACTAGATTTTTTCCCTTTTTTAGACTAGTTTTGAGGGACCCGACTCCTTGGGTTAGATAGATGCAATAGTAGCTGTTAATTTTCTGTTATTTCAGTATTATATACTTTTCTATGCAGATTTATTTTCAGTTACACAACACACTTTTTTCTTGCTCTCAAAACAAAAAGGGTTTTAAAAATTAAAATTAACGCACACCACACACTGACCCTAAGTGAAGAAGCACCTGGTTAACACCGCCTGGCAAAGACTCTAAAATCAATTGTCACTGCACATTTTCTGCCCTTGACCTCACTTGATTCTGTCCCTTTTTTCCCTTGTCGGTTTCCTTCTTCCCGTCATCATTGCACCCCCAAGGCGCCTTTCCTGGAGACTTCTTGGCGTTCACCCTCAGTTTTCGGTCAATTGACCTGCTCCGTCCCGCCGCCGTCGAGCCAGTCCTCCTCCGAGTCCGCACTCCGACTCCTCTTCTGATTCATTGGGTTCTCCTTCTCCTCCTGGTTCTCCCCCTGTCACCTTCACTATGTCTGGTCCAGGGCCTAACGTTAGCGGTGCTCTAGGCCCTAATGCCGGAACCACTACTAGCGGAACCGCCACAGGAACTACCTCAGCCATACCCTTGCTGGCGTACATTGCAGGCCTCAACCTCCCCTATTTCAATCAGTTGATCAATGACCCTATCCGCCACGATGTTGGTTGGCCTGCTATGCCAACCAAGCTCCCCTCTGACATCCCTAAGTTCGAAGGCCTTGCTGGAGAAGATCCAACCAATCATGTCTGATCTTTCCACATGTGGTGTTCCTCCAATTCCATTACCGATGACTCCATCTGTCTTCGTTTGTTCCAACGTACGCTTACCGGCGAAGCATCTAAATGGTATGTAGACCAAGCCACCTCTTCCCATACCACCTTTGCGACCATTGCCCAAGCCTTTTTATCATACTTTCAGCTCCCTCTCCGATACAATACCGGTATGGAGCTCTTGACTTCCTTTAAGCAAACATCTTCGACCCGCCTTTCCACCCATGTTCAGGAATGGCGATGTAGACCCAGCTTATGTCGAGCTCCTCCCTTCGAAGATCGGATCTATATGGACTGGTTCCTTTGCTCTCTCCTAGCTCCCATCGGCAAATATGTCGCCTCCCATTTCCCTCAAACCGAAGAAGCCGCCCTCCAGATAGCCTTGAAATATGACTTGATCTACGCCTAGTCTGGTTATGTTTATACCGTCCTTCCTGACCTCCCCAGGCCCGGCGGCGCTAACGCCCCAGGGGCATCTCATTCCACCGACGGTATCATTGGAGCCCTTTCCCATCCGTATTCTCAACCTCCTATGGGCTACGGTCTCCCTCATAGAGGGGCCAACACCTCTAGCACTATTCCCCCTCCCGGTAGCATATACCCATGATATGGCATGCCTCCTCCTTTTTCCCAACCTCCTGCTTACCTCAATGTTGCCCAACCTAACCATTACCCTTATGCATAGCCTGGTGTGCCAGCTCCTCCAACATATGCGCTTCCACCTCCCTTGCCTCCTCAACCCCAGCAACAGCACCTACAGCCCCCTTCAGGGCAATTATTTGCACAGCAGGGTGCAACTAATCCCCCTTCTTCTCAAAGAAGGCGGAGAGGCAATCCAAATCAATCTGCCCCTGGTACTCGTGGACCCAATCCTCAAGGTTTTGACCCTAACACTGCTAACCAGCAACAGGGCACTCAGCTCAAGCCAGACATGCCTCTTCGTACCAACAAGCCTTGTTCGTGTTGCGGTGTTTACGGTCATTACACCCATGATTGTCCCCTTTTACCACAGATGCGGCGGATGTGGGAGTCTCAAGCCACATTGCACAGACAACATGCCTCCCCTCACGCTCCCCCTAATGTGGCCACTACTCAACCAGCTGTGTTTACTGATCCTTTTCCTTAGTAAGGATTCGTGGCTACCCAACCACCTGACGGGTGGGTCTCCACTCCACCCTCCATTTCTGGTTCCTCCGATTACCAGATCCTCATGATGACCTCTGATCCATCCCCAACTGTCGACCTTCACCTTCAAACTCGGTCTCGCCAGTACCCCAAGCCTCCCGCTCAGTCTGCCCCTGAGTCTTCTTCTTCCGGTTCTACAGAGCCTCTTTCGACATCCAATGGCCCCTTACATATCCCTCAAACCAAAGTTGAGGTCCACCCAAAGATTCCTAAGGGGCCATTACATCGAAATGCTGCTTCTGGTCGAGCTGCTCATTCGTATAGCATAGTAGATGATTTGGCGCAATCTCCTGCTGCCATTTCAACACTGGAACTCCTCCAGTCGTGCCCTTCCCAAAAGAAGGCTCTACTATCTGCCATGGGCGCTGTAGATCTTGCTGATGACCAAATGATTGTTTTCGACGCCACTCAATCAGACCATCCTCCTCTCCCTCCTTCCGTCGCCTTCCAAATCCCTGTCAAAATCCGGAACGCCAACATTTCCCTGTGTATAATTGATGAGGGGGCATCCACCTGCGTTATGTCCGCTTCGGTTTGGAAGCAACTCAGATCCCCTGAGTTGGCCCCTTCCACGATCACCCTTAGAGCGTGGGACGGCCATGCCTCCCAGCCCATTGGCCTGTTTCGTAATTTTCCTATCACCCTCGCCGGTAAGACTGTTTGCATTGACGTCGAAGTCATAGACGCCCCACTAGACTACAACATTCTATTGGGGCGAAGCTACACCTATGCTATGTCTGCTGTCCCATCTGCGGTTTTCCGCAAAATGTCTTTCCCCCATAATGGAAAGATAGTCACCATTGACCAATTGACATATCCTGAGCCAAAATCTCAAACCTCATCTGAGACGACCATCTCTTCTATAGCTAACAAGCAAACCGTCGACTCCTTGACCAGTGTCTCCCCCGGCGTCTACAAAGATTCCTCTTTTCTCGGAACCTTCCTTGGTCTTCCTCCTCCTATCTCTGACCCCAGCTCATCGAATTTTTGCATGATGCAATCGTCTCAAGCTACTCTCAAGCATCCTGCTTCGGCTAGTCTGCAACCGTTCCCTCCGCAACCTGCTCCTAGCCCTTCACCTGTAGTTGGTAGTCATGAGCCCCTGTATCCTCCTGGCACAGTTCCTCTAGGCCTTAGCCATTTAGGAGCCGTCCCACCTGGCCATTACCCCTCTGAACAGATACCGTTCCTAGCTCCCCCACCAGGAGTGTACACGGTACCGGTCATGGCCACCCTCTCTCTTCCAAACCTGACCCTGGGCATACCCGTCTGGTACATCGACCCTCCAGCCGCTACCCCACTCGGTCACCCCAAACCCTACCTTGCCTTGACACCGGTTCAATCGGTCCCCCTCACTTCCTTCGGGCCCCCCGCACCTCCCCAGGACCCTACCCCTGTGGTGCCAGCCCCGGGAAAGAAAGGCAAAGCTCGTAAGGGGGCAACCCATAAGGACCAAGCCACCCCGACAACCCCTAGCCCTCCGGGACCACCAAAGCCTGCTATCCAATGCGCTTTGTGCGATGTTGTCGGTCACGCCACCCATCTGTGTCTTGAATTTCCGCACCTCAAGATCCTGGTCAACGAGACGTTCCCCGACTCTAACATCCCCGAAGTCTACATCACTATCCCGGACTCTATACCGAAACTCAAAACCTTGCGCACAAACCACCCTTGTGCTTTGTGCGATTTCCACGGCCATTACACCCACCTCTGTCCCTACCTTGATGAGTATCGTTCCTCCTTGGACATGTACCGCCAATTCAAGGCTACACATGACAAGATACCTTCTCACTTGTCTGCGAGTCATACTTCGATAGGACCAGAGGATATTCCTACTCCCATTCACATTCCTCCTCCCACTATCGAACCAATAGAGCCTTCAACCACCATTTTGTACCTATCATCATCCTTGCGAGATAGTTCACCTAACCTTCAACCCACAGATACTCTCGATTCCTCCTCAGTCGACCTTGGATCTGTTGACATTGCGCATCTGAGCCCTTCGCCTCCAGATGACCTGTCACACATCACTACCTCCTTGGGTGACCCGTCTTCCTCCAGTCTTCCCATCTTCCAGTCCGATGAAGACATTATGGAAGCGATGACCAACCCTGACTTTCCCTGGGACGATATGCACCATCGCGCATACTTCCTCCCATAGCAATCCCATGAACAATATGCTGTGGAAACCAAAGACTTCATTCCCAATGCAGTCGATTGGTTCAAAAATCCCATCCCTGCACCTGATGCTTTCGAAGAAGGAAACATGGCCAATATCTCTCCTACCATCAAAATTGACATTTCAGTCAAACCAGGAATCGAAGAATATATCACCTTGGGTGCCCACTACACCCCGGAAGAAATAGAAGCTTACACCAAGCTTTTCAAAGAATTCCGTGATATCTTCCCCTGGTCTTATTTTGAAATGCCCGGACTCGATCCCGCCATTGTCGAACACCATATCGACACATGGCCTGACGCCAAACCAGTCCGTCAAAAGTTGAGACCCATTCATCCTTCCAGACGTGACGCTATCAAAGCCGAAATCGATAAGCTCAAGCAGGCTGGTTTCATTTACCCCATTGAATACACCACTTGGGTATCCAACCCAGTTCCTGCTCTTAAGAAACAAGGCACCATCCGTGTCTGCACAGAATTTCGCGACTTGAACAAAGCTTGTCCCAAAGACAACTTCCCCACACTGTTCATTGACCAAATCATTGACGAGTGTGCGGGGCATGAGGTTCTATCCTTTATGGATAGTTTCTCCAGATACAACCAAATTGTTATCCGTCCTGCTGATCAACTAAAAACCGCGTTCATTAGTCCGTGGGGAACTTTTGCTTACCGGGTCATGCCTTTCGGCCTTAAAAATGTCGGCGCCACTTTTTAACGGGCCATGTCTTATTGTTTGACTTAGCTCATATTATCCTTGCTTATTTAGACGACCTCACTGCACGTTCTAAGCATCGGGTGCAGCACCTCCACGATCTGCATACCATTTTTCTCCGATGTTACAAGTATAATATCCACCTTAACCCGTTGAAATGCGTCTTTTGCGTTCCCGCCAGCCGTCTCTTAGGCTTCATCGTGTCTAAGGATGGTATCACTCTTGACCCTTTGAAAGTTCAAGCCATTCTTGAACTTCCCATTCCGCGTACCCTCCGCCAGCTCCAAAGTCTCCAAGGCAAAGCTAATTTTCTTCGTCAGTTCATCCCTGACTATGCCACCACCGCACATGGGTTCCTTAGACTCCTCCGATCTACTATCCCCTTTGTTTGGGATTCTTATGCTCATGAGTCTTTCGATGCCCTCAAGCAGGCTCTCACATCCGCTCCCTTGATCCGCCCTCCCGACTTTGATCGGGACTTCATCCTATATATCTCCGCTTCCACCTATTCGGTCGCTGGAGTCCTTATCCAGGAAGATGACAATGGTATCAAGCATGTGATTTACTACGTCAGTAAGAACCTTGTAGGGCCTCCTGTTTCCTACTCATATGAAGAAAAATTAGCGCTGGCTGTCGTGTTCTCAGTCCAAAAACTTCGTCATTATATCCTTATGTGCTCCACCAAGGTCGTGACTAATTCCAACCCCATGGATTTCCTATTGAGTCGTCGTATCCTCACTGGGAAGTACGCCCATTGGGTCGTTATCCGTCAGTAATTCGACCTCGAATTTGTCACACCAAAGAGTAAGAAAGGCTTAGCCCTCGCTGAGCTCATTTCTGAATTACCTACCGGATCGCAAGACCCTCCAGTTAATGATGATTTTCCTGATGAACACTTATTTGCCATTACTTCCGACGACCCGTGGTATGGCAATATTCTTACTTACTTGTGAACCCAAAAGTTCGCCCTTCACCTTGATCGTGAGGCTCGCCGACGTATCCGACACCAGGCTCCCCGATACCTCCTTATCAGCGACGACCTCTATCGTCGTGGGGTTGACACTGTCCTTCGTCGTTGTCTCACACACGCTGAAGCTGAACAGGTCCTTAATGCCTGCCATAGCGGCGCTTGCGGTGGCCACCTCTCTGGTCTTTCTACTGCCCAGAAAGTCATGCGCGCTGGGTATTTTTGGCCTTCCCTCTTCAGTGATTGCATTGAGGCAGTCAAACACTGTCCCAATTGCCAACATTTTTCCCCTAAGGCGCGAGCTCCCCCAACTCCCCTCCATCCGGTCGTCTCCACTGGTCCCTTCTGTAAATGGGCCATCGACTTTATGGAGTGTCGCCCGCCATCCGCTGGTAACCACAAATATATCATCGTGGCGGTCGACTATTTCACAAAATGGGCCGAGGCCATGCCAACATTTAACAACACGGTAGCTACCGCGGCCCTCATTTTCTTTAACCACGTTATCGCTTGATTCGGGGTTCCGAAACAACTGATCTCTAACCATGGCAGACATTTTGAAGATGAGATATGACGCGAGCTATCCTCACTGTTGGGTTTTGAGCACCAATATTCCTCCTCCTATTACCCCCAAGGTAATGGCCAAGTTGAAGCAGTCAACAAAATCCTCAAGACTATGCTTCAACGGACGGTGAATAAGCACAAAACCAACTGGAATCTCATGCTCTTCCCTGCTTTATGGGCCTATCAGACTTCTGTTAAAACTGCCACCGGGTTTACTCCTTTCCACCTCATTTTTGGGGAGGAGGCAGTCTTACCGATCGAGTGTGAAATTCCTTCCCTGCATCTGGCCGTTGAACTTCTCCCTAACACCCAACCTCTAGAACAACGACTTATCATGCTTGAGCACGCTTCCGAAGACCGTCGTGTTGCCTTGCAAACCATGGAAGCGGCCAAGAAACACACCAAAGCTCAGTATGACCGAAAAGTCCAGCCTCGCACTTTTCATGAAGGCGACCTTGTTCTAGTCTATGACCAGGCCCATGATGTCCTTGGTCATGGGAAGTTCGACTCATTATGGCTAGGCCCTTACATCATCAGTAAGGATCTCGGTAAGGGGGCTTACCTCTTAGAGGATTTCGAAGGCAATCCCCTTCCTAATCCTCGCAATGCACTCTATCTTAAGAAATATTACCCTTAGCATTTCCCTTCTGAAATGCACATTTTATTTTCTTTTAGATAGCCAGCATCTTTTTTCGTTTTTGTGATTTGCTACTTCACCCGGACCCATTTTGTCCAAGGAGGGTCACTTCACCTCCCCTTTAAATTGAATCTCCTCACTTACGACACTCGTACTTGGGGCACCACTTCGCCTCCATACTTGTCCACGTTCGTGTCGATGTTCGTCATGAGTTCCCACCTTGTACTCATGTTTTCATGGTCCCCCATTGGACCTTTACTGCGTGGCAGCACCATCGAGTAACCCTTGTTTAAAGCATCCAAGTTGAGTCATCATCGCATTCATGGAGTCTATCCTGAGTCCCTCTGTACCCCGCTATAGCCCTCCATCCTTCATTGCTTTGTCTCTCTCTTGTGTCGCACATTATGACCTTCAGTCCCACTGTCCCCTATCCCTTATGATATTGTGTCAGTCACTGCCATGTCATTCATGCCCTTTATGCTCTAACAAGGGAATTCGTCCATTCACTACTCAGTCCTTTCCATTTCACTATCATCATTAGTGTCAGTCTGTCCGTCGCTCTACTATTTTCTCTCGTGCCTTAGTTGAGGATATCTCATTGCCTCACCTATGGCGGACCTCCTTCTGTCAACATCAGCTCATTCATTCCAGAAGCCAGGTCTAGAGGGCGGTGTACCTTGGTTCCATCTTCCACTTTTGTTCGGTGCCTCGGATCAGGCAAAGGGATCTCTCATTTCCCTTTGACTTGATTGTTTCTCCACTCCAGCTCCTTTCAGCATGACCGAGATTCGTATACTTGATGGTTCAGTGATACAGCAGCAGCTCTTGATGATTCCCAGGTGTGTGTGAGATGTCTCAACCCTCATGAGGGGGTGGCCCTGCAGGTAGCCCCCCACATTCCCGGATGACCTCCTCCTTGCAGCCTTCGATGCAGCTCCAGATATTTGATGATGTTGGCCTTAGCCACTTGCAGCGCCTCTTTGATTTGCATGTATTAGTCAGATTTTGTGAGCCCTTCCCCATTTACAGGGGGCATTTGGGTTGTATTTGTATCTCATGTACTCAGATATTATTGTATCAATCCTGGCTGTTATCCCAGGCACCGCATGTATGTGGGATTCCTCATTGTATTTTTATCTGGCTCATGATTATGCCGACTGTACTTTATGGCTCTGTCCCTTGTTTACTGGACACACTATTCTTTTGTACTTTGTCTCGGCGGGCATAGGTATGCCTCCCCCGCCTCCTTTAGCACAGGTACCCTCTCATAAAAAGAGACTTGCTACACCTGCGAGTCTCATCTCCTCAGGGTCTAGTTCTTCAGTACACTATCTACCTTGCATTTCTCTCTTTGACTTCCCTTTTGTTGTCTGGTGATTGAGTTCTTACAACGTACTTCGGTCATACGATTTGCTCCTGACACTCACACATTGGGGGGCAATCTATTACACCATTTTTTGGTCATCTAACCTATTATCATTAGATGGACCCAAGTACACCATGTAAGACCAATTTTACCCTAAGTAAAATTGCCTTCACTATGTTAAATAACTTAATAAACCACATTTATTAGGTTGTTTATGGAAAACCCCAAAAGGAAACATTAAACAAACCTATTTTGTTTAATTTTCCTCATGGAATAATTAATTAAACCATAATTTAATTATTATTCCCAGTCATGTTTAACCCAAAAACAAAGAAATTAATTAGATAAACCTTCATTTATCTTATTAATTTCTAGGAATAATTATTTAAATCTTATTTAGATAATATTCCTTGTTAAATATGACCAAATCACCCACAAATAATTAAATAAATCGTTATTTATTTAATTATATTTCAACCACTTCCTTAAATAATTAAATAAATCATTATTTATTTGATTATCTTCTAACCGCTTCCTTAAAAAGATAAATAAATCATTTATTTATTTATTTTTGACAAATCAAGGGATTTGACCCAAGTCAAATACCTTTTCCTTCCAAGTGAATATTGGTGTACATAGCGCCCCCGCTCCAAGCTCGTCTAGGGTTTGCTTCGCTCCAAGGCGGCGTCGGCCCCCTCGCCTCCCGCCCGACTCTTTTCCCAACTCTTTCTCCCCACGCGCATTCGCATGGCCCCTCTCGCCGTTGTCTCTAACAAAGGCTCAAATTCCCTCCTCTCCGTGAGTTCTCATGGACCCTCGACGGGGGCTCCTACCGCTTCCTCCGATCCATCCCGATCCGGGAGGCTTTCTAAATCTTGATTGCGTACCGTGAAAAGGACTTCTGGTTCTCTGTCCAAATTTGTCAAAAAATTAGGAAGCATTCCCACGGTGGCTCTGCCAGTGGACGAAACATGCAGAACTGCGTTGAATCTCGCTGAAAGAGGCCTCATTGGCCAGTTCACAGGGTTATGGCCATCCCCGAAATCAGTTGAGGAATGGATCAAGCGAAACTGGACACCGTTGGTCAAAGAAGGAATTAAGAGTCACTTTGTAGGCAAAGGCTTCTTTGTGTTTGTGTTTGAAAACACTGAAGATAGAAGCCTGATCTTCAGAAACGGGCCTTACTTCATGGGCCCCCAAGGACTCTACCTGAACAAATGGACACCCGATTTCGACCCTGCTCAAGACGTTCCCACGTCGGTCCCTGTCTGGGTGCGTCTCCCCCACCTCCCACTCCACTGCTGGAGCCAGAATTCGCTGCAATCCATTGGCAATACTCTCGATCGATACATTGATCAGGCGCCGAGGAAGGATCAATACTCCTGTGCCCGTATCTGTGTTGAGGTTGATCTGGAGGTCGGTTTACCTGAAGCAATCAATCTCTCAGTGGAAGATTGGACTCATATCCAAGAGCTCGATTATGAGCAGCTGCCATTTAAATGTCGACACTGCCATGAATATGGGCATTTTGCAAGATATTGCAAGAAAAAAAATGAGGAAATGGCAGAGAAGGAAAAAGGAGAACAATGGAAACAGGTAAAGAAACCGGCAAACAGTAGGCAGAACAATAAAAACAAAGGAAAGGAGACAGGGAGCAACTCAGGGCAAGAAAATGAAAGCACTCAAATTGTTGGAAGCAAGGAAACTATCAGCATAGAAGAGGACAAAAACCCTTTTGAATCTCTCACTCCACCAGCAGATCCTCCAGATGCAGCTCGGGAAGACCTTCCCCAACAGAACAACATCGAACCCTCAGACCCAGGTATTTCTCCTATCCTGAATCCCAGCAATAATTCATCCCCTTCTTATGCTGATATAATCAAACAAAAGAAGAAGCTTGTAGAAAATGAGGGCTCTTCGGATGAAGAGATCTTAGAAAGAACTTCAAAGCGAGCAGGAAGGAAATCAAACAGAGAAACCAGGGAAGAAGAATCAGAAAGACAAAAAACCCTGGGCAGTCAAGCTACCATAGAAATGACCCTCGGAAGGAACACCAGGCCAAGAGCTCCTAAGGGAGGTGGATCTATCCTAACATGTTATAAATGATGCAGCTAGTCTCTTGGAACTGTAGGGGTCTGGGGAATCCCACAAAAGCAGAGGCCATCAGGGATTTATTGAAGATGGAATCCACAGACATTCTCATGCTTCAGAAGACAAAAATAGAAGGGGAAATCCTTCTAAACACCAGCAGTACAAGATGGAAATTTGACTCAGGAAAGGTAGTCAGTGCAAGAGGCACGGCGGGAGGTATTGGCACATTCTGGTCCAAGAGTTCCTTCACCTTAGAAAACTCCTTTGTTACTCAACACTGGATATATACAGAACTGCGCCAAACAGCTAGCAATATGAAGATAGCCTTGTTCAACTTGTATGTTCCGGTGCACTACGAGGAGAAGAAAGTTTGTTGGAATACACTTTTGGACTATATGGAACTCCTCACCCCGATGAATATAGTCATTGGTGGAGATTTGAATATAATTTTAGATCCAAAAGAAAAGAGAGGAGGGACTTCTTTGAGAGACCCCTTCCTCAACACAGTGGAGAACCTTATTCAGCAATGGGACTTAGTAGATTTTAAACCAGTGAAAGGAGAATACACCTGGTCTAACAACAGAACAGGTGAGCATCATATCTCAGCAAGGTTGGACAGATTTCTCACCAGCAGCACTATTATGATGGACAGAAGAATAGTTTTTTCCAAGATCCTTCCTAAGCTTACCTCAGATCACAAGCCAATACTTTTATGCCTTAAGGAAGAAGAAGACCTCGGCCCTCTCCCTTTTCGCTTCAGTCCTCTTTGGGCAGAAAGAGAAGGGTTCTATGAAATTGTCGAAACAACTTGGAGAATTGAGGTTTTTGGATCACCAAGCTATGTTTGGGAACAGAAAATGAAAAACACCAAAAAAACATTAAAATTCTGGATAAAACAAGACATCAACACTCCCACTAGCCAGCGAAAAGAAGCAGTCATTCAGCTGGAAGATCTTCAAGTGGGATTGGAAGAGAAAGTCATCTTCCCCAGGGATCTAGACAATGAAAAAACTGCCCAAACGAAAACATATAAAGCTTTCAGAAATGAGGAAGAGTATTGGCGGATCAAATCTCGCAGCTTGTGGCTCAAAGATGGAGATAGGAACACCAATTACTTTCACAGGCAATACAGGGCGCGCCTCTCGAGAAATCATATTGCAGAAATCATCACAACTAATGGACAGGTCTGCAAAGGACATGAGCAAATCAAGGATGCAGCGGTGAATCACTTTCAAAACCTCCTTAGTGCAGAAAAGGATGGGAGTGAGGAAGATATAGCCGAATTCCTCACTAACATTCCAAATCTGGTCAGCGCAGAAGACAACAACACTCTAACAAGCCATGTCACCGAAGAAGAAATTGCGGCATATTTGTTTGGTCCATGGAGTCGGACAAAGCTCCCGCCCGATGGTTTTTCTCAATACATTTTTATAGAAAATGCTGGGATCTTATAAAATCTGACCTCCTGAGAATGGTCCACGGGTTCATGAGGAAGGCGAACATTGGAGGAGGTATAAACTCTACCTTTCTCGCCCTAATTCCGAAGGAGGCAAATCCAAGTTCTTTTGAGAGGTACAAAGAAATATCTCTGCAACTCCTTCCTATAAGATCGCTGCAAAGCCGCTGGCGGTAACATAGCCTAAAACCTCCCGCAAAAATTAATCTCCCCGCCCAAGGAGGATTTGGTCCAAGGCTCGCACATACCGATAATGTTATGTTCAGAAGTTTCGACTGCAAATAATTACAACGAACAAGGTATGCTCATAAAACTCGATATGTGCAACGCTTTTGACAGTCAATCGCGCTCATTCCCGTACGTAGTTCTCCTTTCATTTGGGTTCAGTCAGACTTTCATTAACCTTATCAAAGGATGCCTGGAAGGGATTTGGATTGCGCCCTTGATTAACGGTCGTCCAGCTTCATTCTTCTTAGCCACCAGTGGTCTGAGACAGGGTTGCCCCCTCTCACCCTTCCTCTATATCCTGATGGCAGATTCGTTGAGCAGAAATTAAACTGAAAATAAAGGCTAGATTTTCCAGGATCGACCGTGAATGAAAGCATCAAAATGCAACCACGTCTGTTTCATTAACAATTCTTTAATTCTCGGAGGGGCATCGCCACGTATAGCTAAATCCTTCAGATCTATATTACAGAAATATTGCAGCATCTCCGGAGCTCTGGTGAGTGATTGTAAAAGCGCAGTGTATGTATGGAACACAACGCAGCATCAAATCGAGACAATTGCTAACGAGTCGGGAATGACAGCCACTAATGGGAAAAAAATAACTATCCGGGGCTTCCTATCACGCTGGGCCCAACAGAATTATCTCGTGGGAAAATGTTATTTCGGGTTCAAGAGGAAGATCACAGCCGTGGGGAGGCTTTTGGCTTTCATCTCTGAGGCAAATTAACGCTCTCAAATCCGTGCTTACCGCCGCCCACTTATTGCGTCCCTCATGCTTGCCTCCAAAGCTAATCTCTCGAAAAAATTTAGTCTCATGCGCAATGTTTCCGGTGTGGGAAGGGAGCAGGAAACTCCACCAGTTCCACCTAATCAATTGGGAAACGGTAAAACGACCTTTGATGAGAGGTCTAAATCCGAGACCATGCTCATGCAAACATAGCTCTAGGCTGTAAATTACTATGGCAATTACATGCAGATCCTTCTCATCCAGTAAGCCAGATCTTCAACCTGAAATACCTCAAAAACCAGCCTTTTAACTCCTTTAAGACAGAGAAAACTCCAAAAGGCACTCAGGTTTGGAAACTGTGTTATAAAGCACCTAATTCTTCGAAAACAACGAAACGTGGACTGTGATCCCCGTGAATGGTTTAAAAAAACAAAATTATGGGATTGTGACAAGGTTATGGCATCGCCCTCTCTATAAAAATCAAGGAATTAAAGAGGTAAGAGTCACACAATCTAAAGGCAATGAAAATAGAAGACATCTCCCCGCCGACGTAAAAGGAATTGGCAATGCCGGTCTTCCACTCCCGAAGATTAAAAACCCAAAATTCGACACTCTTCACAATCATCTCTCGATTTCGCACCGGTTCACATTGAAGATACGGATGGCTGGGATGGGGTCGGATCGGGAGGCTTACATGGCTTGGTCATGAATGATGATTTTAAATTTACAGAGTCAAAAGAGTCAACACACTCCAATAATACAGTGGGAAAAAGATTTAGATCATGGCATCCCTGTAAAATCAATTTCTTCTTTTGGACCCTGTTTCACAACAAAATCTTAACTGGAGATAATTTGTGTAAGAGGAACATAGTAGGACCGCATAGATGCATTCTTTGCAAAGAAGCCTCGGAATCTGCAACTCATCTGTTCTTAGCCTGCGATTTTGCAAAGGAGGTATGGTCTTTCTTCCTCGCCGGTCTGAATGTTTTCCCCCCATCTCAAAGCACAATCAGCACCATGTTCTCCTCTTGGAATGACAGATATCCCTTCAGCATAGCCAGCAAGTCAATTTGGCAAAAGGTGTGGACAGCTGCTCCAAAGTACGTTTGTTGGAAGCTTTGGTTAGCAAGGAATGAAATAATTTTCAATAATACTGATTTGCCTGCAGCAAAAGTGGCAGACCAGGCAAAGAAACTCCTCTTGGAAACTTTGCACCATTCCTCAGCCAAAGACGACAACTCCCTACGCACCGAAGAAAGGGTGTGGTTGGATGGATACAAAGGAAACCCCAGTCCTCCTGCATTCAACCGCCCTATGCACACTGGAAAATGGCAAATTCGAGAATCAGAGGACAGCTTCCAGCAGTGGTGGAGATCTCAGGGCAAATGCTCCATTTTTTTCGATGGAGCCTCAAAAGGCAATCCAGGGAGGGCCGGTGCAGGTGGGGCGATCTTCTTCCAGAATGGGAACAAAGATGTCTTCAGTTGGGGCCTTGGAACCAAAACCAATAACCAAGCTGAAATTCTCAACCTCTTGAAAGCCTGTCAAATGGCAAGAAAAGGAAATTCAGATGAAATTCTAATTTTTGGAGATTCAGAGCTGCTGATAAAAACGCTGGTTAACAAGACAAGGCTCAAGGACCCAGTGCTCAACAAACAACTTTCAAGAGTATTCAGAATTCTGAAAGATTTCTCTTCAGTTCAGCCCTTCCACATTCTCAGAGGCTTAAACAAGGAAGCTGACAGCTTGGCGAACATCAGCTGCTCTTTACAGGACGGGTTGATTAGCATCAATGCAGATTCACCAATCACAGCAATCATACCTTAAGCAGAAAGAAAGCAATTGTAATTTCTGAAAATTGTACTGGTTGTTAAGCTATGCCCAACCTGTTTTCCTTCAATAAAATAACCGTTTCAGTTTAAAAAAAAAAAAAAATAACTTTTCCCTCCAACAAATATAATAAAATATTCCATAAAAGGTGGATCTAGATTTGGTTAACCCATGCACCAAGATCTAGAATGACCCAATATTTTGTTATAAATAGGAGGGTTTTTCCTACCATTCTTCACCTTTTGTTGCCTATTAGATCACTCAGGATCTATACACTTGGTCCCATTTTTCATCATTTGCTGTGTGAGCTTCCATTGAGCTCCTTTCTTTGCATTGGGTTTTCTACACCAACAAGAGAGATAAATCTTAGATCCGAAGTGCTGAGGACTTCCAAGAATCCATCCCACTGAGGAGAATTGGATACGCCTTCTTGTTTTCCTCCCGGGTGCCCAATTTATACAAAAATTCTTTCAAAAAATTGTTCTTGTCTTGTCTATTAGTATATGGAGCAAACCCTTGTTTTTACTGCTTAATGTCTTTTCATGCATAGATCTGGTTTTTTGCAGCTCTTTTCTTGTTCAACTAACCGCAGATCTAAAGATATTGACAGTCACTTTTGTTGTTAGGGCTATTAGTTATGCGTAGCTAAAGTGGTCCTTTTTCGTACTCTTCGACAAAGGATTCATACTAACACCTTGGATGAGGAATTAAATTCCGCATCCAACGAGTACTCCCGCTCGAAATTTGAGTAAAAATTTTGGGAGATAAGTTTAAAATATGAGTTGAAAAAGTAGTTTTATTATTTTATTAATTTTTAATATTTTTATTTTTTTACTCCAAAAATGGTGAATCATCCATTATGGATGACATCATCATCTTGAATCCTATTGGTTGTTATAAAGTTTATTTTTGTTGTACATTTTTCTTATGAGGCCCATTTTAGACCTCAAAATTCCCCTAATGGCCCCAAGGCTAGGAATAGAGGAACGATGATGAATATCATCCGTGGGAAGATCCTCTAGAGACATGGTTTCCATGATGGCTTCATCAGTTGGAAATGTCTCATTCAAGGGATCAGGAGAATCTGAAGCACTGAGCCAAGGGGATTGAGAATATGTGTTGAGAGACACACTCAAAGGAGTATGATTAGAGGGAGGAGGAGATGAAGCCGAAATAAATTCACAATAATCAATTTGTATTGGGCTTAATGGCATCATGTCACCAAAAAAATCAATATGCTCAGGTGAAGGGATGATCCATGGATCAGAAGATGTGGAGATCATATTGACCTGAGCAGTATTGGGTGGAGGAATAGAAAAAAAACCCATAAGGGTGGGGTCTTTGAAAAGTCCCGGCCCCACACTTTCATAAGGTGTAGGAATACGATCTATGTATGGAATGTTTCTCTCAGAGGAGGTGGAAGTGAAAAAGGATAACTAATCGACAGTGATGATCTTTCCTTCTTGCAGAAACCGAAGAACACGAAAGAGAGTGGACGTGACACATAACATGTTGTGAGTCAAACTGCAACTGAGGAGAAGATTATAATTGAGCTTGGCGTCAACGACTTCAACCTTGACATTAACTGTTTTCCCTTACAACATTATAGTTAAGCTAGCGAGAATTCTAAGAGGGCAAGATTCCCTTCTGTTGAAATCTTCTAAAGCATTTGGAGACTGGTTGAGGGTCGGAGAACTAATGGCTTTCCAGCATGCAATGGACATGATGCAAGTAGATGCACCTTCGTCCATGACCACTCGATGTATATTCTTACCATTAATCCAAACTTGGATAATCAAAGCAAGCTGGTGAGGGATACGTGGAATGAAATTTTCCAAATCAAAAGTGATAAGGCTTGAATCGATGGGGTTCACCCCTCTGATAGCGGATAGAAAAGCCTTCTGTTGTGATGGAAAAATTTGAAGCACCTCCAACGCGAACGTTTTAGATGACGCCTAAGCCAAATCCTCAATAATAATGTAATGCTAAGTGGAACGGAGGTTTGGGTTATAGGAGGACTTACAGAGAATTCCTTTAGAAGGTGGCTATACAATGGGCTCATGACTGGGCATTTCAATGTGAAGAGGGCTCGAAGCAGGTAGGGGAGGAGGACCATCTATGATCTCTTGTTGTGCTGCCTGATGTGGTTAAGTATAATATTTTGTTATGGTAGCAATAGATATGGGTGCAGCACCATTCATCATGAAAACTTGAGATCCAAAAGGGGTGGAGGACTGAGGTTGCTCCACCATCTAAGTTTTTTGTGATGGGAATGGATCTTTAAGAACAAGCAAATTTTCATGAGTGCCTTTAAGCATTCGAGTCATCTCGGCCCGTCGTGGATAGTCCTTGGTGTAATTATCATCGTGACATATCAGACAAGGGTACTTCGGTTTATGTTTCAAGCCATCATTAGTATTGGGTTTAGGAGAATCCTGTTTCGGAGTATCGGCTTTGGCCTTGCATTTACCCTTTTTCTTACTTTTGGGAGCTTTATCTGCCAGGGTGGACTGGACAAAATTCACTTCCATGGTCTTGCTAGGATTAGGAGGTGGATGAGAAGCAGTATCGATGGAAGAAGTATATTTTTTCTTAGTAGAATTGTGAGAAGACTTACAAGAAGTCTGAGACATAGAACCAATGATATCGTCGACTGATGGCGTCGTCGGTGCTTTGGAAGTTCTAGGTCATGGAGCATCGGGCAAGTGTTCATAAAGTGTGCTAGATTGAGAGTACATGATATCGAGGTACTAGGCACAAGAAATGGCTTGTTCCTCAGTAACACATTCCCCCATAGCATTGTCCTTTGGAATCTGACCGATAAAAGCGGTAGTGAACCAATCAGTTAGAAGTTGATCAAGGATCTCAAACTTGATCAAACGATGACACCACCTCCATTCATGAATATTATCAGAGATATGAGTGGCCCGATATTGTTTCAAGGATGTTAGGAGGTGCATCCTAGTTTCATAAAGAACTGGTAGCTGAAAGTGTGTGATAAATTCCATGACAAGAGAGTTGAAATATTGAAAGATCTCGCGAGAGAGCTTAATGTACCACTTTGCAGTAGCACCGGTGAGAGTCCTTTGGAAAAGACGTAAACGAATCAAATATTCAACCTAGGAGTTAGAGGAGCACCATATATGGTATGTCATAACATGCACCTAGGGGTATTCTCTGGACTTGCCTTTAAATTTGGAACTATCGCCAAGGATCTTGGTGGGAACTGGGGGCCAATATGGATAATGAAGGATGTGATCATTCATTAAGTTCGACACATCAGGCAATTACAGCATAGCAAGGAATGAAAATTTTAGTTTTAAAGGAATCGTAGGCCTTTGATATAGACCATTATTGGGGTTCCAACCGGGTCAGGAGAAATTTTGAGCCCATATGTTCTGTCCCAGATGATTATGTCCATAGGGGTTATAAATTTGATAATTCTATCCATAAACTGGTTGAGGACCTTGGTACTAATTCTGAGTGAAACACTGAGGTCCTGCTTGAGCAACATATGAATTTTGTTGTGGTATGTAAGCAGTGCCTTGGGTTAGACCTTTCACCATCGAAGGTTGACCTTTAGGAATGAAAGGTTGGCCCTGAGGTTGCACAGGCTATCCATGGGGTGCAGGTTGGCCTTGATACTGAGGTTGAATAGGTTGTCTCTTGGGTGTGGGTTGGCCTGAAGGAAGTAGGACATGGTCTTTATGAAACCAGCTCAAAAAAATAGAAGAAAAGAGAGTTCAACGCCTTAGAAATAAGCCGCTTCGAGGGGGAAACCTCCAATAAATTACAAAATGAACAATTCTTGGATGATGCAAATGAAAAAACCTCCTTTCTATATATAGGAGTCCATGGGGCCACAATGTAATCCTATCTAACCTAACAATAATAATGTAAGGGCACAATAATAACAATATGGGGGTTACAAGGGTACAACAATAACAATAAGGGGTTTCACTAACAACAATAAGGGACTATACTAGTAATATAGGGACCTAACATGCTCCTCGCCTTCAAAAAATTGTTGTCCTCAACACTTGAGTAGCTCTGGGTGCTTCTGTATAAAATTATCATCCTCCCATGTAGAATCTTCAGTGGGTAAGTTATTCCATTTGGTGAGATACTCTGAAATTGATTGATTTCGTAGCTCTCGAGTTCTTGTTTTCGTGACTGCTTTAGGTTCCAATATGGTTTTTCCTTCCTCATCAAGTTCTGGAAATATTTTTTGAACTAGAATTTTGTCCCCTATAACCTTCTTTGAGCATGAAACATGGAAAACTTGATGCACTTGTGAAGAAGTATGAAGCTCGAATTTGTATTCCATAGTACCAATATTTTGCAACACCTTGTAAGGACCATAGTACTTTGGAAATAATTTATTGTCCTTCTTAGCTTGCTTGAGGGACATTTGTTTGTATGGTTGTAGCAATAAAAGCACCCAATATCCTACATCAAAACTTCTCTCATTGCAATGTTGATCTGCCTGTTGTTTCATTCGATTTTGTGCCAAATTTAGGTTATCCTTTAAGAGTTGAAGGACTTCTTGTTGATGCTTGATGTGATCTTCCACTGCTTGAACCCTAGAATTTTCCCTTAAAGAAGATGTGATGGATGGTGGATGTTATCCATAAAATTCCATAAATGGGGTCATTTTTTCCGCAATATGGAATGAAGTGTTATACCACCATTCAGTGAGAGGCAACCACTTGACCCATTGTGCTTGATTATCAGATACAAAACAACGAATATATCCTTCCAAAAATTTATTCACTATATTTTTTTGAACATCGGATTGAGGATGATAAGATGAGCTATGAGGTAGGTGAGTACCCAAAAAAGACAATAATTCTGTCCAAAAATTTCCTATAAAAATGGGATCTCTATCACTTACAATAATCTTCGGGTTTACATGTATATTTTGAATTGTTTCCATAAATGAAGTAGCAAATATAATTGCTTTAAATGGACGAGATAATGCAAAAAAGTGGGCATACTTGGTAAGTATTTCAAATACCACCATGATGACACTCCTTCCTTCGGACTTAGGTAAACTGGTGATAAAATCCATTGAAATATCCTCCTAAGGTTGACTTGGAATGGATAAAGGTTGTAGAAGACCTGGGGTCTTAATTGTCTCAAATTTATTTTTGTTGGAAAACCAAAAATTCCGCCTCAAAATTTTGAATATCAGATTTAAGGCTATCCCAAAAAAATTATTTCTTCACCCTGTGGTAAGTTTTTAAAAATCCTGAGTGTCCTCCTAAAGGATAAGTGTGCAATTCCAAAAGAATATTTTGTTTTAGTTGGGAATTCTTGCAAATATATAAGCAATATTTGTACCATAAGGAATCATTTTTCCAACTTATTGTATCAAATGTACTAGGATCTTGCTGCAACTCTTGAATGACTATCCACACTTCTTCATCCTTCTTCCATTCATCCCTTGCTTCGGTTATCCAATATGGTTGGATAATAGAAATGACACAAAACAATTTTTCCACCTCTTCATCCTTTCTTGAGGGTGCATCTACAACAACATTTAGCTTCCCTTTTTTGTTGATTATTTCAAAGTCATAACCCAACATCTTTGTGACCCATTCTTGCTACTCTTCTGAAGATAGTATTTGTTCCAAAAAGTTTTTAATACTATCATGATCCATTTTTACCTTGAAGTGTCTTTCCATTAGGTAAGGTCTCCATTTATTTAGTGCATGTAGTATTTCCAACATTTCCTTCTCATAAATAGCCTTTTGTAAATAATTTCCTTTGATTGGACGACTTTAAAAAGAAATGGGTCTTCGTTCTTGCAATTAAATAACACCAATTCTATTTCCTAAGGCATCACATTCCATAATAAAGGTTTTTGTGAATTTTGGCGTAGCTAATACTGGTGCTAGGCACATTGCCTCTTTAAGATGTTAAAAGGCCGTAGTTGCTTCAGGAGTCCATGAAAATGCATCTTTCTTCAATAATGTTGTTAGAGGTGTTGCTATTCTCCCATAATTCTTAACAAAATTGTGATAATACCCTGTTAACCCGAGAAATCTGCGCAACTACTTCATGGTTGTGGGGAATTTCCATTCCTTAATGGATTTAATTTTCTTAGGGTCTACCTTAACACTCTTGTGAGATAAAATATGACCTAGATATTCCACCTCTTATACTCCAAAGAAACATTTGGATATTTTTTCATATAATTGTTTCTCCTCCAATAGTTTGAGCACCCTATCAATGTGCTGAACATGATCCTTCCAAGACCCGTTGTAGATTAGTATATCATCAAAAAATACTAGCACAAATTTTCTAAGGAAGGGTTTGAAAATTGAATTCATCAACCCTTGAAATGTAGAAGGTGCATTGGTAAGGCCAAAAGGCATGACCAAAAATTCATAACGACCCTCATGAATTCGAAATGATGTTTTTGGAGTATCTTCAGTCTTCATTCTAATTTGATGATATCCTGAATGAAGATCCAACTTGGTAAAATAAATTGCTCCATGTAATTCATCCAATAATTCATCAATCACAGGAATGGGAAATTTATCTTTAATAGTGAGCTTATTGAGCTCCCTATAATCTAGGGAAATGCACCATGATCTATCCTTCTTGTGCACCAATACTACTGGAGCAGAGAAAGAACTTTGACTAGGTTGAATTATACTAGGCTCTAACATTTATACTATCATACGTTAAATTTCGCTCTTTTGGACATAAGGATATCTGTAAGGCCTGATGTTTGGAGGAACACTTCCTGGAATCAAATGAATAGCATGATCATGATCATGAATAGGTGGGATTCCTTTGGGAGTTTCAAACACCTTGGAATGATTGTCTAGGAATTTTTGGAGATCTGCAGAAATAGATGATTTTGATGTTGGAACTTTTAGTGAGAATAATTTTGCAATTACACCTCATTGTTATTTCTTCAGAAGATTTGTCATGAAATTAGAGCTTATTATCCTTCCTGTCTTCCCTGTGATACCCCGTAATTCAATTTCCTCTCCTTCCGAAAAAAATTTCAAAAAAAGTTCTTGAAAATTAAAAGCTATCGTCCCCAAATATTGTAACCATTGTACTCCTAGTACAACATCATAACCTTCCATTGGGATGGAAAGCATTGGAATATTCAATACATAGTCCCCCATGGATAGATTTATATTATGGAATTTTCTAGAGAAATTTATAGTTCCTCCATTTGCAACCATCACTTGACATTCTGGTGTTGGGTATAGGAAACAATTCAATTCCTTGGCTACCTTACAATGAATAAAATTATGGGTACTACCCGAATCAATCAACACTATTACCTTTTTCTTCTTGATATGTCCTTCTATATTGAGAGTTTGAGGAGTTTTAATTCTTGCCAATGCATTACATGATATGGTCAAACTCATTTCTTCTTCTTCTAAGGTTGGTTTCTGGTTTATATCCTCTTCTTTTGAAGTTTCTTGTTGACTTTCTTCCTCCTCTTCACAATCTATGTAAAATAATTTCTTCTTAGCACACTTATGACCTTTAGTGTATTTTCTATCACAACTGTAGCAAAGCCCTTTTGCTCTTTTTTCTTACAATTTTTGTGGTGTCAACCTTGTAGGTTATGGGTGTCTAGGAGTAGCAACAGTTCCATTTTTATAGATGTGTGTGGTAGGCTTCCTTGTTGCCATAATTTTACAATCAATTTTTCTTGCCAACCTGAATTCTTTCTCCAATGAATCAGGTTCCCAAACATGAACTTAATGCTGTATATTATCCTTTAAAGTCCCTATGAAGACATCAATCCTGTGTTGCTCTAGAATATCAGTTACCCTTATATTCAGTTTTTGGAAGTACTCAATGTGCTCCACCATTGAATCCTTTTGTTTGAGATTTATCAATTGGCTAAAGAAGGTGTTGCTCTTTGTTTCCTCATAATGTGCTATCATTTCCCTCGTAAAAATGGACCAAGTGAAAATTTTTTTACGGGAGAAAAGCCAGTGATACCATACAAATGTATTTTGTTCTAAATGTAAATTTGCAATGCGTACCTTTTGTGTGTTTTGTACATTATTGAGATCAAAATATTGCTCCATTTGTAGTATCCATGTTACGGGATCCTTGCCATCAAACTTCCTCATATCCATCTTTGGAATATGGTGGTTCTTCAATCCAAAATTAGAGTTAATGAAATCATGATTAACATTTATTTTTTTCTCATCATGAATTTCCTCTACTATCTTTTTGCCATAAGGAATCATTTCTTGTATCAACTTTGACAAACCTTCCTTCAAACCTTCCATGTCTTCCTTCAAACCTTCCATTTTTTTCTTCCATACCATTTCTCAAACCATCCATTTTTTATTCCATACCATTCTTCAAATGCTCCATTGTAGCTTCCATGCTTTTCTTCAAAACATCCATTTCATTTTTTGTTTCTCTTTGCGAGAGCGAAATTTGGTGGACTTGCTGTTGTAATTTTGATATTTCATGTTGCATTTCTTCATCTTCATGAGCCATAGTAGAGCATTCTAAAGGATTAATGGGTGTTGAATTATTTTTAGGAGGAATTTTAGAACCCAATACTGATATCTATTCTATAGTATGCCCTTGGAATCAATTCAAATTGATTATTCAAACAAGACTTATGCAATTCAGAAAAAAATACACACATTTTTCTTGCTTTTGAGGAGCTCGATATTGAAATTCAATTATCTCTATGATTTCAGATATTTAATATCTAAATTCAGCCCTGTATTAGCACTTTAGATCTTCTTTCAAATTCCATAGGTCTGACCTTATTTGGATTCTTCAAGACAAAGTTATGCCCAACCTACCACAATGACTTAATTATGGACTGGTTCAGTAGAGAGAAGTTGTACGACGTTCCACGTGTCACTATTTCCTCCTTCGACTATGAAATTGATTCACAGGAAACTATGGTCCATGTACTTGTGGCCACGCTATACAGAATTTCAATCCGATGTTGAGAGAGAGAGTTATGACGATTTTCCCATGGTCACCTCTTTGAGACGAAATTTGGAAGCCTGAAACAACCCTAACTTCCACAGATCATATTTTCGAAAATATTGCGAACCAAGATTTGAAATTTATAAAGAAGGTGCCACAGTATTTTTTCTTCACTATGAAAAAATTTCAGCTTCTGAACCTTCGCAGAAAAAAAACTTATAGCAAAAATTCCACGATGACCTATTTTAGGTGAAATTCGGGAGCCTTAAAAAAGCCTTACTTCCACAGATCATATCTCCAACAACATTGCGAACCAAGATCTGAAATTTTTACACAATCTTCCTTAGGATTTCAGCTTCGCTATGTAAAAATTTTAGCTTTTGAACCTTTGAAGAAAAAATTTATAGTGAAAATGCCATGATGACATGTTTGGAGAAGCAAAACCCTAGAATCCAAAGCTCTAATACCAAATGTTATGAAACTAGCTCAAAAAATAAAAGAAAAGAGAGATGAATGCCTTAGAAATAAGCCACTTAGAGGGGGAAACCTCCAATACATTACATAAATGAAAAATTCTTGGATGATACAAATGAAAAAACCTCCCTTCTATATATAGGAGTCCATGGGGCCACAATGTAATCCTAAATGACCTAACAATAATAATGTAAGGGCAAAATAATAACAATATGGGGGTTACAGGGGTACAACAATAACAATAAGGTGGTTACATTAACAACAATAAGGGACTATACTAGTAATATATGGACCTAATATTATTGGGGTTCCAATCGGATCAGGAGAAATTTTGAGCCCATATGTTCTATCTCGGAGGATTTTGTCCACAGGGGTTATAATTTTGATAATTCTACCCATAAACCTGTTGAGGACCAGTGTACTGATTATGAGTGAAACACTAAGGTCCTGCTTGAGAAACATATGGATTTTTTTGTGGGATGTAAACAGTGCCTTTGGGCAGACCTTTTACCAACGAAGGTTGACCTTCAGGAATGAAAGGTTGGCGCTGAGGTTGCACAGGCTATCCCTGGGGTGTAGGCTGGCCTGCATAATGAGGTTGAACAGGTCGTATCTTAGGTGTAGGTTGGCCTAAAGGAAGTGGAACAGGCTGCCCCTAAAAACCAGGTTGACTTGATGGTTGAGATAAGCCAACTTGTCCCTGTAGACAAGGTTGACCCGGTTGACTGACAGAGGGTTGGCCTTGTTGCACAAGAGATGGGCCTTGCTTAATGTAAGGCGGTTTTTGTTATAAAACATTTTGTCTATGAGGTGGATATTTTTGACCCTAAGGAACATAAGGTGCTCCTTATTGAACTTAAGGTTGACCAACAAGACCGTAGGGTTGTCCTTGTTGGACCGAAGGTTGTCCCTGAGAGGGTTGTTCTTATGGACCATAGGGTTTTCCCTGTTGGTACGTAAACTGGTTGGGGTTAGATGGTATTTGCGGTGTTTGGACATAAAATGGAACTTGTGGAATAGGCCCACAATAATAGATGTGATTTCCATGCTCATCATAGTATTTCGGTTGATTGGTCCGAGTCGGAATCTGTTGAGAACCCTGAGGGAGGTAATTTTGATGTTGAATAGCCATCATATACTGGTCGTATGTTGAACCTCCAGGAATAGGATTAGAAGAGATAGGTGTACTACCAGTAGGTTTTTAGGACTCTCGATACATGAGATTTTGATCCACTCACAAGAGGCCCAACATACACTACGGAAGCATTAGGATGCATCCCGCGAATAGAAGAAGATAACAGTAATGATGGAATCACACTAGAGGACGGTGTGAGGGAAGCCACACAAATAGTGGGTTGGGTTGGGATAGACGTAACCATCATTGAAAAAATGGGAATCAAAGAGGATGGACCCGACACAAATGACCCCACAAAAGGAGCCGTTGCACTTGACCATAACAAATTCTGATACAAAGATGTAGCACCAGAGATTATCTAACCCAAATAACAATAACCAAATGGGAGCGATGAAGGTTGAGAGGAAGGTTGATTCATGAAATAAGGAAAATTCTCCAGAGGGAATTGATATTCTCCTGTAGAAACATAATTCTCTTCACTACTAATAGGACTCGTGGCATCCATGTGAGATGAAGACATGTTGTTGAAAAAAAGGCGACGAGTGGTGGTAAGTAAAGCATGTGATAATGGTGACACAAGTGGTTCCGAGGGTAGAGGGGGATCTTCCCTTAAAATGGCCAAGCGTACGAAGGTTACCGATTGAAATCAAATGGTTCCTTAGGGGGAGACCAAGTGGCAAGAGGTTGAAGGCTTGGAATGATGGCATATCTGAAGCCTTGGGTTCCAACATACAGAGGTGTGTTAGAAGAGACTCTAGGGTAAGGTTCTTCACTATGAGGTAATGAAGAGGATGCCGAAACTAGTGGTTCCGCCATCGTTTCTTTGTCTCAAAGAGAAGGAGAGAAAAGAGATGATCAATTCGAGGCTTCAAGAATAATCACTAAGGAATCACTCATGAACAGGCCAAGAAAATAACTTTAATGACCGTGTGATCATGGGTAGTTAATTTTATGACACTGAAACAAAAATCTTCCTTTTCATGTTTTAAGAGTCAAGAAAAGGACAAAAGGTGACTATAGTCACTTTCAATTTGGACAATATTGAAAGAACAAGTGCTCGATGATATTTTGAAATTTTAAAAAGTCACGAAAAGATAAAAATGACTACTCAGGAACTCTACGAAAGAGCGTGTACCAAGCTACCGTGAACTGCAATATACACCTTGTTGATCAAATGAGAAAGAAATTTCCAAGGAATTAACGTACATGCAGGAAGTCTCCCCGAATGTTGTGTTTGGTGTATCATGGTTACAGGGCGGTAGACTCAGCTTCCTATGGATAAAGGATTGCAACCTATGAGGGTCTCCCTTTAAATACGTGATGATATGGGGAGCACACACTACAAGAAAAAAGCACATTGGTGAGGGTCATGCTTGTGACGGACCTTTAAGGTCCATCACCAATGTCACATATGGTGACGGTCCTTAAAAAACCGTCACTGTAAGTGTATATAGTGATGGTCCTTTATGGTCCGTCACCAAAGACATTTTCAATGACACTTTTGGTGAGGGTTGTTCAAGGCCCCTCACTAATTCTCTCTTTGGTGACACTTCTAGTGACGAACTTTTAATGACCCTCACCAATGCTCTTTTTGTTACTTTTGGTGACGGTCAAAAAATGTCCGTCATCATTGATAATTAAAAAACCGTCACTATAAGTGTATATAGTGATGGTCCTTTTTGGTCTGTCACCAAAGACATTTTTAGTGAGACTTTTGGTGAGGGTCGTTAAAGGCCCATCACTAATTCTCTCTTTGGTGACACTTCTAGGGACGAAATTTTAATGACCCTCACCAATGCACTTTTTGTTACTTTTGGTGACGGTCAAAAAATGCCCGTCATCATTGATCATTCCAATGAGTTTTTGATGACGCTATGTGCCTGTTAATATATTTTTTGTCAAAAGTTAATGATTTAATACCATTATTGTGGAGTATTTTTTATAATATGTCCAAGGCCATAGTGGTTCGGGTCAGTTTTTTTAGAAGTAATTAGTGTTTATCATTTCCCTCAAGTAATGACTAGTCGAATAGAGATTTCCTATGAGTCAACACATGATTCATATATATTAAGTTTATTATCTAGCAAATTCCCTTTAGATAAAGTTCCACTATTGTGTGTAGGAAATATATTATTTAATACATAATCAAGCTTTGACATTTCTATTAATGAGAAAGACCTAACGATCCTCACCAATCTAGGCACACCTTAAATTAATGCTTTGGCACAAACTAACATTTATTAGCACCCCACATGTATTGGAACATCTTTATACCTAGAAGTACATCTCGTGATGACACTGATGCCCAAGCACATGGCGGCATGCGCTAGCACAACATGGAACTCTCCTAGCATGTGTTGGCATGCTGCATATAGTCCCTAGCATGCCCTAGAACACCTTGGTTGAATGCATTGACATACATTAGCACTTGGCACACAATGCCACTTGGCATGTATTGGGACCTATTATAAGTGTGCCTAGCATGCCCCTTTTCAAAAATATAAAGTCTTGACTTATTAACCCTCTTATTGGTTCTTCCTTTTGTTGCCTTGACACATATTGACATACCCTGGCACCCTGCACCACATCCTTAGCACCTACCATGTATTGGCATATCTTGGCACTATTAATTGGCACATGATATAATTAGCACACCCTGGAACTCCCAAGCACACTTTGGGAATTATTGACATGCCTTGATATTCCCTAGAATGCCTTACAAATGCTTAGCATACCTTGTCAGTCCCTCCTTGGCATGACAACTAACACTCATTAACACTAGTCTATGGCACACGTTCCTCATATTCATTAACTTCCATGAATTTTTGCCTAGTGCTCCCTTAATGTTTTTTCCTAGTAATCCTTAACACTCATCAACATGCATTATCACTCTCTAGCACACCTTAGCACTCTTCAACATTCCCTTCCACTTCATAACATGCATAACACTAGTCCCTGACACATATTAGCGCTTGGCACATGTTGGCGCTTGGAAAGTCTTAGCATGTATGGAATACATTGAGATGCCTTGGTATGATTTGGCATGGTTTAATATTAAATTTATTTGTGATTATCAATTGTTGGAAAGTAGATGAGAAGCAACAAAGGAATACTTGGCACTTAGAATGCACTAAGACTTTGCACTTGGCACTTAGAATGCACTAAGACTTTGCACTTGGCACCTAGTGTTGGTGTGCCTAGCATGCCCCTCTTGGAAAAGGTAAATTGATGACTTATTAACCCTCTTATGTGTTAATTTCCTTGTAGTTTAACTTTTTTCTCCCTTTTTTTGTCTTGATAGTCTCTGACACGCATTGACACACCCTTGCACATCTTGGCATGCCTTATCACTTGGCACATCTTAGCATGTTTGACATGTATTCCCACTATCTGGCACATCAAGGGGGTGAAGAGAGATGTAGTCCTAAAGTAAGTCGAGTACGAGGGCTAAGTAAGGGTTGCTAAAGGGAGGTCATGATCATCCTCCAAGAGCAAGATCATCATGTGAGGGTTCAGAAGAATGTTTCATACCCTAAGGGTTGGTTTGCGCTAAGAAGTAGGATGGCATATTGTTGGTTCTCTTCTAGCAGATCGAGCTTAAGAGAGGTTTCTCATGAGAATCTGGGCATGTGATTTCAATGGTGTCTTTGTGTGAAGGCCGCATAAAATTCTGAAATGTTGAAATTTGCAACAAGAAACAATGAGATTGGAAACCAGAAAGGACAAAAAAAAAATGCACCCACACTGGTGAGGAGTTTTGATGCACCAAGAGTGAGGAATGTGGGGCGTCTAATTTATTTTTCCCTTAAATAAATTGGACAATAAATTGTAATTTCATCTCATAACAACTTGTGTCAGTTAATTAAGTCATGATGATCGAGTTAGCTTAATAAATTCAAGTACTTGAGGGTCTAAGATGAGGCATCTAGAGGGATTCTAATATTTTTGAGGTGCAGTTGAAGTTGATGCATTAGTGGGGTGCAAGTGTAATTAACTCGATTAAATGAGTTAAAATCAGTTTAACTGGTTCTAACCGAGTGATGAGCTAGTGAGAGGTCTAGTGAATTAAATTAGATTTAATTCACAATGAGTGATCAATCATATAACTGATAATTTGCTATTAATAGTTGCATGCATATCAATTTCGAGGAATACCCAGTTGAGACAGAGGTTAAAGGGAACATAACTATCAGTTGTATTCAGAGAAAATTTCCCATGTGCAATTATAAAGTCATTGGGATGCCATGATGGATTGCGCAATCAAGGAAGACTGATTTTCCTAATTAATAAGGAGTTAATTCCCTAGGAATTGCATGAGAAAGGTAGGCTGAAGTAAGGATGAGAATTGGCTAAGTACTAGACCGAGTTTTCCTAGATCAACGGGAGACAATTGACATAGTGCTGGAGAATCTCATGAGAGATTAAGCATTAATGTATTGTTTCATGATTCCTTGACTTAATACACAATAGAGATAGAGGGGTTTTGAGCAGTTTCTTTCCCCAAATACATCATGTTGTTGTGCAATTGGTAATTTATTTCTCTTACTTATATGTGATTGTGCGATCGTGTTTTGTTTTCGCAAATTGTAGGAAGGATTCAATATCTTGTTTTAGTAGATTACAAGATTAGATTGAATCTCGTTGGTTAGATTTTCTACATGGTATCAGAGCAGGAATTTTTTGGGCGGCGAGTTTGCAGAGAATATTTGAATATTTGGTGTAAAATTTTCAAAAACAAATAGAATATTTGGATTCCTCGCGAAAATCTACCCAAATGGGAAAAAAAATCGGTCGAATAGGAGCTCGGATGAGGGAGATATCATCGATTTAAAATCAACTCTTTTTTAGAAACTTTTTGTAACGTCGGGACAATTACACTGTGCGTGAGTCAAGAACCTATATGTAATTGAGGTACCAGATGCATGCAAAGCTTTGAGGAGAAAGGCATAATTTAGAGACTTGGTGGTTTAGAGGGATCATAAATTACCTCTCAACATGCATCCTCATGAGAAGTAGTCTCAGAAGGTTGTGGAGTAGCTGCCATAATTGGAGAAGCAGAGAGGAGACTAAGTGGAAGCGTCCACTCAAGAAAAGACCTCCATGAGGGGGAAATTTTGAGCCAGATGGGAAGAGGGAGCATCCATACGTCGAGGTGTAAGGTGGGGTGACGTGTAGACATAATCCAAAGATAAGAAATTTGGGCAAGTTCCATTGAGATGGCGTGTCTCATGGATCGAACCTGGCTACGAGGAGTCCACAGTAAAATAGTAGTAGGAAGGATCAGTTAGATTGATGTAGTCAGATGTCAGCACGACAGAAATCAGAGTGACAGATGTTAAATAATGGATTACAAATCAGAGTTATAAATAGTTCAAAGGGCACGGATGCAGATGTCAGTAGCAGCGCAGAGAATCCAGTACTAGACAGGTGTAGTAGCTAGCAGCAGTTAGAAGACTCTGATGACAGATGCATTATACTGAGTAAGTTGTTCAGAGGCTATTTAGTTTCAGGATTTGCAGGTGCAAAAAACACTAGAGAAGTGTAGCATGCAGAACATTCCAAAGGTACCGAATGGGGATATATTGAATTCCTTTCTTGCTGAGAGGGAGTGTTGAAATTTGCAACAATAAACAGTGAAATTAGAAACTAGAAAGGACAAAAAAAAAAATGCACCCACACTAGTGAGGAATTTTGATGTACCAGGAGTGAGGAATGTGAGGCGTCTAATTTATTTTTCACTTAAATAAATTGGACAATAAATTGTAATTTCGTCTCATAACAACTTGTGTCACTTAGCTAAGTCATGATGATTGAGTTAGCTCAGTAAATTCAATTTAAGGTGATCGAGGTGGATATTGGTGGCCACCTGCCTATTCCACTTGGGCCCTCGCCATTGTCTCTTTCAGTTTTCCAGTTTCCTTAATTATAGCACAATTTACTATTTTTGTTATTTTTTCGGGTCCTGAACTTCCGGAGCCGTTTTGAGGCCCCAAACGACATTTTTTGGGCATGAAAGGTTTGGCAATTTCTTAGAATTTGCATTAGTAGTTGTAGTCCCCGGAGAGATCTTTCTAACGAGGTATCATGTGTGTGAAACGAAGATCATATGACCAAGTTACGACCCCAGAAAGTTGGCTGCCCAACTAACCCCAACGGGGCCCATAAAATCTTGGTGTTACATCTCCTCGGGTTAGGGTTTTGGTTGTTTAGGGTTTTATCTTATTTTTAAATAATAAAAAAGACCCTTCATCCTTATTTTAACACAGTTAAGAGAAACATAACTATCAGTTGTATTTATAGAAAATTTCCCATGTGCAATTATAAAGTCATTAGGATGCCATGATGGATTGCACAATCAAGGAAGGTCGATTTTCCTAACTAATATGGAGATAATTCCATAGGAATTGCGTGAGAAAGGCAGGCTGAGAATTGACTAAGTATTAGACCGATTTTTCCTAGATCAGGAGGAGACAATTGGCAGAGTGCTGGAGAATATCAAGAGAGATTAAGCATTGTATTGTTTCATGATTCCTCGACTTAATACAAAATAGAGATAGAGGGTTTTGAGTAGTTGCTTCCCCAGATACATTTAGTGTTGTGCGATTGATAACTTGTTTCTCTTACTTATATGTGATTGTGCAATCGTGTTTTGTTTCCAGAAATTGTAGGAAGGATTTAGTATCTTGTTTTAGTACATTACAAGATTAGATTGAATCCCATTGGTTAGATTTTCTACATGAAATAGAAGAGAGGGTTGATACCATATTGCCTTGTGGTGGTTAGTATGCGGCAAGGTCTATGATAAAGAACAACATAAATGGAGGAGGGCTTGCACTGTAATTTAGAGGCATAATAGAAGTCGACGCAGGCACAATATTGATTGATTTAACCCTAGTTTGAGGGTCGACATTGAGATCTGAAGTTCATGTCAAGATTCTATCAAAGAAATGCCCAGAATCTATGGATCTATATGAGCTAGGTCGAGTCCCTTATGAAGGCAAGAGTCGTGTTTTTTCTATGTGTGGATAGGGTTTGTTCTACAACAATTAGAAGTACATAAGTATAATGCCCTAGTAAGGACAATTTCCTAGCATGTTTAGTTCATAAGGTATGCCCTTAAGACTGTGACAAATTTGTGTAGAAGAAGATGGGTTGTGACCCTTAGAGCGAGGTTTATTTCTGCAATAAAGACCGCAGATCTGGAAGATGGTTTGCAGATTCAGTATGTGTGGAGACAATAGATCCAAAGGAGGGTGGAACCTGAGCAAAAGATTGCGCATGCAGAAGAAATGTGCCATATGAAGAATGGATTGACATGCAGAGGAGTTGATTTTGATGGAATTTCCATAGAGTTTTAAACAAATATCTGAAGAAACCTATAAAAAATTAGTAAATGGACTGTTAGTGGCTGATTTGTAACCCTAGTTCAGTCATCTACAAATTGTTAGAAGTATGATAAGAGGAGTAGTTCATATTTGTTCATAGATTGGACAACAAAGATCAAATTGTCGATACACAAGAACAATGATCTTGAGAGGACTCAAACCATTGTTAGGTGGCAGATTTGAAGAGCCCTAGATGAAGACAATATTGTGGGCCCTAGATCAGTAAAAATAATTGACTGTGGTTGGGCAGATTGATGGTAGTCCAAGTACAGTTGGAGGGTTGTTAGGTTACTGTCAAAGAAGAGCCCTGACTCTTGTTCTAGTGAAGGACAACAAAATTGGTGGAAGGGTAGGTGTATAGGGCCTAAGGATGTGCAGAATTTGAAGGACTAAAGTAACAGTCAAGTGGACCAACCAACTAGCCCTAATTCACTATATTGTAGAGGATTGATTCAGAGAGAAGAAGGGCAGCCTCCATAGCCCTGGACTTATCATCTTGGAGCTATAATATGGCAGAAGTGGGCTTACCAAAGAGTTGTTCACAAATGGAATTGTGAAGAACTTGTTACCACTCAAACTAGTAGTGGACCTAAAAGGGGTTTCTAAGAGGGCAACTGCTAGGACAAGGGAAACGATGGAGGCTTAGCCCATTGTCACCACAGCTAAGGCTCCTTTCTCTTCACGGAATTTCACCGATGGGTGGAGTCCCGGTAGTTTAGGAAATCACTTGTAGCATATAGGTCAATGAATAGGTGGGAAGTGACCCTCAAAACACTTTCCCTAAGATAAAATAAAGAGTGGGACTTGCTTTCCTTTTAAGCAAGTGAATTTATCTTCTAGGGAGAGAGGAGGGGGATTGAAGGGTTGAGGGAGAAGAAAAAGACTTATGAAGGAAGTTCTTAATCCCTAAAATCCTTTGGGAACTTGGATTCCCAAATGGTCCTTGATGAAAGGCCTTTGACACCAAATGGGACCACACGAGGCCAAGTGGACCCAACCCAGGTTCGGGGATGGAATTTAGCAACCAATGATGTTCCTATCCTGGACAAGGTGAGGGGAAAGGATCAGAATTTTTTTTTTACTTCAATAGGTCAAATTGATCCTACTAGGTTCTATCCTTGGGACCACCTAGGCAAAACTTGACACTAGAGCTAATGCTTGAGGAATCTGGAGATTCCACCGTCGGAATTGGCCCAAGTTCTGAGGAGAGTGAGGGCACCCAACAACACAGTTGCCTCTAGGAGATAGAAGTTTTCCTCTAGCTAGATTCCTGGGAAATTGTTGCCCTAGGTGACCTAATGGGGCTAGACTTAGGGAATGTGAAAATTTCTTAATCTAAGAAACCCTACTGCAATATCTTGATTTACTTCTCCTAATTGAATTAAGTTACAAGTTAATTTATGAAATATTTAATAAATTAGCGAATTAAATAGTAAATACAACTAGCAACCTACGCATATAGATCAAATATTGAATAACATGCTCATAGACAAAGTGGCAGACGTAATTTCTGGACAACTGTCCCCGAAAAAAACCCAATGTAGGAAAACTGGTGTAGCTAGCTCTAGAGGGTTTTCATTATTATGCAGAATCTAAGTACAACAATCCTGGGCACCAAAACTAGTTCACCCAACAGAGAAATAAAAATGGCAGTAATACATTGCTCTGAATCCCCCTACGTCAGCCTGAATGGCCTATGTTGACCTCTGCGCTGCTCAGTAAGGGTCTACGTCACACTTAAAGGGCTTACACTGCCCCTGCGCTGCCCTGAATAGGCCTGCGTCAGCCCTGCGTGGCTCCTGCTGCCCCTGCTGGGCTTTGGCTGGACTGATCAATGGCTCCTGCTGCCCCTGCTGCTCTAGCTGGCTGGAATACTTATGCAGAAAAATCATATGTAAGAAAGAAGTCACTGGTCAAAGGTAACGTATAACAGTCAGAAAAATTGAAGAAATGAAATGAAAATAGATCAATGTCCACAAATAACTGAAATAGCTCAATGGGACTAGAGAGTAAAAGCTTTGACAACAACAATAAGCGCTTATAGCATCAGCTAAGAGAACAGAGGAGACTAGTTCATGAGGTTAAAATGTTGTTTAATTGTTGGCACAGGAAAATTGTAGAATTGTTAGAGTAAATCTTTGCAGGTACCATTAGTTGGTGATCATCGATAATCATTTCATTTCATCAAATACCCTGATGAATGGGCCTTACAAGCTATTTCAGTAGACAAACGCCACAAAAGTTGTGTGATGGAAAAATATTCACACTATATTGAAGAAAACACCTACCAAATAAGGATGATGTTTCAAATGGGGCAAGAAACAATAGAGAGATAGACATCAAAAAAGTTAAAATGCTAGGGCAACAGGAAAGCAACTAGGTAGCATGGTACAAAGCACAACAAAGAAAATTATAAAAATGGAAAACCCTACAAATTAGCACCCATCCAAACATCACCACAATTTTTTCTTTAACCCTAGTTAGGACAATTTCCTAGCATGTTTAGTTCATAAGGTATGCCCTTAAGACTGTGACAAATTGGCGTAGAAGAAGAACGGTTGTGACCCTTAGAGCGAGGTTTATTTTTGCAATATAGATCGCGGATATGGAAGATGGTTTGCAGATTCAGTATGTGTGGAGATAGAAGATCCAAAGGAGGGTGGAACCTGAACATAAGATTGAGCATGCAGAATAAATGTGCCATATGAAGAATGGATTGACATGTAGAGGAGTTGATTTTGGTGGACTATCCAGAGAGTTTTAGTGGCTAATTTATGACCCTAGTTCAGTCATCTACAGATTGTTAGAAGGATGATAAGAGGAGTAGTCTAGATTTTTTCATAGATTGGACAACAAAGATCAAATTGTCGATACACAAGAACAATGATTTTGAGAGGACTCAAACCATTGTTAAGTGGAATATTTGAAGATCCGTAGATGAAGAGAATATTGTGGGCCCTAGATCAATAAAAATAATTGACTGTGGTTGGGCAGATTTATGGTAGTCCAAGTACAGTTGGAGGGTTGTTAGGTTACTGTCAAAGAAGAGGCCTAACTCTTGTACTTGTGAAGGAAAACAAGATTGGTAGAAGGGCAGGTGTATAGGGCCTAAGGATGTGCAGAATTTGAAGGACTAAAGTAGCAGTCAAGTGGGCCAGCCAACTAGCCCTAGCCCTAGTTCACTAGCCCTAGAAACCATTTCCCTAAGATATAATAAAGAGTGGTACTTCCTTGCCTTTTAAGCAAGGGACTTGATCTTATAAGGAGAGAGGAGGGGGATTGAAGGGTTGAGGGAGAAGAATACGACTTATGAAGGAAGTTCTCAATCCATAAAATGCTTTGGGAACTTGGATTCCCAAATGGTCCTTGATGAAAGGCCTTTGACACCAAATGGGACCACACGGGACCAAGTGGACCCAGCCAAGGTTTAGGGATGGAATTTAGCAACCAATGATGTTCCTATCCTGGACAATGTGAGGGGAAAGGATCAAGCAAGAGTTTTTACTTCAATGGGTCAAATTGATCCTACTAGGTTCTAGCCTTGGGAACACATAGGCAAAACTTGATCCTAGAGATAGGGCTTGAGGTATCTGGAGATTCCACCGTCATAATTGGCCCAAATTTCGAGGAGAGTGAGGGGACCCACCAACGCAGTTGCCTCTAGGAGATCAAAGTTTTCCTTTGGCTAGATTTTTGGGAAATTGATGCCCTAGGTGACATATTGGGGCTAGACCTAGGGAAAAATGGAAAATTGTGAAAAAATGGGGGGATATCATCACCCTTTTTGAGGTACTAGTGCCTAATTCACTTGGGGATATGGAGTCAGGGATGATAATAAGCAAGAATTTGGTTTCTTGATCAAGGAGGCCCAGAAAGTCAACTTCGTCCAATGTTAGAGGAATACGAAAATTGACCTTCAAGAATTTATACTTCATAAAAATGGTGCAATATTATTGAGATACAATGGTCTCAAAGACATTTCATTCATCTAACAATGGCCCATACATTAAATAAGCTAAATAGACACATAATTCCACATTTCCATCATGCAACAATTAGCCCTAGTTATAGTGAATTCAATAGCATGCAACAACAAGAAGAATAGAGTTAAATTATCACTCACAATGTTAGAGAGTATATCCAACTAGCTTCACATTTGCAAAAACAAAGCTCCAACATAGAAATAACCCAAATCCATACATCAAAATGCATCCATCGTCCAAAATAGTCCTCCAAGGAAAAATGTGAAGTTGTCTAAAGATAGAGAGACCCCAAGTCAAGTGATGATACAAATGAATCCAACTAAATCCTATCTATACACTAATTAGGAGTTGATCATTGATAGAGGAAAATTGAGGAGTTGCATAATGGGAGGCAAGAGGACCTACCATATGTGATGTTCAGGACATGTGGACTGAAAGGGCTATGTGTGGCCACCATCAAAAAGTGGTTAAAGTGTTGTCTTGTTCGAGGTAGATTGGTTATCAAAATAATAACACCAAGCCCTAGTTGTATTCCTTATATCAGTGTGATTGTAAAGGGTCATGATCTGCGGTACAAGAGCTCTAGCCTATTCTATTATAGTTTGTATTTAACGAAGAACGGTTTGAAAAAGTTAAAAATTGTCATGTGCACTAGTTGATTCCCTAATGCGTGTAGATTTCATTGTGCAAAGTATATGTGTTGTGGCACTTGAGTGTGTTTGCATCAAATATTCTAAGATCAAAAACAAATTCTCGTATGTCATTGAAATTCAACATATACTTTATTCACCTAAAAACTACATGTAACTCATCTTAGGCTACTCATGTCCAATCTCAACTCATCCCACTTAACAAGTTACCAAGACAAGGCTTATCACATCCAACTGTGGTTGTAAAAAAACTAAGCAACACAGTTTATATATTGACATACCATAGCACCTGGCATATCTTAAATGCCTTGGCACTATGTGTCATGTATTAGCATCCCCTACATTCCTTGGCATGCTTTTACACACCCTAACACACCCTAGCACTTCCTGACATGCCTTGGTAGTTTATCATACCTTGGCACTACCTATCATATAACCTTGTCACTCCCTCCTTAAACACACCTATAACTCATCGACACTCCTTGTCACACACTCTTATTCATTCATTTCCATGCATTTGAAACTAGTGCTCCCTTGTTTTTCCTTGGCACTTCATAACACTCCTTGACATGCATTGGCACACCCTAGCACCTGGCACATCTTGGCATGTTTCCATGGCCTCTAGCATACCTTAGCACTACCCATCATACTTTTTCACTCCCTCCTTAGCACACTTGGAACTTATTGACACTTCCTGTCACAATCTCTTAATGTTCATTTGCATGCATTATTTTCACCTAGTGCTCACTTGTGGGTCCCTAGCGCTTCCTAGCATGTGTTGGCACACCCTGGCACTTGGCACATCTTGGCCGCATGCCACTCTGGCACACTAGCATGACTTAACGCTGCCTAGCATACCATGTCACTCCCTCCTTAACACACCTGAGACTCGCTGACACCCCCTGTCACACACTCTTATTCATTCATTTCCAGGCATTTTAACATAGTGCTCCCTTGTGTTTCCTGGCACTCATTAACACTAAACACACATTGGCACTTGACACATCTTGGTATGCTTCCCTAGCACACTAGCATACCTTGGAACTATCTAGCATATCTTGTCACTCCCTCCTTATCACTTGCCATGTCTTGGTGTGCCTAACATGCCTTAATGGAAACGTCTAACATGTGTTAGCACTTATTGAAATTCCTTGGCACACCTTGGCACTCCCTAATTTTCATGCCCTTATAGATAGCCTTACTTTTTTGCGACTTGGGTACCCAACAAAGTTATTGAAACAATAGTGTTGTGCCTAACCCAAAGTCTCGACTGCTTTGTCTAGCCCATTATTGCAATCGTAGGCTTTCCTCCTACAAGTCCTATTTTAAAATTATCCTAACACACTTCATCCTTGAGACACCTAGAAGTCACTGATACTCCTTGGCACACACTCTTATTCATTCATTTCCATGCATTTTGACCTAGTTCTTCCTTGTGATGCCCTGACACTCCCCAACACTCCTCGACATGCTTTGAAACTATCTAGAATTTGTTAGCACACATTTTCATTCCATGGCACGCCCTATCATTCCTTATTTATCACGCCCTCGCAACTACCCTTATTTTTTTGCAACTTGGGAACCCAACCAAATCTTGCTTCGACTACAATAGCTTGACCAAGTTACAGTTACTACAACTATATTATTCCTTGTTCACTTAAGAACTTCCTATAACTCATCTTAGGATAATCACGCCGAATCTCAAATCAAACAACTTAATAAGTTACGAAGACAAGGCTCACATCCATTTGTGGTCACAAAACAACTAAGCAGCATATTTTACATCTTGACATGCCATAACACCTAGCACGTCTAACAATCCCTTGGCACTATGTGGCACTTGTTATAATCCCCTGCATTCCTTGGCATGCTTTGGTACTCCCTAGCACATCCTACCATGCCTTGACACCTAACACACATAGAAGTCACTGACGAAAAACTTCAAGCCCTTGAACTTCAAGATAACCCAATATTTACAATTGTTTACAATAATAAGTCCATTATGCATACTTCTCCTCTTAGAGTTGGGCAGAGAGGGAGAATACTTCATTGATGCCAACCTTGTAAATGAACACCTTACCTACTCATTGGTTGGACTCTCCACCACTAGTTGAAGAAGTATATGTTCCATGAATCAAAGATGATACCATAACATGAGTTATCGACAATTGAACATAATTGTCATGGATATCGTGGAAAATATATGGTGAGAATTTTTGAAACTTAGGAAAATTTTTCTCATACTCTACTTAATCTATGGGTGGTAGGGCTTCAATTTTTTCCATTTACTAGGAAATCTCACCCTAAAAGTCAACCATTGAAGAATAAATCCTATGCTAAATCACACCTACCTTCTTATTTTTAAGATCTTTGTGAGAACTCACCTATGACCCTTAAAGTCAGTGCCCTTTAGCAACTCAAATGGTGGAATGGAAGGCGTTAAACTCCTTTATCCTTCACCTTTGTCAAGACCTTTAGAGACATCTACAATATATACCCCTCCTTCGACTCAACATGAAATTTTGTTTTTTTTTTCTACTTCCTTTACATACCCTCCCTTCAAGGGCATACTCATAAGAAGAGCTCATGGTTGAAATATTACAACAACAAAATGGGGCACACTATCTCTTTATAAGGTTTCAAGGGAGGGGTATTGGAAACTAACCATCGCATCCCCTACAACACTTAAGACCTTCTCAACACATAAATGAAACGATAGACTAATAGCTAGACCCAAAGATAGATCTCAATGTTTAAGGCAAAACCCAAATAGAAAGAATCACACCATGGATTAAACATTGGCATTGAGTTTTGGTAAAATTAAGGATCTCCTTTCAAGATCATGACCTTGCTTTTAGCATTTTCAAATCAAAGGTTTAAAACCCACATTAAAAATGGGAGATTTGCACCTTAGAATTCACAACCTTTACCCAAGACGAATCTATCTAATGGACTAGCTTGGATATGCCAGGTCTTGGATTTCTCGAGTACCCAATCAATGTTTTTGAGGCTAACTCCATAGCTCCAACGAAATTTAATACTATTGAAGAGGAAACTTGAAAAATATCTCTAATAGGAGGCATTTTTCCTTCCTTTTGATTGATTTACAATAAACCTTAGTGCCTCTTCTTTCTTATCTTCCTCTTCCATTCTCCAAACAAAATCATTAATATTATATCATAAACACTTTATATAGGTAAGCATTGCAATCATTTTCCTCAACTCACGAGGCACCTTTACACCTCAACCATGCAAGTGGACCTAAGTCCATGGTACAACCCATCATTTTCTGAGAGGGTTCTAATTATCTCCTCAAAACTAGGGCATAACACATCTTACAATGCCAAATGTTTAGACATCTCAAACTTGTGGGTTTTTTCCTTCATGAAACATTATATAGCTATTTCTCATCAAACACAATGCACTAACATCGCTAACGCACACCAAAAGTACAAGATACCTGTAAGATGTGGCCTACACCCTTGCACCTCCTCGACACTCCATGAAAAATCTACTCCAATGGTCACCTTCTAAGTTCCAACAACTCCTTTTGCAACACGACAAAACCACCTATATATGTTGCAACAACCTTGCCAACTTCTTTAGTGGGTTCCACATACATTTCACATTTCTTCTTTGTCTTGCAAAGTGGTAGTGCCAAGGAGAGGGTATCAACTTTGATCAAAGAATGTTCAATTAATACCACTGCTAAGTTTTCTTTGTGCAACTTGTCAAATATCTTAAGTTTGCTTCAAAACTTCTCATGGTGCTTAACTTGCTTTTCTACACCTCTAAGTGAGACTACAACCCCCAAAACTTCTCTAAGTATTCCACCTCTTCAACCCTTGTTAGAGTCTTCTTAGACATGCACTCATGCCTCAAGAAGAACACAACACTAGCATACCAAATGTACATGCTCGTTCCATCTTTTAATGCCTTGCTAAAACCACATTATCACACTCCCTAAAATGAAATGTTCACATCTTAAGACAAAACACATATTTTAGTTATGACAACCTAAACTATGAGAGTGACTTCGAGATGACTCTATTTTCTCAAGATGAAAACATAGGCTCTTACAACCCCATTCACACAACCATTTGAATATATTTAACCTAAAGAAGAATATACACCCTACTCCTTCCAAATTTGTCATATGAAATTTAAGAGACTAACACTTTTTAACTATTAAACCCACTTACCATAAACCCTCTTTTGTTAACACCCACCCAATAATTTAAAATATATATATTAAAATTAATTTAATTTCCAATACAACTAAGTTAAAAATACTTTCACATTAAAATTCCAAAAATACAACATTCTTATCCTAACAAATTTTAATAATAAAATCATTACATAAGATAAGTAATCTTAAAAATATATTATTATTATAATAATAAATATGCCAAAATATAACAAAAAAAAATGCTTTTATCACAACCAAAAATATACAATAAACGCTTTCAAGTAATATTAAAAAATTTTTGGAAATAAAATTATAGGATTTTAAAACCCGTGGCAACCCAAATGTTCCGAAGGAGTATTTTTTTTCGGTTTTTACAGGGCGGGAACGAAAAAATTTAATCTAAATTGCACAGGGGCGAGAGCGAAAACCACAGGGGCGAGAGCGAAAACGAGATTGAAGAGAGTTGGGATTTGGGGTTTTACCAGGGACAGACCGGATATCCGATCTCGAACCCCACCATCGGATATTCAGTCCATTGACGGTTGACGGCGCTACATTTGTTCACTACTTTTCCACAATTTTTAGTGTTCCACAGAGAGAGGTACACACAGGTATCTGGTTCTACTATTTTTTTCGCATCCATGCTTGTGTGTTTCGGTTTAATCTCTGTGCTGCATTTTGTTACTATTTGCAGGGATGACGTTGGCTTCTGATGAGTTGGGGAGGCCATTTTTCATAATAAAGGAGCAATAATAGAAGACCTAAATGAGAGGTTTTGATGAAGGCCAGCATTGCGGCCAACAGAGTTGCTGTGAGAATCCTCTGCACCTCACTCAGCCTCAAGGGAATAGAAAAGATGATTCAGAGACCCCGACAACAATGTCACCATCAGTAAGCTTCTATTTCACTTATTTATTCTCTATTTTTAGATCGGTGAAACCTCTTAAATTATGAAAATAAGTAGAATTTATTTTTAAAAAGTATGATTCATAAGTAGAAATTACTTAATTTTTTTTTAGATATTCTGCAAAGAGTGAAATAAGCCAATACTCCCCAATCATTTTACTCTTTCTCACAAACTGCGAGGCCCAATTCCACAAACCTAAAGCAATTCCACAAGCCTTTGGGATGTAAAGGGGTAATCACTCAGTGAGTAAAAGAGAAAATCAAACCTAGAGTGATTCTGCAAAACTTTTGGATGCACAAGAGTAGTCAATCAGCCAGTGAAACACCATAGTCATTGAAAACCTCCTTCGACAAACTGTATGAGGCATCTTCAAATACCACACTACACTATCTTAGAAAATTTCCCTATTAAGAAGCACTATATACTTAATACCACACATTTCACAATCTATGCTGGAATTCTGCAAAACTTTTGTGTTTGAAAAAACAGAAAACACATTAAATATGAATCTCCCTTTCCTTCATAAGGCTCCCACCTACAATGTGAATGAAAGCCATTCTACCAAGTAACAAGGATAACAAATTTAGAATACAGAACCCCTTGATATGTACTAAGGTCGTGATTGCAGTTATTGATTGATTAGTCACAACAAATAAGGGGACCTGTAATGCATGCCAGCTCCTACCAATTAACACATCTAAATTTTTGAAATTGTATTGTCCAAGAAGCTTTGTCGTTTCACCTATTGAATGTTTTGGAAAATGATCTTCAATGTTGGAATGTCCTTCTTGCCTTTTTAAATGTCTAGTATTCTTTGCAACCCTTAAACTTTTGTTGCTACCACTTTCCTTTAGCCTTTTAGGGATCATAGTGTTGTATGTTGTAATTGAAGCACTATGAGCATGCTCACAGCTATTAGTGCAACCTTGGATACTACTACACCAACCATTCTATGCTTTGGCTTTGAATTCTTCAAGAATTGGATACTGCAATTAAGAAAATAATTAAGGCCATTCTAGCATTTGTTTTTTAATTTTTATTATTTTCATCGGTTTTGTCATTTTAATTACAATGGACTGTTTTATTTGCTTCTCTGGTTGAAGATTTTTGGCGAGCACAATGGTTTGAATGTATATCCTCTTCCTCATCTTTGTCACTAGCAAATGATAGAGCTTCTTGAATAACAGTTAGTTCTCTGCCACAATGTTCTCTAAGTCTTCTTAGAAGCATGAACCGACTTTCTTCCAAACACATTAGAGTTTCATGTTTATCTATGCTTTGCTACAATTACAATGTCTGTTCAAGCAAAGAAAAGTTTAGACTGCAACTCTTATAGAATACAATTTGTTATAAGTGTAATGGTGAAAAGTTGAAGACCATTTTAGAAAGTCTGTGTTATTAGGTAAAGGAATATTTCAGAAAACAATGATGGAGAAACACCCTCCTAAATAGATCTTCCACATTGAAAAGTTGGTCTGCAAAGATGCCCGTTTTGTCAAGGAAACAGTTAACCTAGCTATGAAAGTTACTATTATCCTAAAAGTATTAGAAAAGTCTAATTCAAAATAAAAGCGTATGTTTGAGAAACAAACAACATCACAAATCTAGTTCAAGAAACTTGTCGTATAGAAAACTCAAATTGAACAATCCAGTGATTGTAAAACTTGGAAAGATTGACCCAAATTCAAATATAACAATCACAAAGTCAAAGGAGAAAGCAATTCAAGAAATTTATTAAATTAGAAGGATAAGTCAGAGACCTATCAGACCTACTACTTGATGTTTTGTCAAATACATAACATCAACATTTTAGGCATACGAAGGAGTGAATGAAACAACGGTTTGTTCCAATGGATCTGTAGAAAAGTTGGTATAGGTTTTAGATTTCTCAAAGAAATGTGTGTCTGAATAGACCATCTGTATGAATCAGAAGAAGGAAAAGGTGAAGTGTTATTGTTCTACATTTTTTTCTTTTTCACTGAACACTAGCAATAAATTCTTGGTGAGGTGGAGAGGGCCCTTGAGAAGAAGGGCGTACATTTTGGAGGTGACCTGGCTATTGGCAGACTTGTAACAGAAGGTTGTGTTCTCATAATCTAGTGCTTGTGAGTAAATATCTCCCCTCCAATTCAGGAGGATTTTATCAGGTAATCCCTTGTTGAAATCAACTTCCACGCATATCCGTGCAAAGGTCACAATACCCTTCGCTAGCTTGTGCATGTTGATATTAATGAATCGGCCTAGGGCATTACCAATATCGGCTAAAATATTAGGGTGCATTAAGTTAAGAGGTAAATTAGGGAGTTGAACCCAAATAAGAATGGCCAAATCTGGCATTATTAGGGGTTAAAATCTACAAACCATGGTTGAATGGAGAGCCCTAATCAGCCCAAAACCATGCTGCAAGCTCAAGGACCCCCTGTCGATCCCTCTGGTTCTTGAAATATACTATAAAGTATCCCTCTGAGGAGAAGAACAGATAACTGTGCTTAGACTAGGTCTTAGCCACCCAATCTCGAAGTACATATGTTGAAGGCCAAAATCCATTAAATTGACAAATTAGAGCATGCTCCATGTAGTCAACACTGAGAGAGTCGGATTAATTTTTTGGCACACCAATGGATGGGATTTTCTCCATTTGATCCACAAGAAACGCTGGCATTGAGAGCCCCTTAGGAGGGTGGTTCACAATCCCTAGCTTTAACACTTCTTTTAAAAGATTTGGGCTGAGAGGAAGAGGGCCCACCCCTTCCTTGAGCTTTGCCTCACAATCTAGAAACTAGATTTATTACTGTGTTGTTTACTATGTCGTTCTCACTTAGTTTATTTGTATCCTAAAGTTGTTGGCCCTCATAAAGGAGATGCAAAAGGCAGAAGGGATCTCAGTCCATTCTTGAATATTAGCTGCAAGGGAGGAGACCAGATTCGTAGCTCACACTTGCAAACATAGTATCCCCCTGAGAGGGGTCTCACAAGAACTCAGAAAAACAAAAGAAATGAATCCTTGATTACAATTGGGGGGGAAGGTGGATTCAGCTTTATACAACTCTCCAAAACTATCTGCTGCTCATTATGACTGGAGAAAGGGCAGGCCTGCACCAAGCCTTTTATAAGAAGGCCCTTGACCACTACATTGTTGAGAAATCTAGGGGATTTAGTGTTAAGAGATTGCTCTTCATTAGTGACTGTTTGTGAATGCCTTTTAACTTCTTTAGATTAAGATCTTTTTCTTGTTAGATCATTAGTGTTCTTTCTTCATCAAACAGTAACCAATGCATAAACATAAATAGAAAAGAGACACAACATGTAGGTTATGAGCCAAGGCCAAAACCTCTCACTCTTTGAGAGGAAAAGCCGCACAAATTCTTCTTATAGAGATTCCAATTGACAAATACCAAGACCAAGGCCCTTGACCTATTTTGCCACTCCAAGACCAAGACATAGTCATCTTCCTTGATCCTTTGATCTTCAAATCATAATCCCTATAGCAACATCCAAACATAGTGATTCATCACTGAACTTCATGTTATCACTACAACACCGAGTAGCACCAACTGTTGAGAATTTAGGGGGTTGGTGATTAATTCAATTTATCTTCTTGATAATTACTTGTGAGATTATTTGAGTTACTTATGTCTTCTCTTCTTTAGCTTATTTAGTCTTTCATCAAGTCAATTACCAAAATACAAAAGACACAAAGTTAGGCTCTTCGAGCCAGGGAAAAACTTCTCCCTCTTGGAGAGGAAACCCCACAAGAAATTCTTCTTATAGAATTTCAAGATGACAAGTACCATGATCAAGACATTGCTTCCAAGACATTGCCACTGCTTCTAAGTCTTCCTTCAATATTGATCCTTCTTTTATTCAACAACTTGCACTGATCTGCATCAACCTTAGAGAACTCGGTTTCTAAGTTCATCTTCAGACACTTCTTATTGATTATTCAAATATAAGAGACCATATCATTTGAAGTCTCATCGTTCACTTGTCATGCATTTGGAGATGTGTAACCTTTCTGAGAGTAGGAAGGTAAATCATTTACCTTCCTCCTTTTCCCGTACTTATACTAGCCCTTAGACTTATCATCACATCATGATCATTGAGCTTAACCCTTCACATAGCATAACATTTGAATGCTTATAGTCATTACAATACATAAAACACTGACCTTATACTATTAGTGAATTCATTACAAGTTTGACCGCACTTCACTTGACCGTAGCTTCTTCATACTAATCCACGTTCATTGCTCCAGAATGCTACATAGAACAGAACCACACTTACTACAATTTGTATTTTAGCCCAGACTTTATTATGAGGTAACTATCACAGGAATGTCCGCAATTCTGTCCTTTAGGCCGCACTTTTCTCCTTCCTGAAATCCGCACTTTTATGCTTCTTGAAATCTGCACTGTTTCCTGTCCGGAGATCCGCAATTCCTTGGTTCAAATGACCACAGAGTTTACTGTATATATAGGCATCATGTCACTATTGTTAGGCCGACCCTTCAAGCTGATTGGAGGCCGACTAGATCACTGTGAATACAGGCCGACATATAGTGAAATTATTCCAGTGTTTAATGAGGGTGAACATGACAAGGTCTTGGAGCATTTTGATGACTACTCTTGATATTTATGACCCTTAATTACATTTATAACTAGAAGACGAATCCTAATAGAAATCAAGAAGAAGTCTATTGAACTATAATAAAATATTGGTCATGAAACCCATGAAGCAAGTACAACAAAAATACATTTTATTATCTTTGTCTTCTTCTTTACATAAATACATAATTACATAGTCAATATGAAGACTGATCCTAGTTACACTTTTCAACACCAAGTAGCTTCGAGCATCTTAGCATCATAACATCAGTGAGCACAGTACCTAGAAGTGTCGAGGTTATACATTATGATATAGCACCTGGCATTGATCAACACCGTAGCATAGAGTATTATTCTTATTAACACAGTACCTGAGACCTTTGCTGAGATTTATGAGACTCCATGGTGTACTGCAAGCTCTTTCTGTGGTAGCATCGAACCACACATACCAAATCATAATGCAAAATGGCCTCGGATTTGCTTGGACCCATGCTCCCAAGGGTCCCAAAGCAAAGAAATTGGATCTCGAAGAAATGACGTGGACTCAGACAAGCAGGATTAAGCCTCTATGCTAAAGGAGAAGCTTCTAGAGGCTACTAAACCCACTCAAGAGGTAGCTAGCTGCATTTTTTTAATTGTTTAATTATAGGAATTACCGCAAGAAATTTTCCCATGAGGGACTTTTGTTGGCTTAGTTCTTGGGTTTGAATGGTAGATATTCTACCAAAATTGATGACCTTTAACAATCAAACCTTTATTTTTTGGAAAGAAAAATGCAAGGAGAAATGAAGAGGAATTAGGCATTTATAAAGCTCTAAACCCCCTTCATTGAGCGCATGAGACCTATTGGGTCCTTCTCATAGGCCCCAATTTGTTTTAAAAAAAGTAAAAATAGCTTTTCCAATTGTCTTGGGACTAGCCCTACTCTTTGGGGAGTGTTCAACATTCTCTAGACAACATGAATATGCAGATTGTGAGCGTGCTCTTGGAAACAAGGTTGCGGGGGAGTGCCTCCCCCCTATCAAACCCGCTCCTTGAGCGCGCTCCCACGAACCCACTCCTGGAGCACGCTCCCAGAGCCAATGCTTAGAGGGTGATATTAATGTCAAAGATCCCTATACGAATCTAGAGGTAATGACAAAGATACCTTTGGTTCAATCTATGTTTTTTTATGTCTAATTCATCATTCCACATGATTTTGTTGACATATATGCATCAAAATATAAAAAATATAATATATATATATATATTAAAAAAACGCTACTCGAAACGCTCTCGGACCGGGAGCTTTTGAAAATGGCGCTCCTGCTTCCGCTCCCGCTCCCAGTTTTCGCTTCCGCTCCCAAGTAACCTTGCTTGAAAACACTCGATCAAGAGTATTTTGGGAGTGCACTATTGTAGATACTTGCTTGAAATTTGAGCAAGGGGAGTGCTTCCCTACAATATTTCCTTTTGCTAGGTTTTTCTTAATGGAGACTTGAATGACTAACACATCTAGAAAGATATTGTTATACAACATCTACTAACGAATCTTGAAAGATATTATGATGTGGTTTTTATTAGCAAATCTCAAAGTAGATATTATTATGTGACATATAGAAGCATGTTACGTGGAGTGCCCATTTTTTGGATTTCTAGTGGAATTCTGTGTTGTTTGGTCAATTATTGTGTTTGTACATTATTAATTATCTAGATTTCGGTTTTTTCTAGTTTTCTAGGCTTCCTTATCAACCTTATCTCTTTGGTGAGCTGTGTACTTCATAGGTAGGGGTCTCTTTTTCATATCTACTATCCTTCACTCTTGGTCTTAAATAGGTTTTTATTCTTCCAGGCTTAGTCCCTTATTTAACTAAGGGACTAAATGCGTCAATCCTCTGGGCAGTCTGCACCCAAAGGTGGCCTTTTACGCTGAGCACTTCCTGGAGATCAGAGATGGACTCATCACTCGACCCCCTTATACCCTCCAACATTGGATGCATGCCATCAGGATCCCCCTTGGGCAGCTCAGAGTTGGATCACACAAGCTTCGGGTGGAAACAAACCACCATATTGACAAGACGGAGAGGATCTGTCAACTTTGTCACTTACAAGAGGTGGAAACCAAGTCACACTTCATCTTCAGATGCCCCATCTACTATGGGATCCGCAGGCGCTTTTATTTCTTATCAGTCAACTTCCTTAGATACACTGACCAGAGATGCTTGGCACTTTACCTCCAGGAGACCTTCAGACACCGTTTGACTCTACTCCAGCTTCCGTCCACCTTGGCCACCACACAAAGGATCACTGACTTCTTCAGAGCACTCCCAACATCGCAGGGCACCAAGAGAGCCACCGATCGATCCTTAGACCATGACTCCAGGTCAGTGCGGATCTGGGAATCTCGTCCCACTAGACCCCATCAGCGATCCAGAACCAAGCACCCCCCCATCTCTAGGGGGCGCCCCAAATCCTCCTGACGGCAGCGGCAGCAGTCCAGCTCCTCTTCAGGGCAACAGACATTGACAAGTTTCCTTCAATCCTCTTCTAACGACCTCGGATGCTAGGAGGAGTCTCCCCCCACTCAGGAGGCTCATCCTTCTCCTCCAGGACTTCTTCACCACAACTCATTGTCAAGATGTTTCAGTCATCCAGACTTTTACTTTCGTATTCTCTGTAGTTTTTCTTTTCCTGCTCTTATAAAGAAAGGGGACTGTTTGGTCCACCAGCTAGTATGCTGTAATCATTGTAACCATCAGTCCCATTGACCTTTTTGTGGTCATTCGTTGGACGTTAATAAAATTATCTTATCTTTATTTATTACTTTGTCTTCCCTGTTAAGTATATATTGTTTAATGACCATAATGTTTATTTCAAGGATCGAGGTTCATTTTTCTTTAATCTATCCATCTCCATTTCTGTCTCACTTAGAATGATGTATTGGGAACATCACTAGTAGATCTTTCTATGGAGAAGGAAATATAACCAATTGAATTGTCAAAGTAATGTCTGTTATCTTGGTAACTGAGATAAAGTTGAAGATGCCGACAGTCAGGTATGAACCGTCTGCCAAAGGCATGTTGTTGATGGGGATGGCATAGGTCACAGGTTCAAAGCCAGTCGAGTCTGTCAGGGTTTGCAGCTGCTGTTGTGGTTGGTGATTGTCCTACTCTCCATCTGGATATTTAGGGGAAGGGGCAGTGGGGGGATCTTGGGAGGTTTTCTTTGAAAAAAAAAGTTATTCATCCTTTTCATATGAACCATGAATCATGATGTAATTTCTCATGCTTTATCGTTTAAGAAGTAAAATATTGAAATATATTTGCATTTATACTATTTTATATCTTCTTTATCTTTCATGTTCTCATTTTTTTTTTTTGAAAATTTCTATTTTTTGGGATTCACGCTTCCCAGTTCCTAATTTTTTTTCCATCTGCATTCTTGCTTTTGGCAACATTGTTATCAGCTACATGTACAAGAGGATTTCAGAGTATTTCTGATGTTTGAATCAATTTTTTTTCAGCATTATTAAGAGCAGTAACAATACAAAGACTGTTTGTCCCTCCTTTAACAACTAATAAGCATAAAGGGGATTTATTGTGCATTTTATGGATTGCCTTGTTTTTTGGCTTGGGTTGTCATCACTGTTGTTTGAGCTTATCACTGGCAGAATGATTAAGCGAGGCAGCTGCTCCAAGCACCTCTCCCAGTGGCTAAGTAGCACCTTGTTGGCATTCACTTAGTCGCTTGTTCTCTTTGAACCATCAGTGTACAATCTAATCTCCTTGACTTTGAACTTAGTTTTGCATTGAACTGGGAAAGATGGAAAATGCGGTCAAGCTTGTAGAAATGTTCTATCCTTAACTCAATATCAGCAGCCCTCTTTTCCTCCTCATGCTTCCACACTCACTTAGCAAACTATGCCATATCTTTTTCCATTGCCTCCCTGATGATTTCTCTCACCTCCAACCTAAAAAATAGAGTATTATCCTCCAGTCATTGAAATCTCTCACCCACACTGACAAGTGACTCATGAATTTATTGTTTGAGGAGCACATGTTCAAGGAAAATTTTCACTTCCCAAAGGGTTGCTTAGTATCATTCCACGTGGAGGACTCTTCCTGCCTATGAACATATTGCTTGTCAATCTGGACTGTCTCCTTAGAGGATTTCCATTGTTTTTAATTATGCATTTGACAGGCATGACCCTCTTTCCTCACAGTTCCTTGAGGGAGCGTTTGGGCTTTTCTCCTCTCCTTTCTTGCCTTCTTCTGATTGCTAATGGCTAATAGAGACTGAGATAATGCAGAGAGAAAGTGAATTAACAAGCCCAGTTCTTCTCCAGGTGTGAAAACAAACAGAAACTTCATAAGAATTAAACTATGATTTATACTACTCACTAATGGATGCCACCATTGTCGCAAATTATGGAGGGATTTGCAATCAGTCCATAAATTTGATGTCCTGCAACTTAAGGTATCCTGCCTTAATCTTTCTAATTGAAAAAAGAGGGACATCTATGTCAGCTCCCCAAGGCCTAGTGTTTTTTCTAAGTCTCAACATTTTGACTTACTATTAATTTCAATAATTCATTATTCTTCCTTTGAACCTCAGGTTTTGAAAATCTTGATGTCATATACTTGCCACTCAATGGCATGTTAGAAAGCCAATCAACAACCTTGTTGGCTGCTCTTGTAGCATAATGAGATCTATTTCTAACCTTTCTGCCGAAACCTCCTTTTAATCCATTGACATTGGGGGTTCAAACTTCCAAATTCGAGAAGAAATGCATTCTGTTATCACAACATTGATTATAATCTGAGAATTCCACTCCATTCCATTGCCACTCTTTCTAGGCTAGGCCTAGGAAAAATTTAACTCTGCTATAAGATCCCTCATTCCTGCTTGATTGTTGATGTTGATTCCTATTTTTTCCATATATACTGCAATCATCTCCCTATTCCTGCTTGTTATTACCCTTCCACTAACTGCTCTTCTGGGATCTCTTTTTTCAGCCTTATCAAAATTTGACTTAAATTGTCCTCCCTTTGGGGGTTCCATTTTGATGATGACTAGAAAAGCAGAAATGAATTTTGTATAGGTTACCGAATATAAATATTGAGCATCTCTTATCCATAATTCATCCACAGTTAATAGCTAGTCATGTACCTCATTACACCACATGGAACAAAAAGTAAACAGATAAATGGATCAAAAAGTAGACAGATAACTAAATTTTTGCTAACTTACACTTAATCTTCCTAGGGAAAACAGAGCAGAGACTCTCAATCATTGCCAAATCCCAATGAAGGAAGAGTGGACCAGATAGCTACAATTTCCAAACAAGGCAGCACACTAGTGAGTGCGACATTGAAGGAGAACTAAATAATGGTCCTGATTATCTTTCCAAATAGATTAGAAATGGTGTAATTTGTGTGCTCACCTGTCTTCTAGATCAAACGACACCCCATCTTGCATTGAGAGTTGGAGTTAATAGATTTTTCTAAAGCAACAAAGGTTAAAGCCTTTGTGGTTGATACTACTGCAAGGACTGACCAAAGATCCACCTCGCATCCCTGCAAAATGGCCTTGATGTCGCAATGTTATTTTTCAACACACTGGGAAAGGGATGAGCCCCCCCATCCTTGTGGAATATTGTCCTTCCCACCATACTTTTACCACAGGTATGATTGCATGATCTGCTCTAAATGCTGAAATTGAGTCTTACTAGGCAACCAACAAGATACATAATAAACGTGTGAGGCATAGAGGATCTGTCCAACCCCCTTGTCAACTTCCCATCTAATGAGAGATCCTTATGATGCCAAAATTAATGCTTACTCTAAAATTGTTGAAGACACGGTACACCAATCTTGGATAGCCACTGATGAAAGCCCCACTTCAAAATTTCAAATGGAATGCCTAGATACCTCACAATTAGCCTTTGGTCGAACATAAGTCCGAGCTGTGGGAATCTAGTAGGCTGAGAGTCTAACTCTAACAACTAAAAATTTGTCTCGTGGTCACTAACCACAACATCTAATGTAGATCCAAAGATGTGCAAACAAGTATGTGCACCATCAACCAAGCTCTGCTTAACACTCATAGAAATAAAGGATCCATTAGAAAAATGATTGTTGACCATGTCTAACCCATCAGGATGTAAGATGTCCTTCACTTGCCCCTGAATGCCAGCAACTTCAAATAGGTGAGCCAGGGCATCCATTGTCAAATATACAAATCTGGGGCAAAGGGCCACCCTTGAAAAATAGATTGATTTAGCAAAATTTCAGGGGATAATGAGTTACTAACAAGGAGAAATGTTGATGCATTAGAGAGTAGTGTGTTCACCATGGCCACACATCGCGGTCCAAACTTCAGGTACAGCTGTTCAAGAGGATCTGCATTCAAGTGAATTGCATGCATGTTCAGTGGTTCCATATCATACAAACACAGCTTCGGAAAGATTGCAATCCTGGTGAATTAACTTTATATGATATCAAAAAAACTATCTGCCAACAAAATGTACAGGAAGCTTACAATGATGCAAATTAGTTAAAAAAAGAAGCCCATAGCTTATTTAAGCTTGGTTTCCTAAGTCTTGAGCATAGGGAACAAGTTGAAGATGTCTATGATTCTATTTTATTTAGTGTCTTAAAATTTTGTAGACTCTGAGTTACCAGATGAAGTAGATAAGCTTAAGAAATATTTAGCAGCGACATATCATATCAACTTATCTATTTTCCGTTCCATACCTAATTCATGGGCCATAAATCAAGTTTTCCCTATAATGCCTTTGCATCAGTTGCATGAGAAGCCAAATAGACAGGCAACCTTGGCTGATTTGACATGTGACAGTGATAGAAAAATAGAACACTTTATTGGACCTAGTGGGAAGGTTGAAAGTGTGCTCTCTGTGCACCATTTCTGTGAAGGAGAACCGTACTACATGGGATTGTTCCTTGCAGGTGTTTATCAGGTATCCTCCAAACCTTTAATCATCTTCTCCGTGACGAACTGTATATCAGGTTTAATGTTTAAATGGCCAATCTAAAATCTGTGCAGGAAATATTGGGAAGTGCTCACAACCTATTTGGTGGAATTAATTTCATTCATGTAAGGTCTAAAGGACCGGACATTGTAGATAAAGCAAGTAACAGCAAGGCCAAAGGGAAATATGGTTTGGAATGAATAGTGCGGGGTCAGACGGTAGTACAAGCAAAACTAACATGTCTGTGATGAAGCTTCAATATGCAGAAAACAAGGCTGGTAGCCACTGTCTCAAGCCCATTCCAAGGCCTCTCGAGTCTAGATTACGTGTCTAGAATAATTGGACCCTGTACAAAACCTGTCTGCTCTTGTTGAACTACCTTCCATGCAATTGAGAGCCATTTCTTTAGCCATGATCTTGTATGAGACACCGAGGAAAGTAATGAGGCTCCAACCTCCAATAGTGCCCCTAGCTACATTCTTGGTAATGTGTTTACCAAGGCCTTGATTGAGAGATTTAGATAGCCTTTTAGAAGAGAAATTTTCAGCTGTCAAACAATAGAAATAATCTTGTATTGTGTTCAACATGGCCTTGTGGAAATCAGAATGAAGGCCATCCATTCCTGATGAAAAAATCACAACAAAGGCCATCCATTTCCAATGACTTGATATTATTCATAGAACTAAGAGCTAAAAAAACCCCTCTTTCGAGAAGTCACTATCCAATTTGACTCAATCACTACACCAATAGATAGAAATCTTGCATGGAATGACTCTACAATGAGCGTTCCTGACATCCACCACATGATCCGTAAAAGCATTAAGAGAAAATATTTTGAAAATGCAATCGGAACATGCCTTTGACCTTTGTTTGATCCTCTGCAAGAGATTCATCCTGCTGATGCAAACGAAGAATCTTGTAACTGTCACTTTTCCTTTCAAGTAGTCAAAGTAGACTTTGGAATTTGGATCCTTTATCCCCTTCAAAAAATCCACTATAGTTGAGAATGCACCCTGGCACCCCTTGTAATGCAGTCCATTTCCTTACAAACTATCATTTCCCCTTGAAGGACCACATTGAAGTGATCCCTCTCAAGGAAAATGTGTATCTCCTTGAGTGTAAGCAGAGCATCCTGCAATTCTTTTAAGTTTTTTACTTTTGCGGGCCATCATTCTGTCTCACCCATTCTATTACAAAGAAGACATTTCTCATACCCATCCTCATTTTTCCTGTGCTTTTGAAGATGATGTCATATGATTTGAAAGATCACATCCATGCAGTGTGGTCATCCGTTTTCTTTGAATTTACACCATTAAAGCACTGGTATCACAGATTGTTAAAATGGATCTATGGTAATGATGAAACTGTAAACCAAAAACAAAGCACAAACTCTAATATTTTAAAAGATTGAAGGGGTGAATCCACAATTACTATCCTGAGCTGTTTTTCTATCTAACATAAAGACTGCTTGTTTCAACTTTCTTGTTTCTAACTAAGTCAATGCCCAGCATTGACATTTATAAAAATGCTAAGATACATTGATGATTCTTGTTACTTCACAAACCTGCACTTTAAGTGGTAAAGCCTTAAAACACATGTACAACCTTTAGGGGAACTAAGAGGGTTTTTTTGTTGCCACCACAATATTGTCCTCTCTTGTGTTCGGCTGTCTATCGCCTGGAACAAGGGGGGTTTCCTTAATTAAAATATGAGATATATTTAGACATAGATTGTGATGTAAGACTGGGATTAGTGGGGATTAGTGCCTATTCACATTGCTGCAAAGAAGAAATTTGTCTTGGATGTTGAAACTTGAGATCTATGGAAAATCAAGAGGATAGGATTAGTTCCTATCTGAAATATCACAATAAATCTGCATTAAAAAGAATAAATAAAAATAAAAATTGAAGGATTAGCACATTTGAGATTAGATGGGAAATGGACCGATTTGAACTTTATTACTGTCAGGTAGTCTGTCCAGCCTATGGGACTTGTAACAAGGGTTTCTAGAGTGAAACTTCATGAGTTCTTGCATTGGTGATTTCAGAAGGGAATCTAGTAGGAATGTTGTATAAATCAAAAGGTTAAAGGTCCTGTAGTTTGTCCTCTTTAGGTTGCTTGCTAGACCTGGAATTTGTTATGAGAAACACTGTATATCACTTTCTTAGATGGTTGTAGGTGAAGCATCTAAGAATGGGATGGTTTTCAGTATGGTCATTGTCTAATTTTCACAATCGTAAGCCCCTTTTCTTGATTCATACATTGGCCATTTCTATCTACCAAATTTAAATTTAAGTCATGCAAATTTGTCCTATTCGTCAGTTTTCAATATTCACTTTCAGTTCCACCCCTCAGCAGCCCTACCTATGTCAGCACATGTCTGTTTACAAAGGAATAAGAGATTAGGAAATAGGTATCTTGCCAAACACCCGGTCTGGTGTTTTTGCCTAGGATTCGTATACAGAAGTATGAAGTCTTGACTTTGAAGTATTCTTGATGCAAGGAATTTGAATTTTTTCTAGAAATTTCCTTTTAGGTTACCATTGTCTATGTGCTTTAATGAATGCCATCCATTCAACCATTTGCAGTTCTGATTTTCCAGGTCCCAACTATTGTTTGTCAATTTTTGTTAATATTTCTTGCTAGGTTATTTGTTTAATATCAGATAGTGTTAGATGATGTCACAGATGATAGGAATCTCCACAGTTCGCCATGAGTTCCTAAGGTTCTCCACGAGTGTCTCATACTTTCTGCGTTGTACCGTTTAATCCCAGTCAACTGCCTCATCTTCTGGGTCCTGATTGTGGTTTTCTTTTAGTTTTATTGATTGGATCTACAACCTTTGGGAGAGTTTTGGTACCTCAAATAAATTATTTAATAGTTAATACCTAGTTTGGTGACTGGTCACATTGATGAGAAACATCACTGAGGTATCCTTCTTCGGTGCTATCATAAATTCGCAAATTCCATTAGGAGAAAAACTCATGCATATTACAGGTCACTGTAATACAGATGTACACTGCAGAAGAAGTTGATTTAGATGAGGCTAGTTTCATGGAATGGGCAACTTGTGAAATTAAATTATATTGGTAGAAAAATGGATGTTCTAACTTCTATGTGACAATGCATAATGTCGGATATGCTATCGTCGACATGAAATGTACTGGTTATGTAGCTGAGAATGATGTCACAGTTAATGTCTTAGGTGATGTTCTTCAGTATAAGTGCCCTCCTGTATTGATGCCCTTCTTGGCATTGGTGTAGCCTGTAAATGAGACTTCCTGTACAGAGGTTCTCTTGTTAAAATTATGATGGCTTTGACAAATATTAATTGCTGCACTTATGACACCTTGTATGGTTGTTTTATCAGTTGCAATAATGATGTCTTGTACATTCACCATCTCACTCTCCTTAATAATAATGTCTTCAATTGACGTGGTCCTTTCAATTAGGGTGTCTTGAATGGATGCCCTTTTATCTATGAGAATGATGCTTTCTAGGGAGGTTCTCTGAGCTACAATTTCTGCATGGAATTATTTAATGGGAAATAACATGGCTACAAATTCTGCATAGACTGTCAATTGGAGAAAACTCGTGTTCAAATTTCCTTGAACCCAGCAACCTGGAAATTTACTACCTAGCAGATTACAGATCTGCTGAGGAGGAGGTAGCACCTAACCGGCCGGTTAGGAACGGAACCGGCTGGTTTATGCATAAACCAGCCGGTTCTGTTACTAACCGGCCGATTAGGTCCGGTTTTTCTGAAAAATGGGCGAAATGCCCTAGGTAGCCGGGTTGCCTAGCCGGTTTCAACTGGTGGGCTATCTAACCGGCCGGTTTGGCCGGTTACCGGTTCAAACCGCCGGTTTTTAAAACTATGATTGAAGTAGAAACTTTTTTAGTCTTTGATTTTTTCAGTGCAGCACTTTCACTCAAATTAGCAATGACAGATTTGTCAAACTTCTTAGAATCTGTCAATAATGAAACATTCAGATTCTGGACATTTTCAAGAGTAAAAATATCAGTGCCAAGTGATTTCCTAATTTGTGATCCACTATTATGATAATGAGTGGCTTGTTCACATGCCTTTTCAACTTGTAAGTTGGCAAGAAGAAAAACATGCAGTGTCTGTGTTGCCACTTCCTCATAACCTGGGTAATTAGAAGTACATGTTATTACATAGAATGCACTTCCAACAGACAAATGTTTTTCAAGTGATGTTTTTCGTTTGTGTGGATAAGAATGGCCACCTTCTTTTAATTCACGTGCTTGTATTGTAGATAACGCTTTTTTTGTGCACAATTAGCTTTACTTGGCTCAGTAATGTCTTTATTGTATAATACAATACTCACTGAAGTTGTCCTGAGGGAAACAATGTAGCCTTGAAATATCCTCTGGTTCTTGAACTTCAAAGGCCATAAATCGAGTTGTTACACTGCCCATGTAAATTATCTCATCTTTCTCCATATAAGAAGCTAGTTTATGGTTACATGTGTGTGCCATATTTTCACTAGTCCATGGTAACATAGAAGACTACTCTTCTCTCTGACTCAAGGTTGTTGATGACAACTTTGTAACACTTACCTGGGCATACTTAGGAGTTTTTTTTTTTCCAAACACACTCATTATCATTCACCATTTCAACATCTCTGAGTGCAAACTCCTCTTCCATGAAATTTTTATAAACAGATCCTGAATCTTTCAACAATCAATTATTTTCATTGTGCCTGTTAACTAGAATTTTGGTTAGAGATTTTCATTTGGTAAGCACATGAGCAGTCTAAATTGAGAGTTTAGAAGCATTTTCACAGATTTTGGAGTTGTTGCTTCTGACCATACATTTAAAGGTCTCAAATTGCTTGATTTAAAGGTCTCCTCCTCATATGATGTACTATTTTGAATATTCTATTCTTTGCATATCAAACATTATAAATCCTCTTGCACACTTTTCTCATCTCTTTTATTTGAACATAATTCCGATAATCATTGCATTCAAGAAGAAAGGATATATTCATGTGAAACCCTGTCCAGCTACTTCTCTTGACTAATGCCATCACCTACATCCCATAGAGAATCCGACAATTGAATGTTGACTTGACCAAAGGCATTGCTTACTTCCTGCTGAGATTGAACAAGAGAATCAAGATCTCTCCTTCCAGGGGTCATTAATTTGTGCTTTGAACTTGAAGTTTGCCTCTTTTCCCTTTTCTTCTATCCCAAGACTCCAAAAACTTGCTGCAGCCCATCCTTTCTGTCTCCTCTGCCCACTGAAATTTCAAAAGCACTTCATCCTCGCCCTTATATGCTCCTTTAGTTTGAAATCCAAAATCAGCATTTCCACTATTCTTGTTTTCCGTATTTACTTCTGTTGAATCTGTATTTTGTGCTAGGTTACGAGTATATTGTTTTAAACTATTCACTTCAGAACAGAGACCAATCATAAGAATATTCTTATTTTGTGCAGGCCTGTAATCCATGACTGAGGAGGAATTGACAGCAAACAATAAACCACATTTCTCAGAGGCATTCAACAAAATTGGCAGATCTTTGGTGTTTTTTCTCAAATTCACCCGACTGTTCAGACGTTGGCTGATTCTTCTTACCTGTATGTTCAAACGCATCTCCCAAAATATATAGCCATCTAGAAGGTAATGAATCTTTGAGCCCTTTAAAAATACACCACATAATAATCTCTGCCCAATTGTTTGAGCTGCTTATCAACTCACCAATGTCTGGTCCAAACAAGTTTCCTTCAAGGATCAAATTAATTTCCTCTTTTCAAATAGAGTTTAGAAGCATTTGAACAGATTCTGGAGTTGTTGCTTGTGACCATACATTTAAAGGTCTCAAATTTCTTGATTTATATGTATTTGCATCCATTTAAAGGTCTCAAATTGCTTGATTTATATGTATTTGCACCCATTTAAAGGTCTCAAATTGCTTGATTTAAAGGTCTCCTCCTCATATGATGTACTATTTTGAATATTCTATTCTTTGCATATCAAAAATTATAAAGCCTCTTGCACACTGTTCTCATCTCTTTTATTTGAACATAATTCCGATAATCATTGCATTCATGAAGAAATGATATATTCATGTGAAACCCTATCCAGCTGCTTCTCTTGGCTAATGCCATCACCTACATCCCATAGAGAATCCGACAATTGAATGTAGACTTGACCAAAGGCATTGCTTACTTCCTGCTGAGATTGAACAAGAGAATCAAAATCTCTCCTTCCAGGGGTCATTACTCTGTGCTTTGAACTTGAAGTTTTCCTCTTTTCCCTTCTCTTCTATCCCGAGACTCCAAAAACTTGCTGCAGTCCATCCTTTCTGTCTCCTCTGCCCACTAAAATTTCAAAAGCACTTCATCCTCGCCCTTATATGCTCCTTCAGTTTGAAATCCAAAATTATCATTTCCACTATTCTTGTTTTCTGTATTTACTTCTGTTGAATCTGTATTTTGTGCTAGGTTACAAGTATATTGTTTTAAATTATTCACTTCAGAACAGAGACCAATCATAAGAATATTCTTATTTTGTACTGGCCTGCAATCCATGACTGAGGAGGAATTGACAGCAAACAATAAACCACATTGCTCAGAGGCATTCAACAAAATTGGCAGATCTTTGGTGTTTTTTCTCAAATTCACCCGACTGTTCAGACGTTGGCTAATTCTTCTTACTTGTATTTTCAAACCCATCACCCAAAATATATAGCCATTTAAAAGGTAATGACTCTCTGAGCCCTTTGAAAATACACCACATAATAATCTCTGCCCAATTGTTTGAGCTGCTGATCAACTCACCAATGTCTGGTCCAAACAAGTTTCCTTCAAGGATCAAACTAATTTCCTCTTTTCAAATAGAGTTTAGAATAATTTGCACAGATTCTGGAGTTGTTGCTTCTGACCATACATTTAAAGGTCTCAAATTGCTTGATTTATATGTATTTGCACCCATTTGAACTGAAAGCTATATTTTGCAAAGTTGTTTGAAGCTCAAAAGTATTATCCTGCCTATAGAAGCCTGAACCCCAATAATCCTTGCAGTGGCCACTTTCACCAAGTAGAATATGTGCTTCATAAACATCATCAAACCTCAAACCTCAATTTCCCTTCCAAGTTTTTCTCTATAACAATTTTTGTGAGTCCTACTTGCCGGACACCAGTTACAAACTTTCTTTCACTTGAAAATTCATGTTCCGACTTGTATTTCATTTTTAGTATATTTCGCTTGATTATTTCTTTATACAATCTCCCCACTTTTCTTATCCATGTTCCGACATTCCTTTGCACCTCTTGGTGCAATTTCTAGTTATAAGACTATTTAAGATTCTGGATCTATTGATCTGAGATGGATATTGCAATATAAATCTGAAAGATTCATGAGATTACTTCATGTTTGATCAGATTTTTTTAATGATAAATGTTATCTTGCAGGAAAATTTCAAAATTTGTAGTCATATTAATTCAGTACATTGATGCAAATTCATACGTTGGTGTGATGTATATGATGGCAATTTCATTTTTTAACAGTTACTTTTAGTTTAATTATATCATTTAGCTCTATGCTTTCCATATATTTAACTAAACCTTTCTTGCTTAACAAGACTTTGTCATTTCCTTGTTTTAGTGAAACTGTTTATGGTTTGATACTCTCATACAACCTTTATCAACTTACATGCACCCTCATTCGAAAAAACAAGAGAATTTTTCTTGCCATGACTAAGTTTCTTTGTCATTGTTAACTTAAGAAAGTCTTTTAGCTAAGAAACTAGTTTCAAGGTTATGGCATAACTTGTCATATAAATTGAACATAATTTATATCCAAAATGTTAACTTGTAAACTACTTAGTTGGTTTTAGGCTTTCCATTTAAAATCTACTTCAGTTTGAACTTCGAACGAGTTGTTCCATAGACTTGAATATTAAGAGATTTTGGTGTAAGGATTAAAAATTAGCTCATAAGGCCTCTCAGTTATTCATTTGTTTTATCTAATATAACATTTACTATTAAATTAGAACCACTCGGCAAAAATACGTCATAGATCAAGATCATACTTTGTAGAGTGTCGTAGAATAAAAATAGGAGCAAGGACACTGAGTTCTTTCGGTTTTCCTGGTTCTTATTCCTTTGGTGTATCTTTGGAACTTTAGGGGCAATTGCTAGTTTAAATTCTAAATCTTTAAAGGGTGCTAGCTCAATGGAAGAGCATCTGCTTTACAAGCAGGAGGTTGGTGGTTCGATTCCATTGTGCCCTGATATTCATATATAGGGAATGACGAAGATCAATTTTTGGTGACGGATGCTCTTTTGACCATCACCAATGAGTTTATGGTGAGACTTTTCGACCCTCACCAAAATATGAAATGGTGACGGTCAACGAACGCCACCATATATATGCATCAATAGCGATGACTATTAAAGGTCCGTCACCATAAATCGTTGTTGTTTATATGAAATGGTGAGGGTCACTATTTGTCATTATAGTCATTATTCGTGACAGACTTTGATGTCACCAATCCGTTTATGGTGACGGTCAATGAACGTCGCCATATATATGCACCAATAGTGACAGCCATGAAAGGTCCATCACAAAAAATCGTTGCTGTTCATATGAAATGGTGACGGTCACTATCTGTCATTGTAATTAATATTCGTGACGGACCTTGAATGTCACCACAACACATACTTTCGGCGACGCACCTTTGGTGACGTTCATTTTTTTGGTGACGGAGGCTATTTTCTGTCACCATTGCTCATATGAAATGGTGACGGTCACTATCCGTCACTATAAATCATTATTGGCGACGGACTTTGAATGTCACCACAACACCTATACTTTCGGCGACGCCACCTTTGGTGACGTTCAATTTTTTGGTGACGGAGGCTATTGTCCGTCACCATTGCTCATATGAAATGGTGACGGTCACTATCCGTCACTATAAATTATTATTGGTGGCGAACCTTGAATGTCACCACAACACCTATACTTTCGGCGACGCCACCTTTGGTGACGTTCAGTTTTTGGTGACGAAGGCTCTTTTGACCCTCACCAATGAGCTTATGGTGACCATTTTCGCCCCTCACCAATGTGTTTTTTTCTTGTAGTGACATGTCCGTACTAGCACTATCTAATGCTAGATGGAGAACGACAACTACTATGTTTAACAATGCCGGAACACGTCACTCCTAGACCTCTAAGAATGAGCGTTAAGTTTTATTGCTTCCTTAGGTTGATTGAGTTCATGTTTTAGTTTCAAGGCCTTAATGAATGTAATCTCAAATCTCTAATGCACAACTATATGAGAGAAAGAATACCATTTCAATTCTATGAACAACTAGCTAAGAGAGGGATAGAAATTCAAAACAAAGCAGCGATCAATCGATTGCATGAAAGACACTTTCCTTTATGCTACTAGCACAACCAAAGCAGAAAACAAAATAATTTTCCCTTGTTTTTCACTTTCTAATGAAGAATAAACCTACTAATGCAAAAGAGTAATTTTCATTTTAAAACAAAGAAAAATAATGAAAATTTTGTTCTTTTGTATGAATAAGACGCAATAATGCAACGTTACACTAAAAGGAAAAAATGAACACTAGATTTGAGCAACTTAAATGAGATTATCAAAACACAAAGAGACCAATCCAAAGAAAATATAAAACACACTAAAAAACTAGACATGTATTTCTTCACGCAGGAAAAGGACTTTCAAATCAACTCAATGAGAAATGTGATCTATGCTAAGGGCGATAGATGAAGGGTCAAACTGACACCAGGATGACAATTCAATAATCCTACAACACGTAGAATTGAAAGAAAATACCAATAAATCAGACAACAAGCTAAAAAGCTGAATGGCTAAACCAACTCATACACAACTCAGATACTCAGCAAACATGTGGCCAAAAAAGAAATCAAAGACACCTAGAAACCCTAGGATGAAAAAGACACACTGATCAGATGAGAGATAATCAACCAAAAATAATGAGACAGGGAAGTCAAAACCAATCCAGAGAGTAAGATGCACTGGAAAAATTAGACAAGGAGCCTAAAAACCAAACCTATAGGATTTGGCGCGCCTGTTAAACAGTAACATGCACTGAAAAGGGGAAATCACACCTGTAACAAAGGAAACCCGAACCAATCGGCATGAATGTTAGGAAAACAACATCGCCAAGTAAGGAAACGAAAGAAAGGAGAAAAGGTAGCTAAGGAAAGACTAGGCTTATCACCCTGAGAATAAGTGAAATGGCTTGAAACAATCAGATAAGCAAAACAAAATAGAGAAATAACAATACAACCAAAGTCAGATAGACAAGAAAAACTTTAAAACAAACAATGAGAGATGACAGACACACTAACTCCCCAATATGGGCATCAACTTGTTGAGTAGGCAAATCCCCTCTACGGACAGAGGTAATCCCTCTAGCCGTAGGGCGGGTCTAGCAACAAGGGAACACGCCGAATTCCTAAATTCCTAGATTATAAATGAAATATGGACAGGAACAAATATCCTACCTCAGTCCAATGATTTTTTCATGGCATGCAGCAGTGATACTTGGATCCTTGATACTTGGATCCTTGTCCTCACACCTTGCACTCTGTTGGTGATGATATTCATGCACCTACACAAATATCAAACAAACGATGACAACATACAAGCGTATACATTCATGTATAGCTATTCAAATGATCAAGGAGAGTTGAACACTTTGAATATAAGGGAAATAAATTTGGAACCATAAACCAGTCATGCAATAGTGATATATGAAAAAGAATTTTACAGCCTTATGCCTTGACATTGAAGATATCCTTCGACGGGTTCAGTTGGGCACATCTCAAGCATTCGTTCTTTGTTCGAATTAATTAGGCAATGGGCTTAAACTCTCTCCCAACAATGGATTCTTCTCTGCTCTCTTTAACACACCAGCTATAAATAATGACTATTCAGCTAGCCGAATCAATGTGAGGAAGAAGGATTTATAGGAGAGGAGGAGGAGGTTTAGGATTCACATAAGGTGGAGGAGATGTCTATGCCTTTGGGGAGTTGAAAATTTGTAGGAACTAATAGGCCAAAGGGAGAAACTCGACTTTATATAGTCGAACAAACCATTATGATTCCGCTCACAAAGCTCTTAAAGCATCGAAGCTTCGTTTCTATTTTAAAAAAACTTCCAAAAGAAGCTCAGCATGGGTGCCCTTCTGAGAAAGATCACCAATAGGTGTGGGGCTCAGTGTTAATTTCTTCATTGGTGTGAGGTCATAAATTCCTACCAGCGTCGACCCAAAATCATAGGTTTGTGAAGGCCTACTTGAGGAATGATCAACAAAAATTATATTATTGACATGCCAAGGGATGCAATGAAATTTTATGGCAATGTATGACAATACACAAGGGTCACTGAAATGGTCCTCCAATGTGTGGGATGGAGATTGTAGGGATGGTGACAAAATACTATGTAATAGTATCCTACATGGGTCAAAAGATCCACCACTCTGCTAGTAAACCCCCCACGAGGTGGGCTACATCTCCCCATCTGCTCTAAAGGATCAGAGCAGCCCGACTCCTTATATGCCAATGAAAATGACACCACTTATCATATCCTCCATAGCTCAAGCATACCATATATCCATGAGAGAGCATCGTCTCTACAAACTGCCATATTTGGTGACTTGTCGATGCCTCCTCCTCTAACCAGCTCCTGCCAACATAGGATAATCACCCAGTAAGCCCATGCATCTTTTTTATGCTAGGATAGCTCTAGAAAAGGGTGTACCATCTTGTTGAACCATCCTATCACTAGGGATGTCTGGGGCTCTAATAGAGATCTAAAAAATGTGTGTGCACCCAAAAATCAGACCCATCGCACAATGACTACCATCACCTACTGACTTTATCATGTGATGGTAAATCCCACCTAGATCCCAACAGTAATCTAGCCCTCGTGTCCCTATGGTAATCCATGGACTCTGCTGAAATGTGGCCATGGATGTATCCAACTCCCTAGCCTGCTCCATGAGGTAACAACTTAGTACTTGGAGAAAAGAATCTAATGTAAGAATCCACGAACATAAAATAGTCCCTCCAATGTGCAAGTGTTGCACCTTGTTGATGTATGCCTGAAGGGGGGTGCTCTGACACTCCAATGTGACCTATAACTGTACCATTAGGGAATATAACCATTCCCCAATGTGGACCAAATTTTCTGCTGAATCAACACAAACCACTCTCATGCCCTCCAAATCCTCATTATTTCATAGGATAGCCTCTCGTACTGATGTGGCCTTCACCTTCAAAGCTAGAAGGTCGACCTGAAATTGATGGCATTTTTGTGTGCGACCATTGTCCAATACCTTTGTATCTCCTAGTGCCTCCTTAGGGGCTATCCCAAAGGATGGCTGCACACCCTCCTCCACAAATAATCTAATACACAAGGCATTCTCACTACTCAGTTGGATGTGATTGTCATCAAATAATTCTTCCATCGCTACAAGGAAAATACCCTCTAGCGGATGTTTTTGAGGAACTGCACAAAAAAATACCCCAGACGTCCATTTCTAGTGGAGGATCCTAGAGGAGGTTGGCAGGCAGAGTTTTTTGTGAATGTATTTCGTCCGATGCTCTTATCAACCTAAAATGCACCGTTGCGTTCCATATGACAAAGCACCAGTGCATTACAAACATTGGCACACCAGACACAGTGTGCTCTGTACACACAGGCCTAGTGCGTTTTATTTTTCTAGAGCACCGGTGCTTTACATGTCAACCACATAGATACCGCCTAGTGTGGAATAAATGAAACACACCAGGGCGCCCACAAAACGCGCCCACTGGTGGATGGTTAAGTAAAAAAAATTATGGCAAAAAAACTGCATAAAACATTGGCACATCGGAAACAGTGCGCTCCGTACACACCCTCCCGGTGATTTTAATTCAAAAACCGCGTTGGTGCGTGTCATATCATCAGCCTCGATGCCTCATAAAAAGCACCCAGAACATAAACGACCCAGTGCCGAATGACTGAAATGCACCGGGCTCCTCGTAAATTCCGCACACCAGAAAAGGGTTTAAAACAAACAAAATTATGGCCAAAAAATTGCAAAAATAATTGGTTCACCGGGCATCGTTACCGGTGCATCTTATTATTTTAAAGCCCCGGTGCATTACATAGCCATGCCCTGGTGTGTCAGAAAAGCAAGCAAAACATAAAATTCCTGGGGCGAAATGATGGAAATGCACCGGGGCCCCATAAATTCCGCACACCGGAATAGGGTTAAATAAAAAAAAGTTATAGCTTAAAAACCGCAGAAATCATTGGTTCACTAGACACTGTCACTGGTGCATCATCATAATGTAGAGCACTGATGCTTTACAAATACTCCACCCCGGTGCCTCCTAAAAGTGCGTGAAAACATAAAGAGCCCGGTGCGTCATACATACAATGCACCGGTACTCCAGAAAACATCCTGCGCACTAGAATAGGGTTAAATAAAAAACATTTACGGCCAGTAAACTGTAGAAATCATTGGTTCATGGACACTATTACCGGTGCATCATATTACTGTAGAGCATCGATGCATGAAAGATACAATGCCCTGGTGCCTCCTAAAAGCACGTGAAACAGAAAGAGCTCGACGCAGCATACAGGAAACGCACCGGTGCTGCAGTAAATATCCCACGCACTTGAATAGGGTTAAATAAAAAAATTACGGCCAAAAAACCACAAAAATGATTGGTTCACTGAATGTCATTACCGGTGCGTCGCATTACTATAGCGCACCGGTGCTTGACTGTTATGATGCCTCAGTGCTTCCTAAAAGCGCGGGAAAACAGAAAGAGCCCGGTGTGGCATTAGTACAATGCACTGGTACTCCAGTAAAAACTTGGCGCACCAGAACAGGGTTAAATAAAAAAAATTACTGGCAAAAAACCACATTTTTCACTTTTGTCAGTGCTACTTAGCTCTCAAGAATCGATGCAAGTTATCCTTGCTTGAGCCGCAGTACCATCTGTGCTCCCATTGCACTTATTGCATGCACTGCTGCTGTACATTGCCACCAATATCCAACTTGAATTTTATAAAATAGTAGAAAAAATTTGTTTTTTAAATTGTACAACCAATATGCCTCCTCGACGAGTAAATATACAGGTATTTTTCTAGTTTTTCCATAATTAAAACTTTTAGCGGATTAGAATTTGAAAAAACCTTAAAATTAACTATTAAAAAAAAAAAAAATTGTCGCACGGTGCTCTTGAGCCGTTCGGCTCGCATCGGTGGCGGTGTTGCCTGTAAATTTACAGGCCATGCCAGTTTGCGGTGCTTTTTGTAAATTTACAGGTCGCACCGGTTTGCGGTGCTGCTTATAAATTTACAGGCCGCACCGCACCCAGTGCTAAAGGCGTCCACATCAGTTTCGGGGCAGTACCGCGAGGTGCACAGTGTAATTTTAAAATTTTTAAAAAGTGCGGTGTGGTCATTTACCAGGCCGCACCATTGACAATGTTTAATCGCAGCCACCTGGTGCGTTGATGAATTTATCTGCCCCGGGGCATGCAAGTTTTTCGGTGCACTGAAACTGCCCATCAACATTGTCAACGGTACGGGTTCGTGAACTGGTGCTAAGTGTATCCGCACGATTTCGAGGCCAGATTCCGAAGGCGCATCGTGTAATTGTAAATTTTATGACAAAGAGCGGTGTGCTCGGATACCTGGCCGCACCGTACGACTATGTACAGTGGCAGGAGGGCAGTGTTCTGACTTAGCTACAAGCCTCGGGGCATACAGTGAAGTCAGCGCACCGACCTTCTAATAACGCACTTAGTGAACGGTGTGCTAAAAATATTTTCTAGAGCACCGCTCCTGTTGCTTTTTATATCATTATGTGCACCGTAGGTGGTGCGTATATGTGTAGGGACGCACTGTTACCAGTGCATGACTGTGTTTTTGGCGCACCGTATCTTGTTTTATTTATTTAAAAAAAATATTTATATACGTATATTTGTAAATACATGTGCCATTTAATTAAAAAATTGTGTTTAATATGTCAATCATTCAGAGACATGAAAGGAGAGAAGAGGAGCAACAAAAACAGCAACAAGCGGAACAATATAACATGGTTCGCCTATGGGAGGCAAGAGAGAGGGAGAGAGATGCGTATCCTCACCCTATTACAACAGCGACACAAGGGCTCCTAAGGTAGGTAGGCCTCCTTAAGTTCTATGAAGAGGCTACTTCCCTAAAGTCCCATAGTGGTCTTTTTAGACATCTTATTCGAAGGTGGAATGCCCAACGAGAGGCTTTCCGAGTTGGTATCGACTAGTGATACACGCCCACTGAGGAGGATGTTTATTTTATTACAGAGCTTTTGACGAGAGGGGTGGATTTTCCCTCATTCCCTGAGGTTCCAGTTGGTTGTGTGGAAGGGAGTTAGTTAGTTTACTCCCATAGATACATTAGAGCGGACATATTGTCTCGTTCAGATTTTCAGGTCTCTGGAGGACAGTTACGTATTGGTGTGTTTGGTGGTGAGGAGGTCCAGTGTCTCTCACTTATCATTTCCACCATTTTGCACAACACCAGTGACGGGAAACACATTAGTTGCCAGCTTTTATATTATGTTTATTCTTTACTATAGCAACCACGGCTTGTCAGGTGGTCTGCAATTTTTTTAGAGCAGTTCTATACAGCATTAGATAGATGTCATGCTCGTGCACAAGGGAGGGTCAAATTCCCTTTTGCTTCAAAGATTTTTTGTTTATTTTTTGAGAGGTTTCCAGAGATGAGACCTTCTTTTCTTTGGCAACCTCGTAGGCCGATGACTGAGGCACGTATGCATATGTGGGGGAAAATGATGCCCAAGAGGGAGGAGACTCTATTTCTAGTGAGGATATCAGATGATGCACAGGGGTTGCTAGCCAATGTTTTTGAGCATCCCTTCATTATGGTCCCCCTGTCCTTATGCGGGGTTGGATTGGCGAGGGTGTGCCAACATCCTCTTCACAGATGATAAGCCGCTAGATGATAGAGGTAATATTATTATTTTATTTAAATATATTCTGACATTTTCTTTAACTTGTTTTTATTAAATTCTGTAATGAATTTGTCTAATTATTGTTTTGTACTTGTATATATTTTGTAGAAATTGGCTATTATGATGGCGAGGAGATGCCGCCACCACCACCTGATCCAATTGTGGATGATCTTGATGATCTTGATGCCGAGGATCAGCAGGAGGCCGATGTAGATGATCATAGACTTGCTCCTATTGGTGCGTCGGCCCACGGTCGACGTATGAGCGATGCTGGATACAGGATGGAGTTGGGCGTCCAACTCATTGCATTGCTTGTTGAGGCGGGCATCCGCCTCGCTGATTTCACAAATATAGAGGCCGATGATAGGCTCTTACAGATGTGGAGAGGCATGTCGTGTGACATGTACAGCCTGATGTGGCATGTCGTAGCAGTTACGACAACTTTTACACAACTGACGAGGACTGTCACACATTATGAGTGAGTCACAACACATGATGGATAGTTTGTGAGCCGCAGCGTACCATCGACATCTCATGATCATTCACAGCCTCGCGCCACGCTAGATTTGCATGCAGAGTCTCCAGTAGCATCTACCAGCAGTCATCATGGAGATGAGGCTCGATCATTGGCTGATCCATGACATTTATATTACAGTTTTGAGTTTCTGGATTCAGAATCTCCACAGTGAACATTTTTGTGTCAACGTTTCGGGTCTAGAACAAGACCCATCGTTATTCATTTATATATATATATATATATATATATATATATATATATATATATATATATATATATATATATATATATATATATTATGGTCCACGTATTTTATGTTCGTTTTGTAGTTGTAGTTAATTTACATGTTGGTTATCATCATTATGTGTATGTTGTTAGGTCATGTTAGATATGTTCATTTAATGTGCAGCTTGTAGATAGATGTGTATGTGATAGCATGAGATGTATATTTGATGTTTGTGTTGTACTGATGATGTTAATATATAATGTTAATTGTGTTTTGTTAGATGATCATGATCACGATGATGTAGTTAGCGATTTTGAATGTGTTTTTTAGTCAAATATGATGTTTGTACGATGCTTATCATGAACGTGATGTTTATTAATTAATTTATAAATACCAAATGATCATGATATTGTAAATTTGTAATATTTTTATTTGTAATTGTATTTAAAATTCTAAAATTGTAATTGTAATGATATATATGTAAATTTCTAAAATTGTAATTGTAATTGTATATATGTAAAATTCTAAAAATTTTATTGTACGTGAAATTGTAAAATTGTAATTGTAATTCTAATAATTCTAATTCTAATTCTAATTATAATTGTAATTGTATGTAAAATATTTGTAAAATTTTAATTGTATTAATGTGAAATGAATTTATTAAAATTTTTAAATTTGTAAATTTTAAATAATTATAAAATAATAAATATAGAATAATATGATTTATTGTAACATAAGGAAATTTAGAAAATAATGCAAATAAATTCCTGTACTTAATTAGAATTATCATTTTTTTACTATGATCTTAGATACAAAAAAAGAATTAATTTATACAGTACGCCATTGTTTTTGAGATCAAGTACATAATACCAAATTATCAAGTGAATTATTCATTTTAACATTAACACAATGCAAATTACCAATTAAGTCAAATTAATACATATTACATTAATATTTCGAAAAACTCATCTTAAAAAGTATAAATATTGATGAAATAACACATATTGTACCATATCACTCTCGGTTCTCATCATGATCACCCTCATTATCTTCTAGCTCGGATGGCATGATAACACTATTGTTCTCAAAAATATGTTTTGATCTAGGGTCATGTGTCAATACGAACCACCAATCCCTATCCAACACATCTGGGTAGAAAAACGCCTGGTTGCAGTGTTTAGGGAAAACATAGGGCTCTTTTGCTTCATCCCACATCTTTCTAGAGTTGATACATATTATCCTACTATCTTGATCTTCCTTTACATTATTCCGATCAAAGGTGTCCCACCACTTGCACGTAAAAATAACACATTGGAAAGAAGAAAAATCCACTTCAATGATCTCTTGTATCTTTCCAACGTAACCTAACGCCCCTCTTACTAGTTGTTGATCATGGTGGCTATATCGACTAGATTGATTGAACTTGAATTCCACTCCACAGTCTTGTGTGATGTTTCCAGCATCAGAATTTTCTGTGCAAAAATGGTGTCCATATGCCCACATAGATGGGAACAAATGCACCTATTATAAAAAAGTTTAAAAAATCATATAAGTGTAATGTGTCTTATAAATAATAATCCAACAATTAAAATATGAAATGTAGATGTCTTAATATAAGTTTCAAATTTACATATAAATTATTACCGAGTTGTTGCACCCAATCCCTATGTTTAGCGCATCCTCTTCAGCATGCGAGTAACGACCAGTAGCACTGTATTTCTCTCTGACTTGGTCAGCAACCCAACTTTTGGGGCATATTTTTGGCATATTTTCCTTTAAATGATTGGGATAAGGCACACTTATACCATTCAACCGTCTGAATTCTTTCTTGTCACTATCCCATTTCATTCTTTTTTGTTCGTACAATGCGACCCACAGTTGTGTCGCTTCAGAATTGTAAAGAATGAATTTATTGATTGCTTCAATTTCTACATTCGCTGATGAAATCAAACCAACATTATGTAGTACTAAGAGATCAAAATATACATTATATCGAAGTTCAACATGAATATAATTAATTACTTTTTGTAAATTTGAAAAATTATAAGTCGCTTACTCTTTATCAAGCGCTTTTTTCCACTTGTTTGGAGCAACTCTCCTTCTCTTTTGTCTTCATCCAATTCATCGCTCCAAATCACCGCACTTGGTCTCTTTTCAATCTGCTTGATGTACTCACTGGCATAGTAGAAAGACTCATACGATATGTACCCCTCTACCATAGACCCCTCAGGTTTTTCCCTTTGTCGAACAAAACCTTTCAATTTTTTCATGTACCTCTCTAAGAAGAACATCCAACGACAAGAAACAACCCCAAATAATTCAAACTCATCTACCAAGTGGATTAGAAGGTGAACCTATAAGTCCATGAAACTCGTCGGCAGTTCCTTCTCAAACATACAAACAATCTCAACTATCTCTTGACGCCACCGTGGAATGCTAGCCACATGAATCTACTTTGACGTGATCCAACGTACAAATGCAGATAATTTAGATATGGCACATCCTAGGTCTTGAGGGAGTTCATGTTTCACACACCCACGCACAAATAAAGGATAATGAAACTGCAAAGTTATAAAAACGTGCAATAATATACAAAATTAATTATGTTTTATGATCACCGACACATGGGATAAAATTTATTAATATAACAAATAATAAAATCATGCTTTTGACATTATACGTACTCTTAGAAGATTCAAATGGTCATGCGACTTCAAACCCGAAAAATGGTCATCCACGGTGAAGTAGTGCCGTAGTGAAGACCCATATGAAGTTGTCACCCTCACATCCATTGTAACTTCCTTTGCCAAAGATATATCATCATTTTTTTAAATCCATGGGACATCAAATTCTTTGAAAAACCATGAATTAGAGGGACCAACACCTGCCTCTGATCCCGTACTTTCTAATCATCTTGGCCAATATTTCTTTTTAGTTTTTGAAGTAATAAGATCTTTCCTAACTGCCAATGTGTCACTTTGTTTCGATGATATGTGCCTCCATAAAGAAGATGAAACATTTTTAAATATATGCATGGGATCTAATAAGTGGGCAATCTTAATATGCTCCCAATATGGGAGTTCATAAAAGATAGTTTTCCTTTTCATCCCAATGGGAAATTTCTCAACATAGGTGTTGAAGAAATCTGGATCATCGAACTTAGGCTCCCCATTTGAATCGAACATTTTTGTGAACTCCTTCTCCTTCTCTCTCTCATATGCTCTAAGCCATTTAGCTGGTGTCATTATTGGAGGCCTTTGGGTTCTTTCTCGTTTACCATTGAAAGTGGATGTTGCTCTTCTGTAAGGGTGTTTTTTTGGTAGGAATATCCTAGAGTAATCATACACTGGCTTTCGTAGGTCCTTGGACCATCGATATTTCAGAGAAGGTCCACAACATTTACATCCAAAATACCCTTTTGTTACAAGACCTGCGAGATTATATTTGTATACATTAATTAATATGCATGGCACATTAAAGACTATCATGAAGATCAGAAAAAATAATATTACAACGAATTAAATAACTAATATGTGAAAGAATATTGTTACATTATATATAAACAAATCAATAAATTAAACATGAAATTTACCAGAGCAAAATCCTAAGCCTAGATAATCATGTGTCATGTAAGCACATATTCCATACAACGTAAACCTCCTCTCTGTTGCAATGGGTCTTGATACATCGTATACATTTATCCCATCCCATAATTCCTTCAATTCATCTACCAGTGGTTGTAAGTAGACATCCATATTCTTCACTTGTCTTCTACCAGGGACTATGAGAGCCAACATAAGATGTTCATTATTCATGGAAAACCATGGGGGGATATTGATATTTATCACTACTACAGGCCAAATAGAATATTTGGTGTTCTGGAGGGAATATGGGTTGATGCCATCCATGGCTATGCTGAGTTGTAGACTTCGTACTTCATTCTTGAATTTTTCAGACCATGTATCCTCTATATGCTTCATGGCTATTGAATCAGTTGGTATTCGCATAAATTCCAACTCACTTCTATGTGAGGCATGCCATCCATGCAACATAGCTAATTCTTCTCAACGAAAGAGCCTTTGAATCCTTGGGACTATAGGCATGTGCCTCAATATCTTAAAAGGAGGACCAATACGTGATTTACCCTTATTTTTTTATTTATCTTAACTGTCATGCCCACATTTCGGACACACCTCTTTGTCTGCATATCATCCTCTATATAGAATACAATCATTTGGACATGCATGCTATGATATGTACTCAACACCCAACATTTTCAACAATTTTTTTGCCTCCTCACAGCTACCGGGCAAGACATTATCACTCAAAAGAATCTTATCTTTGAATAACCTATAGTTGGTGATCATGGAAAACTATATTAAGAAATGTACATTAATGTCGATATAATTATTAATGTTCATAAAATTTAACATTTGTAATGTTCATTTCAGTGTACTGATTATACTTCAAATTTATATATAAGGTCAGAAGTACTTTATGGTAACTTACCTCAAAAGTTCAGAGAAACATGCATTCAACAAGCCAAAATTTGCTTTCAAGTTGTACAATAATATCATTGTCCCCAACTGGGTAGACTTTGACTGACCGCCGGGTCCAAAGAGAGGGGTGATGGAAGAAAATTTAAGGCTTTTGAAAAAGGTGTCAGCGATATGAGCATCATCCCCTAGTTGATCATAATTTTGGAATTCATCTAACAACATTGTCTCCATGGCAGTGGTATCCCTTAAGTAATCATCCATACCTACCTCTATTTTATTGTCTCCATTGCCAACTTGTGAAGAATTACTATTGTTTTAGTCATTCCTAATTGGTGAATTTGGACGTAGCGGGAATTGAATCGGTGGTTGATTCAACCATTCTTGGTATCATTCCTCTCCGATTTTTTCTCTTAATTCAGTCTTCTCTCGATTTGAAATTGTCGTGGGGTGCAATGGAAGATGGTAGGTAGGTCATTCATCATCACTAGAATCCTAATAATTAAAAAAAAAAAAATTAGACATGATTAGTACAAAATATTATGATATCAATTAGTAACCACGTTGAAAATATTGCATGATTATAAATTGGTTTGACGTTGAAATAATTACATATTAACCAATATATATACCAAAAAATTATAATTATAATTACCATCATTGTCCCGGGATTGTGGCTAGAAGATGCAATATTGTTACAATTGGCAGGGTGAAGCGGCTGTCCATTTTCATCTACCAAGTGTGTCTTGCGGTATGCAGCTCCTGATAAGAACTTTTGATGTTTTGGAGCAGTAATTTGAATATAATTTTGTGCATCTGAACTCGATGATGAATCTGCATGAGCCTAGAAATTTTTATACATTATAAATTTAATTAAGTTGTGCATGATTGACTACATGGATAAAAAACATACATAATTAATTCAATTAGATAGTGAAAAATAAAACAAATCTGAAGTAAATATTATGTCTCCACATGGATAGGGAGAACTACGCGATGGACTTTGAGAAATATTATGGAATGAGCTGGATTTTGAAGAATTGTCCATTTCATATAATATATGATATTTTCTCCTTGCATTTGAGAAAAACAACAATAAACTTTGGTGCACAAACCTAAATGTAATTCCATTGCGTATTGTTCAGATAACTGCACTGGTGCGCTTTTGTAACAAGTAGCACCGGTGCAGTTGAATTAAACGACGCACCGGTAAACAAATAACTACAATAAAAAAAGAGCAACCCTATTTTCTTTAAGTGAAAAAAAAAAGCGGCAAATTGAAAATTGGGCAGAAAAATATTTTCTAAAATCTAATTTCATAAAACATTTCTTTAAATACTAAACACTTTTCATTATTTCACTATTTTTGCAAAAAATTTCAGCCAGAGATTTGCAGGATACATACCTGGAGCAAATAGAGCACGAGAGTATTGTGGAGTAGGGAAATACGTTTGAACAGAAGTATTCAGACAATTTGAATTCCAAACCTCTAGTAATTCAAACCCTATACCATAGAATTTTAAACGACGTGAGTAATTTTATTGTTTTTTTGTACTTTTTCCTGTAATTTTTTTTATTTAGTGAAATAAGAAATCAAAGTATATTGTTTTATTTTATTTTTTCTCTAGTTTTTTATGAAGTAAAATACAAAATCAAATCTTATTGTTTTCTTAACTTTTTTTTTTGCAGTTTTTTACCTTTTCTACAGTTTTTAGAAACAAAAATAAAAAAAGAAATCAATTTTTACAAACAAAACCCTAGATTTGTTTTTTTCTGCCATTTTTTCTCCCTCTTTCTTTTTAATTTATATTTATAGGGTTTTTGTACTCATAGTAAATCCAACCCACGAGACGACTTGCATATTTGGATCCCAATCCCTGTTGGCCCTTGTGTCAATCTTAAAAAAATACAGTTCTTTTTTGTGCCAGTGTGCCCTATGTAACTTTGTGCACCGGTGTGCTTCGTTATACAAGCGCACCGCTGAAGTACACTAATAAAAAATAAAAAATAAAAACAAAATATGTTTTATCAGTGCGCCATATGTAACATATGGCACCGGTGCATTATTACATTATGGCGCATTGCACAACGTGCTGTTTTAGAAAAAAACCATTTTACAAACATACCCTACATTATTTTTGTTTCTGCCTTTTCTTCTCCCACTTGTTGTGATTTCAGAATTAAGTTTTTTCAATTTATATATAGGGTTTGTATTGCTAAATATAAGCCTAAGACATGCAGCCAACGGGAGGATCTGCATAGTCAGATCTCAATCCATGTCGGCCCTTGCATTAAAAAAAAAAAACAACAGTGCGCCCTTTCTGACAGAAGCACTGGGGCAGTCGGTTATCACAGTGCACTGCGAAAGTACTGTCATAAAAAATTAAAAAAATATGCAGCCGTTGCGCTATTTCATTATGACGCACCGCAAACATTCAGTTTCGAAAAAAAAAACTTTCAAAAAATACAAACCTTACTTTCTTTTTGTTTCTCCCCTTTCCTTTTATTCTTTCTGTAATTCAGAATTAGGACTTTTCAATTTAGATTTATAGGGTTTGTATTGCTAAATATAGACCTAAGACATGCAACCGACGGGACGATTAGCATAGTCGTATCCTAATCCATGTCAGCCTTGGAATGATTTAAAAAAAAATAAAAAATTACGGTGCGCCCTATGTAAGGTAGCGCACCGGTGCTCTGTTGTTTACAAGAGCACTGGATAAGTAATGTGAAAAAATAATATTTTTTTAACAGTGCGCCATATGTAAAATATAGCACCGATTTATGTTAAAAAAACTAACCCTAGATGATTTTTATTATTTTTATGATGGTTAACCAGTGCGGTCATTGACCTGTAATGCACCGGGGATTCTTGTTGACATAGAGCACCGTACGATGTATTATACTATTTTTTTGGTGGCATGGAAAGTCATGAACGCACCGAAGTCGGTGCGTTAACCATGAATGGCGCACCGATTTTGTGAGATTTTTTTTTTTTTTTTAATTCAGAATTTGACAGTTTATTTAAAAATATATTATTAACTGATATGATACAGGTTTGATATTGTTAAAGAAATGACTGGCAAGAGATCAAGTAACAAAAATATTGACAACACATCAAGAAAAGAGAAAAAGGCAAGTTCTTTGTAAATCGTTTACAAAAAAATTATTTTTGAACTATATGTAAGTTTAAATAATATGCATTGTTTAATGTGTATCATGCAGAGCCACAAAATGATGAAGCTCGATAATATTATTTTTGATCTAGGACCAGAAGAACGTATAAGCTTGATGGAAAAATTGCAAAAGAATGAATCAAGTACTGGAATGAAAAAAATACTATCCATCCAATATGAGTTTCTTTTTTTAGTTTTCATTAATAATATAATTAAAATTATTAGATAACATGTGTGAAAAATTCTATTAATTCACCTCTGTTTAATGTTCTACAGGAACCAACAACTCAGAAAAGGAATGTTGTTCTAAGAAAAGAAAAACAATAGAACATGCAAATGAAAATGAATTGTGCCTTAGCTCATCTGGAGTGGTGTTGGAGGTTAACAAAGGGGGGAAAAACTTTTACAAATGTTTGAGGGATCTAGTGGAATGAATGTATAGACGTTCTTTCCACTTACAATAAAAAAACAAAACCAATGATTCCAAGAACCGGATTTTATGTAAACTATAGGAAGAGTTTCTAGAGAATTGGTCAATGAGACATGTCAAACTTTTAATAGCAAAAACGTACAACAACAAAAAAGAAGGAATGAAAAGTAATATTCCTTTAGATGTTTGTCTAGAATTATTTATAAATATCACTTTTGTTATACTTACTTTTCATATATCAATATAAAAATTAAATGGTTTATTGTCATGTTACATTTTCAAGAAGATTATGAAAATATCAAAAGATGAACGAGCTGATATCAAAAATATGCTAGTAGGAATGTCCAAAAAGGTGTACAAGGAGATATTCAAGGAAATGGACAAAACTGCATCGCAGGAGGAGCCATCTCAACAACAATGTGCTTCAAATGTAATATGTAATCAATGAATATTTTTTTATCATTAGGTAAAATAAATAAACAATTTAGCATTAAATATTAATTTTCAAGTATTTTCTTGTAGAAAATAAAAGAAAATGAAACCCATTCAGCACATAAAATAGGACGACAAGGAAGAAAAGGATTGATATCTAAGTTTGTGAGTAATTGTTACTTCCTTATAACAACTTAACTAGATTTAATTTTTGTATTTTTAAGTTGTTTTATAAAAATCATCATTGAATGTCTCCGACCAAGTGCTAACATACAAAGAAGAACCATAAGAGGAATTGATTGAAATTGGTTTAAATAAGGGTTGTGTGTATATGTTGGCATATCAGAACTTAATTGTGGAATTTGTAAGCGTCTATCGATCTTGTTTTACTTAGCTATGACTATAATTAATAGAAAACATAAATCTTTTATATTAAATATATGATTTCTTATGAGGTATAAAACTTGCAGGAAATAAAGTATGGCACTGCGCCAACAGATCAAATCTTCAAAGATGGCATGTTACATGGTTTTGAAATAATGTGTATAGTTTATGAGTCAATTGTTGCATTGGTGCATCATTTATTTTCGATTTACATTGATGTATATTATTTATTATTGCAATTTTCATTATTCTCACCAATGTATATACACTCATTACAGTTTATTTTATGTTTGTAGATGGAAGAAGGTGAAGAAGAAGAAAACAATCAACGTCGTGAACAAAACATTTTTGAAAATAACCCAAGTCATGGAAGTAGCTCTAACAGTGATAACAGTTCAAGTGAAGAATGATGATCACTATGTTTGGATATAAAAGTAAGGCGTTGTACTATTTTTGGAAAAAATGTCTGTGAAATCAGAAATTTTCTTTAATGTAATGGACATAGTGTCCCAATTGAAAGATAAAGGGATACCAATAACTGTCCCATTTTGTATGACAAAGAATGTCTTATTCATATATATATAATAAAAAATGTTTTAATTTATTCTATTGTGTTCTCTATTGTCGCTATTGCGTTCTCCTTTGTCATTCTCAAATGCAGTAATGAAAATTTAATTCATATGAATATTGTTATAACATATATATCTGTCAACTTTTTATGAATAATGAATTTTAAAAAACCACAATAATTATGATATGATATAACAAATTAATCTAAACATCACATTCAAATCCATTAATAAAAATTTAATTAATATGAATATTGTTATAATATGTGTCGACTTTTGATGAATAATGAATTTAAAACAATCACAATAATTGCACTACCACAGGTCGATGTTTCTAAAAAATACAAAATGAAAATCGGTGCGCTTGTATTATTAAGTGCACCGGTGCATTTATACTACCTATCAGGACCACACATATACCAAAACTAGTTAAAAATATCGAGGCGTTTGTGTGGTACGACGCTCTGGTGCGTTTATGTATCTATATGCACTGGTGATGTTTTACTGCCTATGAGCCCCGCACAAATACCGGTACCAATTATAAATTGCGGTGCGTCTGTGTGATACTACGCACCGGGGCATTTTTTCTGTCTGTACGCACTAGTGCATTTGGACGACCAATAAGCACCACATGAATACCGATACCATTTCAAAGCTTGGTGTATTTGTGTGATAGTACGCACCAAGGCGTTTATGTGTCAATAAGCTTCAATGCATTTGTATGACATATTTGCACTGCACGAATACCGATACCAATTGTAAACCTCGGTGAATTTGTGTGATATGATGCACCGGGGCGTTTATATAAGAATACGCACCAACGCGTTTATAAGACCTATGGGCACCGCTCAAATCCCAAGACCAATTAGAATGGCCCCGTGTGTTGTATCACCAACACCAAGCCCGGTGCATTCTTGTTCGACTGCCCCAGTGCATTGTCTACCGATACGCACCGGTGCATTAAAACCTTATAAGAGCACCGATGAAAAAACATATGTAATAACCTCCGGATGCCCATTTTTTTTTAGTTGTGTTGAATTTCCGTTAAAAGCTCCGCTAAAACCTCCGTTACCAGAAACATATGTGGTAGCATGTGTTTTTTTGACAATTTTGGCCAATTTTATAACACTAAAAACCTCCTTTATAACCTCCTCTAGAGGGTCTTTTCCTTGTAGTGCATAAACCCAGAGGCCTTTGTACCTATTGGCTCCTCAAAAATGGTGGAGTTGTCTTTCAACACCTCTTAAAATTTTGATGCACTACTATCAATAGAGAACTTGGTCACAACCCAGATACCCCATCAATGGATACCTCAACAATGGGTGGTGTCTCATCAAAGAGTGTATGCTCAGTTGTCTCCTCCCAAGTCTTTGCTATACTCTTTGATGACCCATCAAAAGTAGGTAGAAAAATTCTACCCATGGTACGTTGTAGGTCATTGCCCTATGTGTACCCTCTTCCTCTATTGTAGGTGTGAGGTCTTCGGTTTTTCTTAATCTGGAAAAATTCCTGGAAAGTCAGATGTTCTTTGAATCTTTGAGACTGATATTCATATTCCAGAAAATAATTACTGAGAGCCTCCTGTTCTTGTGGTCCTCCAGCCCCATTTCCTATTGCTAAGAACGTAGGCATAGTGGGGCACTATGAAGCTTGTTGCACTGCCGATTTATCATACTTATGATGTGAAGTACTGAAAATTTCTTCATTTTGCAACCCTCTAGGGCTTTCCCTTTGTCTCTCCACTCTCATCTCCTTGATCTCTCATGCGAGATCTTGCATAGTTCTGAGGAGGAGATTTCCAAATTCCTTCCCAAACCCTTCTTTTTCCATTGGAGACTCCCTTTATCCTCCTCCACTGGAACATAGTTTTCTTTACCATATGTGAACTCTGAAACAAGTTGAATCTAGTATTGCAATTGGAAGAATTTGAAAAATGGCCACCACAACAAATTTGATAAAATTTTCTTTAGAGAACCTTTAGTTTCTCTCAATCCAGTCTGAATTTGGGGAAATGGCTCTATTTAAAATGGAAATGGTTTTTTCTGCACAAAACCCATGTCTTGGATTATTTATTTGTCTTCATTTGCCTGAAAACGCTAACGCAAAACCGTCACCTTTCATCCGAATGAATTTCTGCATTTTATGTTTTCGTATATCTCATATAACCTTCGTTTTCCCACAATAAAGACCAAATTTGGAAAAAAAATCTCAATGGAAAATAAAATTGGTCCATTCTGCACAAAACCCATGTCTTGGATTTTTGAGATTCATCTTTATTTTCCTGAAACACCTAATGTAAAACTGTCACTTTTTATTTCAGCGGATTTCTGTGTTCTCAATTTTTGTATCTCCTTCTCCAGTCCGTAATGTATTATCTATCTTCGGATTTCATAGACCAGTTGTTCCACAGGCGGAGCCAATTCTATGAGCTTTGATACCGCTATAATATTCCAAAATAGGGAAAACAAGAATATTGAACATAAATCTTGAAATTGCAGTAAATAGAAATACATCAAAACATGAGCAGATCATTGAGCCATTTTATTATAGATAATAGTAGAAATGAAGTCCAATATCTTGAGGAAAAAGCCACTCAATCTAGGTAAAACAAGCCTGAGATGACCCAATACACCAAGACATGAAAAATTGGTGCTACATAAAATGCCAAAAGGATATGGCTATGCAGTCCTATTGGGAATGACTACAGCTGGAAACTAAGAATACATGGATCTGATGATAGGGTTCCTAGAAGATTTCGAGATCAAAGATCTAGGCTTTCTAGCACAATTCCAAGGTAACCTAAGAGGGGTTTCTTGAAATACTCAAGATAGAAAATGCATCCCTAGGGTTGAATAACGTAATGCAATAGAGTAATTGCTGGGAGGTTCCTGATCTAATGTGAAAATAGTTGATACTCCTCCCCACTGATCTTCCGGATGAAGGGTTGTTCCCCTCACTGGAAAACAAGCTCAAGAACTTGGGTTCTCAACCCGCCACTACAAGTGCCCTCTTGAATTGCGTAATTTCTGAAGGAGACTACATTACTGAACGTGGATGAAGATTGGCCTAATGTAGGATGATGGAATGAAGATCAAAGGAATCTCTTCTGAGTGGGCACTCGAAGTCCCCTAAGGATGAGGGTGGGAATTTTGCTCGGAAACACCCTTGTGCTAAATAGCACAATCAACTCTGCTAAACAATTGAAGTGTGCAGAAAGTTATAAAAGACTAAACATAAACAATATTCAGAATGATTTCTATGGTTTCCATCCCCTTCCTTATATGCTTGTGATCCCTCACCCCCTTGGCCCCACATAGTGATGATGCTACTCTCATGGCCACTAACCTCCATTATGACTGTGTTGTCCTCCATTGTCTCCACTACTTCCATATCTGTGCTATTGATTTGGTCAAATTGACCCCATCCATATGCATTGACCCACATTCACACTAAGAAGTGGTTTAGTCATCTTGACTCCATCTAGATGCATTGATCTATATTCACATTAAGAAGTGGTTTTACTCATACTAAAGGGATTTATGAGTACCTCTACCCTCTTATTCATCTATTAATTAAGGAAGAAAAAATTTAATATTATAATTAGCTAAAAGATAAATTAGGAATATTACAAGGTCCCTCTCTAATTTTAGGAGGGCTAGATCCTAAACTGCAAAGTGGTTTTGTGGTTACCTTTGTGATTTCTTTTTCAACCTTTGGAAATTACAGAGTGCTAATAGGTCGTTGATATGATCGCGTGTGATCTTTGCCCTTTAAACCTACGGGCAATTTATTTCACGTGCAAAATTTATTACAAAATGAAACTTTATAAGTTATATGATAATTAACCATATAACCCATGATTAATAATCATAAACACACTTTATTCTAAAATGGCATGACCTATATCACATGCAAAATGACTTTCAAGACCCCCTCATATGTGCATTTGTTTCTGAAATTTTGAATTCCAAAGACCTTATTTAAACCCAATTGACTCAACCTAATTAAATTATGACTCAAAACAAAACTAATGGTTATCTCGGATAATATGATGTATCTGGGGTTAATTACATTACAAAAATTCTACCCTAGGTGACTATTATCCATATGATCCTACTTAAATAGGTAAATTGATAAATTTAATATAATGTAGAAATTACTTCTAGATCATAGTATCAATCACACAATAACTGAAAATTTAACTAATGGAAGAATAAAAGAGTTTTGTAGATACATAACTAATTTCTTCTCAACATCATCTTTGCATACCTCAAGGGAACCTCTACAAGATACTAAAATAACAACTGCATGGTCATCATAAACATTTGAAAAATGAGGTATATGATCTACACAAAAAAGAAAGGAAGAAGTTGTACAATTGTTGTATTGCTCCATATAGACAAACAGATCCATGCGATTGTATTTATTATTTGTACAATTTCCTTTCAACCTATTGAAAACCTGCAAGTTCATCCTTATTGTGCATTACTTTCTCTTAGTTGTTCAATGTGCGCAATACATCTCTATCATGTCTTATTTATGCTTTTCTGAAACATGTACAAGTTCTTGCTTGCACTAGATTTTTCAATGTACATATTGTTTATTCAGGACCTATCATGTATATCCTAAATGTAATGTTACCTTTTGAGATATTTTCTTCTGATAGTTGTTCCTATTCAACATCCAAATCGACACAAATTTGCCTACACATATTCATGGGACCAATGAGGAAAACTTAGATTAAATTTTACCAATTATTAAATTTAATTGCACCAATAAATAATAATTAAAAAAACTTGAGTGCATGAATGCATGAATGTGCTCTTCTTGGTTTCGAGAATAAATTATTGGTGTAGTTTAATCTTGGAGCAAACCTCCCTCCACTCGAAAAATCAGCAATTAAGTCAACATTGACCTTGTTGTTGCTCTGTTGGACCTCAGAGTTTTACTCCAATATTTTCCAAATATTAATTTATTCTCTACTGAACAGGGCCAACCACGTGAAGGTGGAAGCTAACATAGCCCCTACCCCCTTCACATCATTCTCAATTCCCCAACACCCAATCTATCTACTAGGAAATATTTAAAAGAAAGATATTAAGATACGCCGTAAATAAATAAATATATAGTAAACATTTATTCATTCATTCATTCATAGAGTTTAAAAAACATTTTATATTAGTATGATTTATAATAAATTGTATGTTATAATACATAATATGAAAAACAATGTCATTTTAATTAAATTACAAGTACAATCAATTATTCTTCAGTTTCTTGCAATTTTCATGTATGAAGCAAGGAAATCATCCCCTTCAGCTGTAAGATGTCTTGTTCTCAACCTGGTGAAACGTCTATGCTGCTATAAGGGCGACAGAGCACCAAATACAATAAGAATAAAATGTTAAATTATTATTTATATTAATTATTAATACAAGTGTTTTATTAATAAAAAGGTAGTAGAGGGAAGTGGGATACTTTCAGATGTGGCCATAGGTTCCTCCTCTTGTCTAGCCTCATCCCGTACATGCTCTAGAGTAGAACCAAGAAGATTTATAATTAATACACCATTTGAATTTAAATATTTCTAATTCTAATCCATACTAAAAAAAAATTATAATTCACATGAATACCTCCATAATCGAGTTGAACATCAGTGTCAATTTTTACTCCACTATCACTAGGCTCATGCCTTCTGTCATTGCTTGGGACATCAACATTTACACTGTCTTCTTGATTTTTACAATCAATCACATTACTTTATGGCAAAAAATTAAAACCAATATATTGTATACGAGTATTAATTTATATATTCTCTTTGTTGCTTTTCTTTACCTCAGTCTCAGGTGGGGGATCAAAACTAGTATGTGAAGACCTCGTTCTTGTCTTATGTTCAACAACAAATTGATATTTGTGCTTGTAAGCAAGATTGAGGTCTTCCTCCATGGGATTTTAACCGAATTGTTCGCCCTTAAATTTTTCATCAAACATGATTTTTTTTTCTTCTACAATATTAAATTAAAATTATTAAGAATCTAAAATTTGGATGAATTTTTTTTTTATATATACTTACAAATTTTGGGCTAGTTTTGAGTAACTCCTAGGGCCAAGATGATGTTGGCCATGTTTTTTTTATTTTCGCCTTCATGGCTTTAGATGTATCTAGGAGTCTATATTTACGGTATTGATAAGCCTAATTATATGTCACAATATTGATGAGAAAGCATCATAGTTACATTAATAAAAGTTCTGCATACCTTCCTGTTGTGGGTGGTGTCTTCCCTTCTTTTAGAAGCTTTTTCTCCTTTAAATATTCTACAAGGGATTTCCACTCATTTTCTGAAATCCCTGGAGGGTGCTCATACTTAGGTTTCTTTTGCAAATGAACCCTATATTGGTCTCAAATATATTTTAAATATAGGCCTGCCTTCACGACAACTCCACTTTTGTTGAAGGTACCATATCTGAACATGCCAACCAACCTATTTATAAGTTCTTCCTTCAACTTTTAATTTTTAAAATTCCACCTTGTGCGAATGGTGGGACTAAAGAGTTGCAAGGCTATCTCATTCAAGAACATATAGAAGGTATTTTTTCCTGCAAAACGATATTATCATTACTTGAAAATAATGACACTCTATATGTAAATTTCAATTAGATCATACTTAATATTTAAAACACTTCTTAAATACCTGTAAGATTTTCTAATTTCATGGTAACATGGTCATAATCTACCAAGAATGTAACTAGTAGTGTTCCCGTGCTAGTAACATGAATAGACCTAGGAAATCTTTCTTGACTAGATGTGATGGAATCATGGTCTGAATCATGTGCACATCCTTCTGTGTGTTGTTCAGTGGGTGAAAATAATGGAATGTCACCCTATTTAGGAGTTGCATTAACATTCAATGTGTTCATTTTGTCACTCACAAGTGGAGAAAAGGTGCTGCTACAAATGTCGACCCCCATAGTCTCACCATGAGGATCAGACTCCCTCAAAAGACGTTGTAAAATAAATATTTCTTTTATGAAGGATGAGAAAATTAGAATCATAAAAAAAGAAGTGGGATAATTAAATGATTTTATTTCCCCATGTTGATGGATTTGGGTCATCATGGTTTTGATTTGGTCTCTTATATCTTCTATTCGAGGCTCAATAGTAATTAAAAAAAAGAGTTTCTTGTTTAATTTTACGAGAAGCCTCTTGATTGTTTGGATCAGATCGATCAACATATAAATGTGTTCTTTAGTAAGCACTTCCTCAGGAGCATCTACGGCTTGGTTTGAGGCCAGTGCCTTCCCCTTGTCACCCTGCTGATCAAATACGGGGCAGTTGGTTAGAGATAATTTAGGGATAGAAATTCTAAATTTTGATCTTGTTTTTTTGCTCATTCAAATAGGAAGAGTAGTTAGATATTTTTTTTCCAGAATAAAAAAAAATGGTTTGATTAAAGATAGAATTTTTTTTTCCATGAGTTCCGCATATTCCATCATATTAAGCATTTCTTGTGCCATATACATGATTTTATAGTGGTGTAATCACTGACCACCCCTCTAACAATAGAGAGATATAAACACTAAAGAAAATGGAAGGCACAGGTAATAGAAACATGCAATCATTATATAGTGCATAAGTAGCACATGTGACAAGGATCCAAAAAATAGTAATGTTCACGAGTCTTACATCTGAGATAAGTCACTGTCCAACATCCAACATATAATAGAAAAGAAGCTAGATATTAAACATAAGAAAAAAAGGAGGTGTAATGATAGTCATGGTAATCGTATGTGTCTCCGGTCCACCTCTCGAATAGCAATGGTGTGAACATAGTGTAGGGTACCCACCATCATCTGAAATCCCATTTTTGACAGGTTGGCAGCCTCCTATTTATGTTCGAATTTTTTTGTGTAAAGGGAGATTCAACAAGTTTGAAAGAAATAGAAAAATTTTCATTGTGGTAACTTGCTCTGTCTCTAAGAGAATCGATGTGAGTGCTCGGTGATTGTTGGAAAATGAGTTGTGAGTGAAATATATTTGAATATGCATATCATTCTATGGGTTTCAAGCCTAAACTTGAATCTTGATGGTTCTTGTACTCATACTCTAATTAGGTATATGATGGAATTGTAAAAATAAATTTTCATCCAACACTTCCCCATGTTGAATATCAAGCATATCGACATTAGAATTAGGCTAGAAAATAGCTAGAGCATGAAATTCAAAATGAACTTGATAAGTTTTATTAATATTTGATAATCCTTGGCCAAGTAAGTATATTACTCAAGCTTGAGTAAACTCTAATATAGGGTGATACATCTTATTCATAATATTGAATCATTAGTACGTGGTGGCTTCCATGAGAAATTTGAAAATAAATTAGGTGCATTGTATCCTTGTCATTAAATTCTTTTGTAATGGAAACATTTGCAGCTATATACCCAGATTTAATATCAGGGAAAACTTCATATATATTTTCATGTAAGGTAGGATCTCAACACTGGTAATTTACTTTCTTTTTAAGGTTTTGTAAATATTTCCTTCAGAAAAATTGTGAAAATGCTAAAAAATAATATGCTGCCATATATACATCTAACTTGATCACACTTGATATAAATACCTTGGGAGGTGGATTGATGTAGCCATGAAATTATCAAGTGAAAAATAATGAAACCAACATGCATAACATTGGTCTGGAGCTACATGTTAAACATATTACTAATATCACTTTTTATCAACGAGAGTAGAATCATAAAGTTTTTCAAAATCATTTCTCATAAGTTTTTCAAAATCCTACTCTCTCCGAATTGGAGCAACCCGCTCGCTCTGAATCTGGAAACATGACCTCATATGTTCTATGGCTATTAGCTAATTCTCTATTGAATTCATCTGATTATCCCATCTCTTTCAACTGGGTCCATTCCCACCAAGTGGGTCTGCTAAGGTGGTCCGCCTCCCTACTCAAAAATGCTGCATAACTAGCTCTATGTCCCTCTCAAACTAGAGGTCAGCCCCATAATCGATACAATTGTCCCTCTCTTATCCACAGTATGTTGGAGTCCTTGGCATACACAACTACCTCTAGCCATAATTGTACTGAATCTCCTATGAACTCAACTGTATAACCTTGATTCTCCAAGGCTGAAATGGATATCACATTGACTCTCAAATGAGGAAAATGTATAACATGATGAAAGGCTACAGTCCATCCTGATTCTAACTCAAATACAATTTAACCCTATCTTATACCGATTGTTCCTTCAGTGTGGATCCCACACCTCACCAAGCATCCAGTAGCTACTGAGCCATGTGGCTGAAATATATCACACTCCCTAGTCATATGGCATGTTGTACTATTGTCTAGATACAAACCATCTCTGGAAATCTCCTCTGAATCTAGGAGTGAGACATACTCTTTATTTAACAATGTGGATAATTTCTTGGCAACTTGTGGCTCATCCTCCACTGTAGTCTTTTTCTGAACCAAGATTTTTCTCTCATGCTTGGCCTGAAATAGTGAAATAGTGTAATGTTAAATAATGAAATATATTTTCCTTTTACATGACCCCTATTATATCCATATTGGATGGTGATTCTCACTATCTTACCCAATTTCATCCTAAATACATATCTCCAAAATATGGAGAAATACTAAAAGAATATTCTAATGAATGAGGTTCTAAAATATATTTTGGAAAAATTGTTGTAAACTAATTAAGGTTGAAATTATATCTATTGTAGATTGCACAATTATTGCAGATTTCAAAAGAGGATCATCTGGTTAGGGAAAGTGTTTGTGGAGTTTGGAAACACCCATTAGGAAATATTTACATGAACAATATTTAGTTTTTACTCTACCCCTGTTTGAATAGTAACACATAAGCATGGATTTTGTGTTGCAGTTTCCACATAGTTAGTCTAAATAAGTAATGAAACTTACCATGGCCACTGGTCTAATATATAGTGGGTCTGTTGATGCAGTAATTCCACTTCTAAGTGGTCAGATAAAGCATCATCATCTATGGATGAAGAACCATCACTGCTAGTTTTGGATGAAGCACGATAACCATTTGCAACGAGTCCTATGATGAGTAAGTGTTTTCAATACATCGGTACAGAGTGAGTGGAGTTTCAACGAGTATTTGTGTTGAGTGTAGGGGTACCAGGACAGCCCAAGCGATGAGTTAATGGGTTGAGGGGAAGGGTGTGGTGTTGGGAAGAATTCATTGCACACATTAATTAGAAGTATTTTTGGTTTTTTAATTTTTTTTTAGATATTTTTTTGTTTTATATTTTTATTTTTATTTTTTATTTTTAATACTGGTTATTTAATATATATAGTTATATTAATGTTTAATTTTATATATATTTTATTTTTTCATTCACTAGTTCTTAAATTGCATTGTTTCCTCTCACCTCTAGCTCGATGAGTTTCCATATGAATATCAAGTTAAAATAAATTTCCATAAGAATATCTTAGACAAAGTTTTTTACTATTGAAGGTAAATGAAAGAGAACAACCCAAATGAAAACATGTAAATACATACCTCGTACATTTCAACATTTTGATATCATTAATATTCTTCTTCATCCAACTCATCATCCATATCATCGTGTTCATAATTCTTATTAAAAGGATTGGCCATGTCAGCATCGTGATCATCATCATCTATATCATCATCTGGAACATCCTCTCCCACATTTGTTTCGACCTCTTAAAGTTCTTCGTCTGACGTATTATCAATATCATCTAGTTCGTCCAAAAAATTGTCTAGATTAACATATCCTTGAACTTCTTCAATTTATTCGTCTAAAGCATGAATACCTTGCTCCTCTACATCATCTTATTCTTCAATATCATCTTCTTCTGCTACACTATACTTTATCGTCCTTCCTCTTGGATCACATCTAACAGCATAGGACCAACCTACTTCACCTAGAACCTCTGAGTAAAATACTTGTTTGCATTGGCTTGGAAGAACCTAGGGCTTTTAGACTGGCTCAACATTCCTTGTATCAACCATGGTAAATCCGGTTAGCATGTTTAATAAAAGTTCTATCGAGATCGCGTTCATTGATTCGTAGCCTGTACCATTTGACATCGAACACAATGAATTTGAAGGATTTAAAGTCACACTCAAGTATATAATCCAAATACCCATAGTATCGATTTGTAGATACTTCTGGAGAGGGAAAATTTTAAGGGCAAATTTTAGCCCAAGGGAGAAATTTAAGGGATTTTAGATTTTAGAGGGGAATTTTTTTTATATAAAACATATTTTGTATAGTTTTATATAAATAGCCCCAAAATTATTTTAAAAATATCTAATTATTATGATTTAGCCCAAAAAAATAAGGGCGCATAAAACCTGAAAAGTTAGATTCGCCTCCGGATTTACTAATCTGGACGGGTTTGGGTTGTATTCGCCCCCGATTTACTATATTGGAGGGTTTTGTAACAACATTCGCCCCCAATATCCAGTATGGCTGTAGGTAAATCTTGCCCCCAATATCCAGTATGGCAGGGTAAAGCTTTCCTGTGTTGGTTGGGTTGCACATGTCGACAAAATGGTGGCAGAGGGCCTACACAAACCCCAAATATTTGAGCAATGGGTTTCAACTGTGTTTGCTTGACTTAGTCCCTCTTCATGTTCACATATTCTTTCCTTGGCGCCATGCCAATTAGGAAATTCTCGAGAAAACTGAACCTCTTGAATGCCGAGGTAGGGGTTGCTACAAATAACCTGGATCTTCTTGATTTTCCTATCATTGAAGTATATAAAAGATTAGTTTCGAGCTTAGGCACTAGTGGGGTTATGACTATCCTCGATAATCATATCAGCAAGTCAAGCTGGTGCTGCAGCAATACAGATGTCAATGGGTTCTTTGGAGATAGGGATTTTGATCTAGATACCTGGATTAAATGCCTAATTTTAGTAGCTTCAATGTTTAATGGAACTGATAATGTTGTGGGGATGAGCCTAAGTAATGAATTGTGAGGTTCAAATCAAAACCAGAATGATTGGTACACATTCATACAGAAAGGAGCCGAGGCAGTACATTGAACAAACCCTAAAGTGCTCATTATAATCTTAGGCTTAAGCATGACAGTATAAGATCAGGCGTCGAATAGGTAATGATCCCCTGTGATGCGCTGCCTGCGTACTGTGTGCAGCCGCTCAAGGTCACGGGTTCGAGGATTCAAGTCGGACCTATGGATGTATTGGAGTCTGGTGCCTCCATCAAGACTGTGTTCAATTTTGGGTCTGAAGCTCAGAATAAAATACAACTTGGAGGGGATAGCGATCTGAGCATTAAGAAATCGACAATGGAATCTTCTAATGAGTGGTAAAGAGCGAGTGATATTTTTAATGGACACAAAATTTCAAACTTCTGAAGTATTTTTCTTGTTACTTTGCATTGGAGGCATAAGAGCAAGGGCATCAAAAATTTTGTTGCTTGCTCTTCTTGTTATTGCATTGCTCAACCAGAACATTAATAAGTTATTGCATTGCTCAACCTTTTTTTGTACGTTATTAGTGATGCGGCCATTTTTTTATGCATTATGAAAGTTAATGGTTGATTGTCTTTAAAAAGTTTGACTTCTATAGAATTAAATACAATTTTTGTCAGGAAAATCATTTATCATAGGAATGCATTTTGAAGTTTAGGGAAGCATGAATTTTAATGTGGTTTAACATCTTTGTTATTCGTGCAGTACTAAAATGGGAAATATATATGAAAGCTACTGATTACAGTCTGTGAAAACCTCCATCATGTAGTTTTTTTTTAACATAGCTTATTCTATATCATCTTGGGTTTGTCTTATGCAAAATTAATTGCAACTGTATATCGAAAATATACCTCTTTTCAACTGAAGTGTTGTTGATCCCAGTTATTGTTTTTAATCTGTTATAGTACTTATGGTTGAGTTTAGTATAAATGTTCATTTTGGTCATACTTTTTTTATCCAGAATGTATCATGGCTTGGGCTAGCTTCTCTGACAGCTAGATTTGGACATCCATTATTTTGTCATTCACAATTATTTACCAATATGAAGTGTACCTCTTTTCCAATGATTTGTGTCAGTTTGTTTAATACAGTGTTTTATACATGCAAAATTTTGGTTTTATTCCTATATGAATTTATTTTCTACCGAGAAACCTACCAGACACTGTTTTACATCCTAGGGGATCTTAGTGATTTCCTTTGTCTCTGTTTTTCTAAGAAATATTTTATTTTTGAAAATTTGTGCTTTGTACTTTGAGGCATTCTTTTGCTTTTTGAATGGCAGGATACTCCTTTTTGCTTTGAGGTAGTCCTTAGATATATATTTTTTAATTTTTTTGTCTCAGGGAGGGGCTATATGATTTTTACTTCAAGGCATTCTTTGGCAATGTGGAATGTATCATTTTCACTGGTTTCTTTGTTGCAGTTTATTGTGTATCTTGAATTCTATTAGAGTTTTAGGTGGGCTGTGAAAGTGATAAGAATATGATTTATTTTATACTTGTCCTTGGGGGAAGCTCTTCTTCCTTCCTAAAGGCTCTTTCATTGATGTTCTCTTGTTTTCAAAGAAAATGTTAGTTTAAAGATAATTTACTAGACAATTTATTTATTGAAAATTGAAATCAACAAGTTTTGTTCAATGATGATAAGTGAATCTGCCACAGGGCAAGTTCACCTTTCAATAAAACAAAAATGGACCTGCAACCTTCAAAAACTCTGTCAAAACTGCGAATTCATTATCCGAATCCTCAGTCCCGATCCTCGGGCCTGTGGTTATGGCCCACTCCGGTTCCGCTGCGCCACTCTAATGTCTTCGTAAATACCGGAATCAACTGAAACCATCTTCAATTCTTCACTTTAGAAACCCAATACCCAATTGGTTCATGTTAAAAATTCATCGGGAGTAAATAAACATAACTCATAATCCAAACTTTATACCTTGACCAACAAACCTTGGCCACCCCTATTCGCTTCAAAACCCAATCTGCAATTTTCGTTAGCCCTCGTGTAGTTACCGGCGTTTACACCAGTACACGGTTCCGTTCTTCTCCACCTTTGACTCAGAGGCACCGCCGCTTAACTGGATGTGCACACACAGTTTCAAAACCGCCCATGAGCCAACAGACTAGCGAAACCAGCGGATTGGTTTCTCAAATACCACCTTTCTTCAAAGCCTGAAATCTGCGTTCAAATGGCACTGAGGCCGGATTCCGCCATAACTCAGATTAATATCGAAACAGAGTTTAAATACACTTCAATAATCAGAGGTATTGAAGCTGGACTCTGCCAGATCTCAAGTTAAATAACAAAACAGATTTCAATCGCTTATTTTCTAGTCCGTGTGAAACGAACTTTTAAATCACAAATATTCTATTACGCTCGATGGAAAAAACCTCCATCTCCGTGTGCAATCACAAGAATCGGAATTCTTCGCAACCCTCGTCTTCTCTCTTTTAACACGATTTATATTGAACCCTGCACACATGTTTATACCTTGATTTCCAATTTCTTCACACAGGCGTCTAACACATATAATAACTTCTTTCCACTGTGTAACTCAACAAGCACCAACAGATTGTCAACGTTTCTTCAACCAGTAAGGATTTATACTTTTCCAATCTCAAACAAGAAACATAGTTTCTTCGATTCCCCTTTTTAAATCGATTTCACAGAGTTTGAGTTACTCGCATGCATAATTTTAACTTCATGACAACTAACACATAAACAAGAACTACGCATACAAGAAATCCACACATACAATATATCTATAATACACAAAATGCAGTTACAATTCTAAAACTTCAGATTGAATCTGAGGCATTTCAGCCTCAGAACGCATCTGCTCCATCAGTTACATTGCATTCGCTTCTTTTCTCTATCTCAATAGAGGCTCTCATTTATAGGTTTTCACAACCATTTTACAACTGCGTAGATCAGTTACAAAGAACTAATTCTGTTTTAACAACCAAATTTTCATGATACCCGCTTTTTCAGCTTCACATTCTGACTCGAGTTTAAGTCGGTTTGGATGCCCCTGCATCAGACTCACGAGGCACAAAAATTTCTGACCTCCTGGTCATATGTCTTCTACAGTTGTCAGCAATTCTTCTGTGGAACTGCTCCTTGTGATCTTCATGTAGCAACACTCCTGAACAATTCTGCCCACATTCTCTGTGGAATTTTTCTCTGTGAGCTGCAACGAAACCTCTGCAATAGCAGTCCTCCTGCTACCAGATACCTCACCAAGCTTCCTTCCCTGAGCTTAGTCTTTTGGCATCTCTGGTTCTCTCCTCTCGAACCAATTGAGCACTCCTGCTCTAGGTCGCTGCATCTGCTCACTTTCCTCTGCTGCTACCTTCACAAAACACAAAAAAAATCACAAGCTTTATAAATCTTCACAAAACTGTACCTCTTCATTCGCAAACTCCTTTCTTCTCACGCAAAACTCCTTTCCGCAGGAAATCTTTTCCCGCTCTGATACCACTTGATGATAAGTGAATCTTCCACAGGTCAAGTTCACCTTTCAATAAAACAAAAATGGACCTGCAACCTTCAAAAACTCTGTCAAAACTGCGAATTCATTATCTGAATCCTCAGTCCCGATCCTCGGGCCTGTGGTTATGGCCCACTCCGGTTCCGCTGCGCCACTCTAATGTCTTCGTAAATACCGGAATCAACTGAAACCATCTTCAATTCTTCACTTCAGAAACCCAATACCCAATTGGTTCATGTTAAAAATTCATCGGGAGTAAATAAACATAACTCATAATCTGAACTTTATACCTTGACCAACAAACCTTGGCCACCCCTATTCGCTTCAAAACCCAATTTGCAATTTTCGTTAGCCCTCGTGTAGTTCCCGGTGTTTACACCAGTACACGGTTCCGTTCTTCTCCACCTTTGACTCAGAGGCACCGCCGCTTAACTGGATGTGCACACACAGTTTCAAAACCGCCCATGAGCCAACAGACTAGCGAAACTAGCGGATTGGTTTCTCAAATACCACCTTTCTTCAAAGCCTGAAATCTGCGTTCAAATGGCACTGAGGCCGGATTCCACCATAACTCAGATTAATATCGAAACAGAGTTTAAATACACTTCAATAATCAGAGGTATTGAAGCTGGACTCTGCCAGATCTCAAGTTAAATAACAAAACAGATTTCAATCGCTTATTTTCCAGTCCGTGTGAAACGAACTTTTAAATCACAAATATTCTATTACGCTCGATGGAAAAAACCTCCATCTCCGTGTGCAATCACAAGAATCGGAATTCTTCGCAACCCTCGTCTTCTCTCTTTTAACACGATTTATATTGAACCCTGCACACAGGTTTATACCTTGATTTCCAATTTCTTCACACAGGCGTCTAACACATATAATAACTTCTTTCCACTGTGTAACTCAACAAGCACCAACAGATTATCAACGTTTCTTCAACCAGTAAGGATTTATACTTTTCCAATCTCAAACAAGAAACATAGTTTCTTCGATTCCCCTTTTTAAATCGATTTCACAGAGTTTGAGTTACTCGCATGCATAATTTTAACTTCATGACAACTAACACATAAACAAGAACTACGCATACAAGAAATCCACACATACAATATATCTATAATACACAAAATGTAGTTACAATTCTAAAACTTCAGATTGAATCTGAGGCATTTCAGCCTCAGAACGCATCTCCTCAATCAGTTACATTGCATTCGCTTCTTTTCTCTATCTCAATAGAGGCTCTCATTTATAGGTTTTCACAACCGTTTTACAACTGCGTAGATCAGTTACAAAGAACTAATTCTATTTTAACAACCAAGTTTGCATGATACCCGCTTTTTCAGCTTCACATTCCGACTCGAGTTTAAGTCAGTTTGGATGCCCCTGCATCATTCAATGTAGGTTAATACTGTTTGGTAGAGTTTTCTTAGTGATATATCAGTGTGCTGCAATAATGCAATTTTTATCTAGTTAGAGTGGCTTTAGTATATATAATTTTTGTATGGTTCTTCTATGTGTTTTGGGGATGGGAATGATTGTAGATGCCTTTTTTGTATTTGTATGGGAAAATTTTCTCCCTGAAATAATTAATGTGGAAATGGTTGCCACGGTTTTGTGAAACTCTAGGTGGTGATTTAAAATTTATGATTTCTTTGAAGAATGGTTTTCTAAGAGATCAGACATAGTATAATGGGTCATTTCTTTCTTTTGAATACCAATAGGGTAGTGTCATACATTTTACTGCCGGAGTGTAGGGTGTCCCTCAGTTGACTGCGAAAGCGTAGGGAAAGCTTAAGGCAGGTCGACTGCAAAAAAAGTAGGTTTGAGTATCCTTTAGCTGACTATGATAGGGTGGGATGTTATTTTGGCTAGAAGTGAAAGTGTGGGGTGTTATTCCCTTCCTTTGATTTCCAAAGTGTGGGTTGTGCTTATGATGGCTGTCAATGTGTAGGGTGTTCTACAAAGGAACTGGTATTTTGGAGTCTTGTTTGTCAGGCAGTTTGACATTTTTATTTTATCTAGAAGTACTGAAAAATATTGTAAATCATTAAGTTATAAAAGATGATTTGATTGGTCATCATTAATTTCAAGTGTTGCTATTTTTCATTCTTACCTGAACTCCCACTTTCCACTGCACGACACAAGAAGAATTATGAGAACGACAATGAGAATTTATGTTATTCCCTTGCCAAGTGGGGAGCCCTGGTTCTGTCCACTTTGGATCCTGTTCAAAAGGCCCATCTCTCCCACTATACATATAAACAGTGGTTGAATGGAAAAATCCCCATCGGAACAACCAAGCCCCCCAAAAAGCCCTCACGGCCAAAAAAATTGGAGCTTGTATGTATATATACAATTCTCTTCCTTCTCATCTTGAAATTTTTATAATTTCATTACTCTCAGAAGAGTATTTTATGGCCCTGCCAGTGGGAGATCCATCAGCTTTTGACGTGTATTTTATGGTGCATTTGAGTGCATCCATGAGAGCAACTAATTTGATTCAAACAACCTAATCCAGCAAAAGAATGATTTTGTGCAGAAATACTGGTTTTGATTATAAGAGCAGGGTTCATACATATACTCATGTTCTTATCGTGGCTTGGGAGGTCCATACTCTGGAGTTTGGACTCTGCACTAGCACTAGCAGAAGCAATAACTAGCTTATAATTGAGAGAGCCCTAATAGATGGCCTCTCCCTCCCTTTCAAGCTCCGAGGAAGGTGTTAGTAGAACAAAATCATAGAGAGCCTATATGAAGAAAGATTGCATGTTAATGTTGTTCAGCCTACCCTTTAAAGTGTTTTCTTCCTGTTATTCTCGCAAGAGCTGATTGGGAGATATACAATCTGTATATGCTTACAGTTTTTGCTTCCTTTTGGGAGTCTATGCTTAACTTTTCCTTTTTTTGGGGAGACTAAATTGGATGTAAAAATTATGGGTATTGATGATGAATGCAATTACCTCAAAGGTGACAGTAACTAGGACTAGTCTAAAGCAAAGCCAAACTTGTATATTAGATTAGACATGAGCGTAGGTGAGGTCTGAAGAGTTTTTCTTCAACAGTCTCACCTGACTCAAGAGCATATTGTGTAGAAGACTTTGGACCAAGTAGAGTATATATATATATTAAATTTGTGTCTCTGTAATATGTATAAATATCCAGACCTGTTAACCTCGTATAGCTTGTCCTCCAATGAGTGCTAAAGAGTGAGTGATCTTTTTAATGGACACAAAATTTCAAACTTCTGAAGTATTTTTCTTGTTACTTTGCATTGGAGGCGTAAGAGCAAGGGCATCAAAAAGTTTCTGCTTGCTCTTCTTGTTACGATTCATAAAAGCTTGCTTATGCTCATTATCATTAGGTCTCCTATAATTGAAATTTAGCTCTATGTTTTGAAGCAACCTTGTCTTTCATGCTATATGATGTAAGTTTAGAATGGAAACAATACTTCTGACAGTATAAGCATGACAATATAAGACAAATGAATCCGAATGGCCAGTCCATGACTAAGACATGTTTAGCTACATTCTGCCACTAGTAATATCTTGTCTGCAATAGAATTTGACATTGATGCTTATATTAAGTCTTTTTATATTTCAATCCACTAGATTTGGATTTGTAGGCAAATATACTGATCACAAATATGGCTGAATTACCTGTTCTTTTTAGTATACTAACGGCCTCCAAATTACATTCCATCAGGCCAATATATGTCTCCACACAATCCTGATGAGGGGCCATATCTAACTGGTTGGAGGGTGTAGCGGTGGGAAAGTTCACGTCAGCAGGTTGCACTGCATCCCCTTTTTGAAAATTCTAATACAAATTTTGGTGGACAAACACCAATGACAACAATCTAGACCACCAAAGTAAATAAGATCATATCTCCAATAAAAGACTTCAAAGGTTCTCAACCCCTTGCTACACCTGGAAATTTTTTAGCATCCCAGACATCGGTAGATTCAAATGGTGGAAATAGTGACAAATTAAACTCAGAGCTAGCTAATCAGCACAGTGACGCAAGGATGCTAGCAAAAATTTTCTTTTCAAGTCATGGAGGGGAGTTTTCTTTTTCTTTTAGGCATGGCGATGTTCATTTATTCTCTGGCAGTAGCTTTAATCTCATAGATTACTACTGTGCCACAATTGGGGTTTCTGTTGCCCTACCAACTTTCTCTTCTACTAGCTGTTTCCTGGCCTCTGTTTGGCATGATAACAGCAAGGATTGCACCGTACTGAAGATTCTATGTATTCTACCTCCTGCTATTCAAAGTATTCAAGGAAAAGGTAATGCATTTGCCTGGGAACAAGCTATAGTAGACAGGTATGAAGTTGATTTTTCTTTTCATCTTCCTGCATCTCTATGTTTATATTGTGGTTTATTTCACTGGCCTACGATTTTATTATTCTTATCCATTACCAGATTTTGGTGGGGCCTCTCAGTTGGAGTTGATTGGTGGGATGTTGTTGGTTGTGCACAAAGTGTAGCTGAAGATGACATAGGTAGAATTAATGTACATTATCAAAAGGAAATCAGTTATGTGTTGGTGAATTAAGTGACGATGGGAAGCCTCTTATGTTAACAAGCCTTTGTAACTCATTTGTATTCATTCAAATTGAAAAATGGGAGGAATACTCACAGACTACTATATTATAAATCCAAGTCGAATTTTTGATGCAAATGTTGTTTTTGCAATTGGAATATGTGTTCAAAGGTCCCCGTCTGTGGTTTGACCCTGTTTGATAACAAGTTTAAAATGTGTTTTTGGCATCTCTTGATTCCAAGGACGTAGGTGGCAATTTGGTTGAACATATTACATCACAGTGTTCCTCTTTTCATGGTTAGTTCATATAGATGTTTTGTATATTATGTTGTTAACACATGGTACAAATGTTTTTGAAGGATATTAGGCAATAATATGATCTCCCCAATCATCCCTTGTTCAAGATTAATGGAGCTAAGTTTTCCTATCAATAAATTTTAAGATTAACATTGACCAGAGTATGAAGCTACAGATATGACATTCACAATAGAGATATCCATTGCTTTGTGCAAGAATGCTCACATGGTGTGGCTAAGGAAGAAATTTGTGTCAGAGTATTTTTAAGAAAATATATTAATCTCCAAAATTATTTAAGATGGGGCATTCAATTCTTTGGCAAACATGATGATAAGCGCTCCTATGGTGCTTTTAGGAAATGGGATATCAATTGCATGACAAGTTGTTACATTTTGGTAAAATGTCATAAGTTTATTTATTTGTTGGAATTATGTTCAACAATTATCACCCAAATATATACATTTTCCATAAATGCATATAGGTTGACAAATGGGTCGAGAATTTATGAAATTGGTTGATGATGGCTTGGAATATAGAGACCTGCAATTTATTTTTGAAGCTTATCATCTGCCTAGACATGCTTGATCAGGAGCTGATGGAGATATTTGTAGAATGAAATAGAGGATAATTAGGGTAGTGGAGAAATGGACCAAGAAAAGACATGAAGGGCCCATATATTTCACCAAAGACCAAGATCAAGAGTGGAGATAATATTATTTCATTCTCATGAGCTAGGAAGAATTTTTTACGTTAGTGGACTCGAGGCAAAAATTTTAAGGATTAAAAATGCTTTGCAGATTGTTGCCAGAGTATCTCAACTGTACATAAACTCATTATAAATGTAATTTCCTACATCATGCATGAAGTAACCAGAGTTTCCTTGGAGTTATATTTGTTTTATCTAACGAAATAGTTTATTCAAGATTTGGTATAGCTTGTGTGGCCATGGTTACTCACGGATCCCTTGTTCTAGTATTGAAATGTTGTGAAGAATATAAGTTCATGAGAGAGTTCAACTGGATTCTATTTTCTCAAATGATGAGTTGAAAATGATGATGGAATTTTCTTTAGAAATTGAACACTTTGAGAAAACTAGGTTGTTTTAACCCCATCTTCATAATAGACCTTGGAGATCGGGTCAAACGACTAACGCTCCCAAATTTTATCACCCTTATTAAAAAGGTGTTTGTTTATGCCAACACAACTTCAAAAGGGTGAAATAGGACAAGTTACACAATCACACAGGCTTGAGTATGATCAAAAAATTCATTTCTTATCTCAAAGGGTAAGTGATGATGGGAAGCCTCTTATGTTAATAAACCTTTGTGACTCATTTGTATTCATTCAAACTGAAAAATGGAAGGAATACTCGCATACTACTATATTATAAATCCAAGTAGAAATTTTGATGCAAATTTTGTTTCTGCAATTGGAATATGTGTTCAAAGGTCCCCATCTGTGGTTTGAACCTGTTTCATAACAACTTGAAAATGAGTTTTTGGCATCTATTGATTCCAAGGATGTAGGTGGAATTTTGGTTGAACATATTCACTACAAGAAAAAACCACATTGGTGAGGGTCATGCTTGTGAAGGACCTTTAAGGTCTGTCACCAATGTCACATATGGTGACAGTCCTTAAAAAACCATCACTGTAAGTGTATATAGTGATGGTCCTTTATGGTCCGTCACCAAAGACATTTTCGATGACACTTTTGGTGAGGGTCGTTAAAGGCCCATCACTAATTCTCCCTTTGGTGACACTTCTAGTGACGAACTTTTAATGACCCTCACCAATGCTCTTTTTGTTACTTTTGGTGACGGTAAAAAAATGTCCGTCATCATTGATAATTAAAAAACCATCACTGTAAGTGTATATAGTGATGGTCCTTTATGGTCCGTCACCAAAGACATTTTCAATGACACTTTTGGTGAGGGTCATTAAAGTCTCATCACTAATTCTCTCTTGGGTGAAACTTCTAGTGACGAACTTTTAATGACCCTCACCAATGCTCTTTTTGTTACTTTTGGTGACGGTCAAAAAATGTTTGTCATCATTGATCATTCCAATGAGATTTTGATGACGCTATGTGCCTATTAATATAGTTTTTGTCAAAAGATAATGATTTAATGCCATTATTGTGGAGTATTTTTTATAATATGTCCAAGGCCATAGTGGTTAGGGTCAGTCAATTTTTTAAGAAGTAATTAGTGTGTATTATTTCCCTCAAGTAATGACTAGTCAAATAGAGATTTACTATGAGTCAACACATGATTCATATCTATTATGTTTATTATCTAGAAAATTCCCTTTAGATAAATTTCCACTATTGTGTGTAGGAAATATATTATTTAATACATAATCAAGCTCTGACAATTCTATTAATGAGAAAGACCTAACACTCCTCAACAATCTGGGCACACCTTAAATTAATGCTTTGGCACACACTAACATTTCTTAGCACCCCACATGTCTTGGAACATCTTTGTACCTAGAACATCTTGTGATGACATTGGCACCCAAGCACATGGTGGCATGCACTAGCACAACATGGAACTCTCCTATCATGTGTTGGCATGCTGCATATAGTCCCTAGCATGCCCTGGAACACCTTGGTTGAATGCATTGACATACATTAGCACTTGGCACACAATGCCACTTGACATGTATTGGGACCTATTATCAGTGTGCCTAGCATGCCCCTTTTCAAAAAGATAAAGTCCTGACTTATTAACCCTCTTATTGGTTCTTCCTTTTGTTGTCTTGACACATATTGACATACCCTGGCACCCTGCGCCACATCCTTAGCACTTAGCATGTATTGGCATATCTTGGCACTATTAATTGGCACATGATATAATTAGCACACCCTGGAACTCCCAAGCACACTTTGGATATTCCCTAGCATGCCTTACCAATGCTTAGCATACCTTGTCACTCCCTCCTTGGCATGACAACTAACACTCATTAACACTAGTCTCTGGCACATGTTCCTCATATTTATTAACTTCCATGAATTTTTACCTAGTGCTCCCTTAATGTTTTTTCCTAGTACTCCTTAACACTCATCAACATGCATTATCACTCTCTAGCACACCTTAGCACTTTTCAACATTCCCTTTCATTTCATAACATGCATTACACTCCCTCACACATATTGGCGCTTGGCATGTGTTGGTGCTTGGAAAGTATTAACATGTATGGAATAGTTGAGATGCCTTTGGTATGATTTGGCATGGTTTAATATTAAATTTACTTGTGATGATCAATTGTTGGAAAGTAGATGAGAAGCAACAAAGGAATACTTGGCACTTAGAATGCACTAAGACTTTCCACTTGGCACCTATTGCTGCCTACTGTTGGTGTGCCTAGAATGCCCCTCTTGGAAAAGGTAAATTGATGACTTATTAACCCTCTTATGTGTTCATTTCTTTGTAGTTTAACTTTTTCTCCCTTTTGTTGTCTTGACAGTCCCTGACACGCATTGACACACCCTTGCACATCTTGGCATGCCTTATCACTTGGCACATCTTAGAATGTTTGACATGTATTCCCAATATCTGGCACATCAAGGGGGTGAAGAGAGATGTAGTCCTAAAGTAGGTCGAGTACGAGGGCCGAGTAAGGGTTTCTAAAGGGAGGTTATGATCATCCTCCAAGAGCAAGATCATCATGTGAGGGTTCAGATGTATGTTGCATACATTAATGGTCAGTTTGCACTAGGAATTAGGATGGAATATTGTCGATTCTCTTCTAGCAGATCGAGCTTAAGAGACGTTTCTCATGAGAATCTGGGCATGTGATTTCAATGGTGTCATTGTTTGAAGGCCACATCAAATTCTGAAATGTTGAAATTTGCAACAAGAAACAGTGAGATTGGAAACCAGAAAGGACAAAAAAAAATGCACCCACACTGGTGAGGAATTTTGATGCACTAGGAACGAGGAATGTGGGGCATCTAATTTATTTTTCCCTTAAATAAATTTGACAATAAATTGTAATTTCATCTCATAACAACCTGTGTTAGTTAATTAAGTCATGATGACTGAGTTAGCTCAAGAAATTCGAGTTGAGGGTCTAAGATGAGGCATCTAGAGGATTCTAATATTTTTGGGGTCCAATTGAAGTTGATGCATTAGTGGGGTGCAAGTGTAATTAACTCAATTAAATGAGTTAAAATCAGTTTAACCAGTTCTAATTGAGTGATGACCTAGTGAGAGGTCCAGTGAATTAAATTAGATTTAATTCACAATGAGTGATCAATCAGATAACTGATAGTTCGCTATTAATAGTTGCATGTATGTCAATTTCGAGGAATACCCAGTTGAGATAGAGGTTAAAGGGAACATAACTATCATTTTTATTCAGAGAAAATTTCCAATGTGAAATTATAAAGTCATTGGGATGCCATGATGGATTGCACAATCAAGGAAGATTGATTTTCATATTTAATAAGGAGTTACTTCCCTAGGAATTGCATGAGCAAGGCAGGCTGAAGTAAGGATGAGAATTGGATAAGTACTAGACCGAGTTTGCCTAGATCAATGGGAGAAAATTGACAGAGTGTTGGAGAATCTCGTGAGAGATTAACCATTGTATTGTTTCATGATTCCTTGACATTATACACAATAGAGATAGAGGGGTTTTGAGTAGTTGCTTTCCCCAAATACATCATGTTGTTGTGCGATTGATAATTTATGTCTCTTACTTATATGTGATTATGCGATCTTGTTTTGTTTCCAAAAATTGTAGTAAGGATTCAGTATCTTGTTTTAGTAGATTACAAGATTAGATTGAATCTCGTTGGTTAGATTTTCTACATGGTATCAGAGAAGGAATTTTTTTGGCAGGAAGTTTGCAAAGAATATCTGAAGATTTTGGTGGAAAATTAAAAAAAAAAATAGAATATTTGGATTCCTTGCGAAAATCTACCCAAATGGAAAAAAAAATCGGTCGAATCAGAGCTCGGATGAGGGAGATATCATTGATTTAAAATCAAATCTTTTTTAGAAACTTTTTGTAATGTCAGGACAATTACACTATGCACGAGTCAAGAACCTATATGCACTTGAGGTACTAGATGCATGCAAAGCTTTGAGGATAAAGGCAGAAGTTATAGACTTGGTGGTTTAGAGGGAACATACATTACCTCTCAACATGCATCCTCATGAGAAGCAGTCTTAGAAGGTTGTGGAGTAGCTGCCACAATTGGAGAAGTAGAGAGGATACCGAGTGGAAGCGTCCACTCAAGCAGAGACCTCCATGAGGGGGGAATTTTGAGCCAGGTGGGAAGAGGGAGCAGCCATACCTCGAGGTGTAAGGTGGGGTGATTTGTAGACATAATCCCGAGATAAGAAATTTGGGCAAGGTCCATTGAGATGGCGTGTCTCATGGATCGAACTTGGCTATGAGGAGCCCACAGTACAACAGTAGTAGGAAGGATCAGTTAGATTGAGGTAGTCAGATGTTAGAAAGATACAAATCAGAGTGAAAGATGTCAAATACTGGAGCAGAAATCAGAGTTAGCAATAGTTCAAAGGGCACGGATGCAGATGTTAGCAGCAGCACAGAGAATCCAATACTAGATAGGTGCAGTAGCTAGCAGCAGTCAGAAGACTCTGATGACAGATGCATTATACTGATTCAGTTGTTCGGAGGCTATTCAGTTTCAAGATTTGTAGGTTCAAACAACACTAGAGAAGTGTAGCATGCAGAAAATTCCAAAGGTACCGGATGGGGATAGATTGAATTCATTTCTTGTTGAGAGGGAGTGTTGAAATTTGCAACAAGAAATAGTGAAATTGGAAACTCGAAAGGACAAAAGAAAATGCACCCACACTGATGAAGAATTTTAATGTACCAGGAGTGAGGAATGTGAGGCGTCTAATTTATTTTTCCCTTAAATAAATTGGACAATAAATTGTAATTTCATCTCATAACAACTTGTGTCAGTTAACCAAGTCATGATGATTGAGTTAGCTCAAGAAATTCAATTTAAGGTGATCGAGGTGGATATTGGTGTCCACCCACCTATTCCACTTGGGCCCCCGCCATTGTCTCTTTCATTTTTTCAGTTTCCTTATTTATAGCACAATTTACTATTTTTGTCAATTTTTCGGGTCCTAAACTTCCGGAGCCGTTTTGAGGCCCTAAACGACGTTTTTTGGGCAAGAAATCACATTAGTCGTTGTATTCCTCGGAGAGATATTTCTAACGAGGTATCATGTGCGTCAAATGAAGATCATATGACCAAGTTATGACCCTGGGAAGTTGGCTTCCCAACTAACCCCAACGGGGCCATAAACCCTTGGTGTTACATCTCCTCGGGTTAGGGTTTTGGTTGTTTAGGGTTTTCTCTTATTTTAAATAATAAAAAGGCCCTTGATCCTTATTGTAACGCAGTTTAGAGGAACATAACTATCAGTTGTATTTATAGAAAATTCCCATGTGCAATTATAAATTCATTAGGATGCCATGATGGATTGCGCAATCAAGGAAGGTCGATTTTCCTAATTAATATGGAGATAATTCCATAGGAATTGCATGAAAAAGGCAGGCTAAAGGAAGGCTGAGAATTGGCTAAGTACTAGACCGATTTTGCCTAGATTAGGAGGAGACAATTAGCAGAGTGCCGGAGAATCTCAAGAGAGATTAAGCATTGTATTTTTTCGTGATTCCTTGACTTAATAAAAAATAGAGATAGAGGGTTTTGAGTAGTTTCTTCCCCAGATACATCTTGTGTTGTGCGATTGATAACTTGTTTCTCTTACTTACATGTGATTCATCTGTGATCGTGTTTTGTTTCCACAAATTGTAGGAAGGATTCAGTATCTTGTTTTAGTACATTACAAGATCAGATTGAATCCTGTTGGTTAGATTTTCTACATGAAATAGAAGGGAGGGTCGATACCATCTTGCCTTGTGGTGGTTAGTAGGCCACAAGGTCTGTGATAAAGACCAACATAAATGGAGGAGGGCTTGCACTGTAATTTAGAGCCATAACAGAAGTCGATGTAGGCATAATATTAACTGAGTTAACCCTAGTTTGAGGGTTGACATTGAAATCTGAGGTTCATGTCAAGATTCAGTCAAAGAAATTCCCATAATCTATGGATCCATATGAGTTAGATCGAGTCCCTTATGGAGGAAAGAGTTGTGTTTTTTCTAAGGTTGGATATAGTTTTTTCTACAACAATTAGAAGTACATAAGTATAATGCCCTAGTTAGGACAGTTTCCTAGCATGTTTAGTTCATAAGGTATGCCCTTCAGGTTGTGACAAATTTGTGTAGAAGAAGACGTGTTATGACCCTTAGAGCGAGGTTTATTTCTGCAATACAGACCAAAAATCTGGAAGATGGTTTGCAAATTCAGTATGTGTGGTGACAACATATCCAAAGGAGGGTGGAAATTGAGTAGAATATTAAGCATGCAGAAGAAATGTGCCATATGAATAATGGATTGATATGCAGAGGAATTGATTTTGGTGGATTGTCCATAGATTTTTAGACAGAGATCTGAAGAAACCTATAAAAAAGTATTCACTGGATTGTTAGTGGTTTATTTGTGACCCTAGTTCAGTCATTAATAGATTGTTAGAAGGATGATAATAGGAGTAGTTCATATTTGTTCATAGATTTGATAAAAAATATCAAATTATCGATACACAAGAACAATGATTTTGAGAGGAATCAAACCATTGTTAAGTGGTAGATTTGAAGAGCCCTAGATGAAGACAATATTGTGGGCCCTAGATCAGTAAAAATAATTTATTGTGGTTGGGCAGATTGATGGTAGTCGAAGTACAGTTGGAGGGTTGTTAAGTGATTGTCACAGAAGAGCCCTAACTATTTTTCTTGTGAAGGACAACAATATTGGTAGAAAGGTAGGTGTGTGCTCCTTAGATCACCTATAACTCACTCACACTTCCTATCACAATCTCTTAATTGTTCATTTCAATGCATTATTTTCACCTAGTGCTCCCTTGTGTGTCTCTAGGACTACCTAACGCTTCCTAGCATGTGTTGGCACACCATGGCACCTAGCACATCTTGGCCACATGCCACTATGGAATACTAGCATGAATTAATGCTACCTAGCATACAATGTCACTCCCTCCTCAGAATACCTGGAACTCGCTGACACTCCATGTCACACACTCTTATTCATTCATTTCCATGCATTTTTACGTAATGCTCCCTTGTGTTTCCCTGGAACTAGCTAACACTGGCACTTGGCACATCTTGGTATGCTTCCCTAGCACTCTAGAATGCCTTGGAAATATCTAACATATCGATTCAGTCCCTCCTTAGAAAACTTGGAACTCCATATAATTCCCTATAACTCACTGGCACATATTGGCTCTTGGCACTTAGTGGCACTTAAAAACTATTGGCATGTGTTTGGATGCCTTGAAATTCCTTGGCATGGTTAAAGATAAAATTTATTTGAGATCAATTATTCAAAATTAAGAGAGAAGTAATAGAGGATGATTTGGCACTTAATACAAGCTAAAATATGGCCCTTGGCATGTATTGGCACTAGTGTTTGTATGCCTAGCATTCCCCTCTTGAAAAGGTAAGGTCTTGAATTACTAACCCTCATATGTGTTCACTTCTTTTCATTTCAACTTGGTATTCCCTTTTGTCACCTAAAACTCCTTGACACACGTTCGCATACCCTAACACATGGCACATTTCGTCATGCCTTAACACATGGCATGTCTTGGCATGCCTGGCATTTATTGACACTATCTGGCACATATTAGCACACCCTGGAACTTGTTTAAATTCCATAGAATTCCCTAGCAGGCCTTGTCACTCCCCCCTTGGCACGCTTGACACTCGTTGACACCCCCAACACACCCTCTTATTCATTCATTTCCATTCATTTTCACTCGATGATTTATGTTTGATGAGGTGCATGTCTAGAAATAGTTCCTTTAGGAGAATAAAAAAATGAACGCACCATTACTGACATAATTAATTGCGAGATTCTACTTGAATGACATTAAGAAACTACACAATATATTTTAAGAATGACATTTTTAGGGTTTTTTGTTATGGTGTGGGAATGGTAAGAAGTGAGTGGTAAATATGGTGTGTGAATTCTTAGAATACCTTCTCACTATTCCCTCCTTGGCATGACAACTAGCACTCATTTACACTCCCTTACAAACCCTCATATTCATTCACTTCCATGCATTTTGACCTAGTGCTCCCTTGTGTTGTCCTAGTACTCCCTAACACTCCTCACCATGCATTGGCACTCTCTACTTAGGACTTTTCGACATGCCCTGCCACTTCATCACATGCATAACACTCCCTGACACACATTGGCACTTGGAACGTGTTAGCGCTTGGAAAGTCTTCACATGTCTGACATGCATTGAGATGAATTGGTATTCTTTGGCGTGGTTTAATATTAAACTTATTTGAGATCAATTATTGGAAAGTAGATGAGAAGAAATACAGAAATATCTGGCACGCAGAATGCACTAACACTTGGTACTTGGCACCTATTCACAACTAGTGTTGGTGTGCCTAGCATGTCCCTCACGGAAAAGGTAAATTGATGACTTATTAACCCTCTTATGTGTTCATCTCCTTGTAGCTTAACTTGTTTCTCCGTTTGTTTCCTTGATCGTCCTGGACACCCATTGTCACACCCTTGCACATATTGGCATGTCTTAACACTTGGAAAATCTTAACATGTTTGACATGCCTTCGCACTATCTGTCACATATTAGCATTCCCAAGCACGCCTTGGAAATCATGCCCTCACAAATAGCCTTACTTGGGAACCTTACATTCCCTAGAACACCTTGGCACTCCCTAGCTGGCATACCCTCATAGATAGCCTTACTTTTTTTGCAACTTGGGAACCCAACCAAGTCATTAGCAAAAAAATGTTGTGCCCAACCCAAAGTCACCCTTTATCTAAAATTACTGTCTGCACCTTATCATAACCACATGCTTCCCTCTTGCAAGTATTATTCTGAACTTCTACTAAAACACTTCATCTTGGCACCTAGAACATCTTGGTCGCATGCCACTCTAGCACACTAGCATGAATTAGCGCTTCCTAGAAAACAATGTCACTCCCTCCTTAACACACCTAGAACTCACTGACACTCCCTATGTAATGTTCCTAATTTTTAGCTCCATCTAAAAGGAACATTATAGTTGGAACATTTGTATTTTGTTTAATAAAATAGGTAAGGAGACCCCTTAACCCCCTTGTGATGAAGAAATAACACTCATTGTGTGAAAGGAGGAAAAATAAGCAGCTGAAATAAACACCTAAGGGTGTGAACATGATGAGGATCACCTTGAGTTGGCCATATTTGACCAAGTCAACAACGTTGCCTTAGAGGGGTGGCTTGCCTTAGAAGACAATGCAGTTTTTAGAGGGAAAGCATTCAAAAGTGAATGGAAACCCTAATTGTGGGACCTATGGTGAGAGAGAGTTCATTTTGTTCATAAAAGAGAAGATAACAACTCATTTTTTCAGTTTTTGATTCAGAAATTTCGTAGGGCTTGCTGAAGCTTGCACATCCAGGCTGTTTAGCAGGATTGCAGTGCTCTTGAGCACTGGGGGGTGTTCCCGGTCGGGAATCCCCACCTCTTCCATGGAGTAGCTCTTGGAAGAGCATTGTGCTGCATTTTCCTCATTTCAGCATTTGGGCCAAGCTCACTCCTTCAGTTGCAGTGTTAGCTCTGTAGCAGAACAATGCTGTGTTGCTGGGGTAGCAGCAAAGGAACTCTTAGAGCCTTCGTTGGATTGATTTTTTAGTGGAGGGATGATCTTAATTTTGGAGGAGCAGCAGAGAAGACTCTTGGGCTGTATTTCAGATCAGTGGCATCAGGCCACACTCTCACTATCTATGACAGCGCAGTCCATGAGAGAAATTGTGTTATTTCATGGAGGCAGTGTTGAGGGAGATCCTTGTGCTCATCAGGAGGAGTGCTTTTGAGTGAAGCGGATCAGCCCCTTTTCCCTTGAGGGAATTATCAGAGGATGGCATCATCATTTCAGATCAGCCACAGCCTCATGTTCATTTTTTTCCAGTTGCAGTGACATTGTGTTTGTCACTTTGTATTTTATCCGGCATTTCTAGCAATCTCCCTGAGATTGGCTAGGAATTCCATATTGAGCCCATTTTCCACTCTGGGGCTATTTTCTTTGTATATTTTAGCCACATTTCCATTTTATACATGTTTAGTAGCTGCTTCACTCTTAGAGACTGTGCAGTCATGGTCTTCCGACATTCTGTGTAGTTGCAGCAACTCTGGCATTTCATTGTCTATTCAATGGAGTATGGTTCTATAGGTCTGAGAGGCTTGTCCTCTAAATTATTTCTCTTATATTAATGCTGAAATCATAATATAATTTTGACTGTACCATTTCCCTCTTTTGACATATTCATAATTGCAGAGTTTCAGATTCATGTTTGCATAATATAATTTTGACTGTACCATTTCCCTCTTTGAGTTGTTTTATGATGTACCTACGATGGGGAGGTCTGTTTAACTCTCCTAGAACTATTTTTTTCATCTCTCTTTCTACATTTAGACTCCATATTACATGTATAAGAGGATCTCAATACTATACAACGTTTTATTTGCATGTAATTCCTTATACAGCGTTTCCACTGGAGGATATGAAGTAATTCCGGGCTTGGGGTTATTAACCTTCGACAATGCTCTATGGATAGAGTCCGTACAGAGACTGGTAGCCTTTGAAGCTCATCCTTCTTTATGAAGGTGACATAGCCAGAAAATTCCCCTACAGTCAATCTCTGGGTTAGTACAGTTGTTGATTGTTAATATTCCTGAAAAAGGAATATTATTTGCAAGGTTCATGAGAAGTTCCTGAAAAGGAACATTACACCCTGTAACACACTCCTATTCATTCATTTCCATGCATTTTTACATAGTGCTCCCTTGTGTTTCCCTATAACTCACTAACACTCAACACACATTGGCACTTGGAACATCTTGGTATGCTTCCCTAACACTCTAACATGCCTTGGAACTATCTAGCATATCTTGTCACTCCCTCCTTAGAAAACTTGGAACTCCATAGCATGCCCTATAAATCCCTGGCATGTATTGGCTCTTGGCACTTGGTGGCACTTCACAATTATTGGCATGTGTTTGGATGCCCTGGAATGCATTGGCATGGTTTAAGATAAAATATTTGAAATCAATAATCACAATTAAGAGAGAAGTAATAAAGGACGATTTGGTACTTAAGACACACTAGAACTTGGTGCTTGGCATGTATTGGCACCAATGTTGGTGTTCTTAGCATGCCCCTATTGAAAATTTAAGGTCCTAAATTATTAACCCTCATATGTGTTCATTTATTTTCATTTTAACTTGGTGTTCCCTTTTGTCGTCTGGCACTCCTTGAAACGTGTTCACATACACCTGGCACATCTTGTCATGCTTTAACACATGGAATTTCTTGGCATGCATTGGCATGCCTTGGCACTATATAGCACATGTTAGCACACCATGAAACTTATTAACATGCCATAGCATTCCCCAACATGCCTTATCACTTCCCCCTTAGCATGCCTGACACTCGCTTACACTCCCCGACACACCCTCTTATTCATTCATTTCCATTCATTTTGAATCGATGATTTATGTTTGATGGGGTTAATTTATATAAAGAGTTTATTTAAGAACATACAAAAATTATCGCACCGTTACTGATCTAAGTAATTGCGATATTCTACTTGAATGACATTAGGAAAATACACAAGAGATTTTAAGAATGGCATTTTTAGAGTTGTTTTAATGGTGTGAGAATGGTAATGAGTGAGTGGTAAATATTGTGATTTTATTTCTCATTAAAGTTCTTATCCTTATGAGAGACTCATCTTGATAAAATTACACCCTCGTCATGCTTACCTTCCAACTCCTAATATTCTCAAAATAAAGGCCAACTTGCACAGTGAGGGAAGGCATGTTGGTCTATGGTGTGATGAGTGGCTGGGTGAGAGTGTTAATGTACCATGAGAGGGACTAAACTATTTAATTTGTGTCCTTTATGGATGACATGATGTAGGTGTGTCATGGAACCACAGGGCCATTGGAAATATTGTGTAAGATATAGCCCAACATAATCAATGTATTTAGAGAAATCTGTGGAGAGGGATCAAAATAAATTATATTGGTGAGTCCACCAAAAAATATTTACTAGAGAGTAACACCATGGTGATCAATGCCACACACAGAGTATTTTGAGCTATGCATTTGTTTTCTAAAAATTTGTTTGGAGTGTCACTAAATTGGTGGAATACTCAAATTCATGACGTTGTAAATTATGTAGGTACATTGTTGTTTTTGTTATAGATGCTAAGGTTTGCAAGGATAATATAGAGTTTGTAGGTCTTAGGGGAAAAGAAGCATCAATTTCTAGTTCTTTGATAGACTAAAGAGCATGGATTATATGAGTACTTGATATGGATTATATGACATTGAATCCACCTTGAGATGGACAATGGCCACCCATTTTCTTCTTTAAGCATGGCCACTCATTCTAGACTGGACAATGACCACCCATTTTCTTCTTTAAGCATGGAAATTGAAATTCATGATGAATTAGACTTCTCTCTAGCAGATTCAAGGTGAAAACATCTCAGATAATATTCTTATGAATTTGATATAATCCATAGAACTTTGGTGCCAATTTATTCTTTCACTGAAAGAATCCATTGAGTTTGTTAAGGTCAATTTTGAGGAAGCATAAAATGTATTTTTCTAGGGGTTAAGCCATGTGTTGGATTCATATGTCCTAGAGGTTCGTACATGATAAATAGGCTATGAATATATAAGAGGCATCTATTAAAGCATGGAATGAGGGAAGTTTTCCAGTAGTCCTGGCATTTAAGCATAAAATTGATATTAAATTGAGTATAAAAGAGTTCTCTAATGAAGTGTGTATTGAGAATTAGTCAATGGAAGGTGTTGGAGTTTCATTCCTAGCCTAGATAGTTCTAAAAAATAAAATGCTTTTACATTTAATAAAGATTGTAGATTTGTACAACTTGGTGTGAACATGATTTGTAGTTTGCTTACACAGGTGGCATTTTATAACATGAAAAATAAATGTTTCATTCAAAAGATTCATTGCTACCATAACCATTTCATCCCCCAAAATTAGGGTTTCCTCTCTCCTTTTCCTCAACACAATACAATCTCAAACCTTCATTCTAATAAAGACAAAAAAATAGTGTGCATATTATTGGTCTCTAGCTCTCCATCTTGCTCACTCGCTCGCTCCCTTTCTTTCCTTCTCCCTACCTCCTTCTTCATATCTCCTTCCACTTCTCCCTCTCTGCCTCGATGGAAAAACCAAAATCCAAACACAAATAATTGGATACCCAAATATTTATGGCTCTTCATCCAACTACTAAACCCCCCAACCTTCCATTAGCATCCAAGGAAATGAAACTCCACCCCTTTAGTAGAGATTCTAGACAACTAAAAATATAAACACCATATCCTGACAATTGTCACCAACGACTTGGAGGATGTTTTGCAGAGATTAGTTGCACCATCTAGCTTTTCCTCGCCACACAAAACCTCCAATCCATAATCCTTTTCTAACTTAATATTTCCTTGCCTCTAGATGGATAGTCCTATGTAGAAAATGGAAGCTCATAGTTTTTAGCAATGTGCCCATACCTATGGCCCTGCCTACACCTAAAAGGTGTTCCTTCATAATCCAATATTTTAATACACTTCACCCCAATCCCGATATCCATTCCTTCTATAAGGCCTTCTCTGAGGTCCATATTATCCAAAATATGGGTGTATGTATGAATCCCCATATCTAAATATGTAGATTCACGGGCTAAATAAGATCCCAATGAGTTACATATATCTTTGAAAATTATGACGTCCCAATAGTTAGGAGGGAGACTTGTAAGATGAGCCTAGATTGGAGCCATATCTAGTCTCTCCTACTTTGCATCGAAGAGGGGCATCTAGAAATTGAAAAAGATAGGAGATGAATCAATTTTCTAAACCATTTTTTGTACCTTCTAGGTGTCTGCTACATCTTTGAAGCACAAATTCCAACCTCAGGCTAACAACGACACCTTTGGAGGACATTTGACAATAGGCAAGATTTACTTTTCAGCCACACTTTTAGGGTCGAGGACCTGAATTTTCAACCCCTTACATGCCCCACTAAGGATTTTTGGGACATTTCCTCAGTCTTTTTAATGGTGATGTTTACTCCCAAAACTAGATAAAGGAGGACCATGTTCTTCTCCTTGACACTACAATGGATGTTCCTCTTCCTTTCTTTCTCGGACTCCTTTTGAATCGTAACTCCTTATTCACAAGAGTGTTTCTCCCTGAAAACCCCAAGACCATTCATGATGTTAGTTTGACCTTCTTCCTTCGCCGAGACAAGGTTCTCATTCACTAGTTCACCGAAGGAGGGTGAGGTTGATGGAACTTGAGATGAAGAATATACGAGAAAATAATCTGGAGAGGCTTTTGAGAGTGGCAAACCCCCACTATGTTCAAAAAATTCTGAAAAGCCTAAGGAAGCAGTAACACATTGTATGTCTTCGTCTAATATCTGGGACAATAGGGAAACTAAAATTAGAGCCAAAGACCCTAAGAAGAGTTCTTTCGCCCCTGAAAAATTTCCTAAGGCGCTAGGTAGGCGAAACTAAAGGACCTAAATAGTGCATGGCTAAATCAAGGGTTAGGGCCTTCGAATTGCTAGATAGTTGCCTATTGAATTCTTAACTTTTATTTCTAAAGATTTGGTAGATCCAGAAACCACGGGATGGTGACCTTCTAAGTTGACTTTGAAATGTGAATGGATAAAATCCTTGTGACTAGACCAAATTTGTTGAAAACCTCCCTCCTCTAGTTCATAATCCACCAAATCCTCCTCCTCCATGTGGGTCCAATAGTAAGAAATCGACATCTCATCTAAAAATAATATTTCACGAGTATTTGTGTGTCTTCAAAGGTTTATCATGGCGACCATCTCTGTACAAAATATATATCATGAGATAAAAACTCATGGTTACCATTTAATCTTATTTTTCATTTTAACAAGGATACGAGAGCCTGACATTGTCCAGAGCTTGTTCACTCTTTGTCAAATCTACGCCCTACTCTAGCCTGAAACTCCACGAACCTTTCTCTGCTTGCAATTTTTCTGTGGGCCTCTAGGTTTCTCCAATGTTGAATTTTTCTCCTATGGTAAAGATGTTGTAATGTCCTCTTTAACATTTTAGGTCCGTCAAAATAAAATAAAAATTAAAAACATAAAATTAATAATTAAACCAATCTAGATCTATCTTAACTCTAAATCTACCAAGGGCCGAGAAAGAGGAATCAAATCTCTTAAAGTGCAAACCTCTTTAGATTTGATCCATCTAGACACTTGATATATTTGAAATTAAGATGAATCTAGATTAATCATATACAATGAAAAAAATAAAAAACATAAAAAGATAAAGTAATTCACAAACTCAACATAGTTTCCAACTTTCTTTTGAAAAATATTAAATAATATTTACAATATTTGAATAACTTTTAAGAAATTAAAATATTTATCATATATATAATGAATTTTTTCGACCCTTCCCATTAAAATGATTTGACTCATAGGAAAATCCTTTTCCTTCTCCATTTAAATTTTAAGAGGGTATTGTCATGGAGGATTGGCGGGAAAATCATTTTCCCACTCCATTTAAATTTTAAGAGGGTATTGCCATGGAGGATTTGTGGGGAAAAAATCCCACTCTCAATATTCGCTGCACCCTGTTTCAAGAAAAAATGCAAACACTGTAATTCTAATCACATGCCTTATCACGCCGCTTTCCTCAAATCATTTCTACTACAAATATTTCATTCCTCTACTAGATTCGAACTCTAATTCATCCTTCAATCACGTGGAATGTTCGCCGAACATTTTCCTGGGAATTATCACAGCGTTCAGGAAGCCGAAAAGCTTTGAACATGCTGTTGAAATTAAGTTGGAGACAGAGGTTCCATGGCAAGTCTTTGACTCTCCCTTAAAATGTGGAGTGGAGAAATATTTGCAGAGGAAAGCTACAACCCTTGCGAATCGATCTTGTAACTAATATCGGCAGATTTCAGGTATTCAGGTACCCTAATATTTAAGATAATCATATATCTAGGCAGTGCATTTTATGCAAAAATAAGAAGCCCAAACTGAGTTTTTCTGTTAATGGCGATCTCGGATGTTGTTCACAAGATTCAACAAGAGGTGTTAATCGATAAATCTTCTCTGAAATTCAAGAAAGGTCATGGATAACCCAATTTAGAATCAATGCCAGTCACCTTTGGAGGAAATATGGATGTCAAAGAAAGGAAAAGGTATTTTAGTTATTCTGAAGCAATGGAATTGCCCTGCTGTTTTTTCAATCACCCAGGGGAGGAACATAGTTATTATGAAAATATTAGAAATCCCATTAAATATTATTCCATTAAATGTTGCTATAAACTATATATACTGACTACCGATGGATTGATCCACCAGGCGCAGGTTTGCAATTAGCCATGCCAAAGGAATCAATTTTGCCATAAACCACTGTTGCTGGTGTGGGGTGGCTTTGGCCTCGGCTCTTCGTCATGTCCCAGCTGTCGATCTATTTGTTTGTCTATGTGGAAGGTGGGATGGTTCGTAAAAAATATATCCTTTCAGCGATCCGTCTGCCTCTGTCGATGGTGGGTTCCTGCCTGTCATGGAGAAACTCCATTAAATGGCATTCTTACTAAAGATCTGGTCCACCAAAATGGAGGTTTGAAATTAAATAAACTATAGGATATAACACTCTGTTTACCTGTTTGATAAAGGATACGACCACATTTATGTTGTAAATAAACCTAATCTGATTCCGTAGGCATTAGAAGAATTTGTAATAAAAATTACCCGACAAACCTGCCTGTGATGGATTGCAATCTCTCAACTTCCAGGAATTTTTTTGCCTTAATTTTAGTGGAGACATTGAAACCCTGTACCGGGATGATCGAAAAAGACGAGTTGGGATAGTAGAGTAGGGGGGCTGAAAATCTTCGTGTCACCAGGATTTTCACCAGTTCAAATTTGGTTCCCGGGAGGATTTCAATATCTCTATACACATATATCATGTACCTTATGTTGATGATGTGTTCATCCTTTGTGATGTTACAGTATATTTTTTTTGAGAAATTAGTATTTATGATGGTGTGTTCATCCTTTATGATGATGATGTGTTCATCCTTTATGTTGATGATGTGATATGGGTTATGATACAGGATATTTTGGCCCAGAAAGAGGTGATGCAGTAAGCAGCATGGTTTACGAAGCAAGTCAGACTCAAAGATCCTATCCATGGTTGTATAGGAGTAATTAATATCTCCAAAAAACAGTGGGCCGTGGCAGAGTTGCAATTCCAATTGGATTCCAACCAAGAAAAACTTGTTAACATTAGTATGCAACATGCTAATCTGTTAAACTTGGTTACAAACTATCATGAAACTTTGGTGCCACAATTTTACACCGCCTTACTGCAGGAGAGTGAAGAAACTTTCACAGTCCCGAATGCTTTAGATGATGGCATTGATCCTATGCAGGTATGGTAGCCAGTCTAGGCATAAACACAAGAAATCTTATGATGTTTTCCACTATTCCTTCTTTTATTCTACCTTGTTAGTGTGTCATGTAGTTAAAACCTATACGTCTTCCCTTCAATATAATTATCTTTCATGTATCGCTTTAAATCTATGAAAATATTAATTGCAAAACATGAAATGAATTGCATATTCAGTCTATCAATTACAATTTTAAGAAGGTTCAATAGAAACACTGAGTTTCTACTCCATTTTTTATAAACAAATCTGAAGCGAAGAGTAACAACTACTGGTCGATAGGTAACTGTGGCATCTAATGGTAGACTTCAAACCTTTGGGAGGTCGCATAAGCAACATAATTTCTCTACTTCTATTCACCAAACACACAATTTCTCTACTAAATAAGCAACATAATAGAAATAGAGATAAAGAGTTAGTCACACACAATTACACAATATTTTTCTAGGGAACCCAACAGGGAAAAGCCTCTACTTTGCTGTGGAATTTTATTAACAGAAAATTTAGAAATTGATCTCTTTACAGGTCAACACTAATTCACTAGAGAAAAATCTTGTTATCACTGCTAACACTTATATCTGTATTATTTCATCAAAGATATAAGTTCCAGTGGGAGATTTGGAAAATAATGTCACCCAAAATGGTTTGGACTACCCTTCTTCCAACATTAAAATTGAAGGTTTTATAGTTAGTGACACATCCGATGGCATTGAGCTAGAAATTGTATATTTTTCTATTTTTGATACATTGGTAACCCTTCTCAATATGGTCATTGATCCAATAAGATTTGATACAGTTATGGATGGAGTTTCAATATTTGTTGGACGCCCGATTTTGGGGGCACATGTTGAACTGGTAATGTGTGCAACAACATTCATATCAAAACCTGAAACTGAATAGAGGAAGCTTACATAATCTTCATAGCCTTCAAATCAATTTGTGGAGTAATTAGAATATGGTTAGATATAAAAAATGGACATATATCTATAGAGAGGAATCAGATTTTAAAAAGTTTGGATAACCCAAAAAATAACCATGCCTACATAAAAAATGAGGCCTGGATCAAGCACAGCCTTAGGTTTCACTGCACCACTTCCCCCATCGAAGGGTGTGGTAGAATAATATTTATTGGACTATCTTCTCCAGATTGATTTTGTGCTTGCAAGGGCTTCCTCATGTGGTCAAAAACTGCTAATGTTGTTTGTAATGCTGATTTGATGGCAGTAGGGCTCCAATCAGGATTTTTCTGCTTCACCAAAGCTGCAATGCCAGAAAAATGTGGTGTCACCATGCTTGTCCCTGATATCATGGCAAATCCTTCTCCTCCTTAAAGAAAAGCAGAATCTTGAGATGATTAATGTGCGTGTCAAGGTGCCTTCAATTTTCAAAGTTTTCCAAAACTTCTAAATTGATTTTATTCTCTCTAGAAATGATATGTCCTCCAGTGGTTACCAAAAAAATCTTCAAATTTTAAAATTACAGACTCCTAGGTGAATAAGATTAGAAGACAATAATCAAGCCTATCGCAAACTACAGGCATAAGTAGAAAAAAATTGCATTGCAACCTAATTCTAAGACTGAAAAAAGTAGTATTGTTTTACCTTGATAATTGACTTCATGGATGCCATTAGGAGACCATGCTACCCACATTAGAGAACCAGGAGCTAGAATATCTGGCTTTAAAACATCGGTGTCCTAAAAGTTGGAATCCTTGATATCTGGCCCTCTAGAGGATATAATGCTACCTGAGGAGATGTACCTTGATATATAGGCTTCAACCCATTTCCAATGGAAGCCTTAGCCCCAAACCTTGTGATTTGACCTGATGGATCCCTTATTGTTGATCTATTATAGTAATCTACAAGAATATTTAGCCACAAACAAAGAAACACTCAGAAATATATAAAAACATTCGTCTGCTGAAAAGTACTATTGGATCACCTATATGACCTAAAGAGGATATTTCCTTCAATCAAAGGAAAACTGCTAGAAAATGTTTTAGGGAGTCCAAAATACCATCATGTAATAGTTCAGCTCAAAAATGTTGATATTGTAAATTATACCTGTGTTTGATCTACTTCTTTTATAACAATTCCTTGGAGAAAAAATTTGAAGGAGAAAAACTTTGAAGGATTAAAACATCTAGGTTTATTATTACAGAGAAGTTACATCATATCTGAGCAAATATAAAGAAACCCTCAATTGAAAGGTATCTATTCATCTAAATCTATAATTAAATCCTTCCTTTGTTTGACCTTATGTTTCCGAGAATGAAAACCAATAATAAACAGTTCAACTACATTGTATCGTATGGTTGCTTTAGTGACGACTGTCGGTATGGCTGTAATCATAGGTAGACCAAGTCCCTTACCTCAAACTGTCTCTCCACTCGACTGCTGTCAGCATACAGCTTCTACTGGTTTTGTGCTGTAGCCATATTATCCTTGAGAGCTCGGAGAATGTCCTGACTCTCTTGGATCCAAATCTTGGCTCTAGGAGCTTTGCTAGCACCAAACATTACATCAGCAAAAGATAAGGAATGATACCCATACAAAGCATAAAATGGTGACATACTCTCTCCGTCTGTCCATCCGTCTGTGGGTGATAACTAGTACTCAGTGTCAACTCCGTCCCCACTAACCGGAAACGCTCCTGCCAAAATCCGCCCATGAAGCGACTGTCCCTGTCACTGATGATGGTCTTAGGAAGACCATGTACCCTGAAAACCTCTCTGAAGAATAGCTCGCCCACCTGTGTTGCTGTGTAATGCGCGGATATGGAAAATAAGTGCGCATACTTTGTTAGCCGATCAACGACGACAAAGATACAATCCTTGCCCTGCACCATGGGCAACCCTGTGATGAAGTCCATCGAGATACTCTCCCATTTCCCCTATAGAATGGGAAGAGGCTGCAACAATCCTATGGGATGGCTCATCTCCCCCTTGTTCCTCTGACAAACATCGCACTCCTTGATGTGCTGGAGTACGTCCTCCTTGAGGCCCTTCCATGGGAACCTCTCTCTAATGGCCCTGTAGGTTTTGGTAAACCCCTGATGGTATGCCAATGACGAATCATGTGATGCCTGGCGTATCTTCTTCTTAAGCTGAGATCCCTCAGTCAAGAAGATCCTGTCCCTATAGTAGATGATCTCATCGACCACCCTGTACCTGTCATCCGCCACCTGTCCATCCAGAATCTCACATGCAAATATGTCCTTGGAGTACTCCACTAATAGTCGAGCCCTCCAATCTGTATCCAAGCTCATAAGAGATAACGTGGCTGGTCTTCGTGAAAGGGCATCTGCTACCACGTTATTCTTACCCTTGACATACTCAATGTCAAAGTCATATGCTTGGATCTTACTGATCCACTTCTGCTGCCTCTCCTGTAGCTGCTTCTGCTCCAAAAATAACCTGAGGCTGTTGTGATTAGTCCTCACCCTGAACCTATTCCTTACCGAATATTGCCGAAATTTGGCCAAGGCATGCATAATGGCCAACATCTCCTTGTCGTATATAGAATACAACCTCTCGTGCGGAAGGAGCTTCTGGCTCTCAAAGGCTATAGGGTGTCCTCCCTACATCAATACTGCACCGATCCCCTCTCTTGATGCATCGCACTCCAAAACAAATGGCTGCGTAAAATCCGGCAATGCAAGCACTGGGTAGCTATTCATCACCTCCTTGAGCCTGTCAAAGGCTCGCTGCGCTGTATTCGACCAACTGAAAGCCCCCTTCTTCGTCAAATCTATAAGGGGTGTAGCAAGGTGTGAGAAAAACTTGACGAACTTCCTGTAATAAGTACATATGCCAATGAATCCCTAAAGTTCCATCACGTTCCTCGGCTCCAGCCAATCCCTGATGGATTTAATTTTCTCCTCATGGAATCTCACTCCGTCCACTCCAATAATGTGACCAAATACAACATCTCTGTCATCCCAAACTCACACTTGGAGAGCTTAGCATAGAACTGTTGCTCTTCCAAAATATGTAGTACTGCCTCTATATGCTGGAGATGCTCCTCCCAAGTCCTGCTATATATGAGTATGTCATCGAAGAAGACCAATACAAACTTCCTCAGATGATTGCAAAAGATATGGTTAATGCAAGACTGAAAAGTAGCTGGTGCATTGGTTAGCCCAAAAGGCATAACCAAAAACTCAAAGTGCCCATAATGACACCTGAAGGCAGTCTTGGGAATGTCCTGTTCCCTCACGCGAATGTGATGGTACCCCGATCTCAAATCAATCTTCGAGAAGAACTTGGCTCCTCTCAGCTCATCCATCAACTCATCAATCCTGGGTATAGGATACCTGTTCTTCAGGGTCTTCTTGTTCAGGGCCCTGTAGTCAATGCACATCCTCAAGGTGCCGTCTTTCTTATTCACCAACACCACAGAAGAAGCAAACAGACTCGTGCTCGGTCTGATGTGCCCAAGAGCCAGCAACTCCTGGATGGCCCACTCAATCTCATCTCGATAGGATTTGGGATGCATGTAGGGGGTAGTAATCACCACCTGAATGCCCTACTCAAGCTCTATGGTGTGCTCGAACCCTCGGTCTGGTGGCCGACCTGGTGGTATATCCCCAAACACTGCCTCATACCTGTCAAGGATGGCCTGTATATCTGGATGAACTGCCTGACCTGTGGTCTCTACCTCTGATGCCCGCAACTCAACCGCCCACTCTATTTCTCCCTTCCGAAAATCTTCCTCTATTCGATGTGCTGAAATAGTCTGAGGTGGGTAAGTGTGCATCTCACAGATCTTCTCGTGCTTCCCAGTCTTCTTATCATCCCACTCCATCTCTAAGGCCTCCCAATCTATGGTGACCTTCCCTAGAGTAATCAACCACTGAACACCCAATACCACATTGGTATCCGGTATGTTGACCACGAAAAAGTGATCGGTCACGGTGTAGGTACCCATCATCACTTCCAACTCTGGAACATACCAGGCACACTGCATCGTCTGGGCTCCCGGGACCAAAACTGAAAAATCTGTCAATGCTCTCGGTCGGTATACCTCTCTGCTCGACCATCTGTGCATCAATGAAGTTGTGGGTTGCCCCACTGTCAACCAAAACTGACACTCGCTGGCCACGTACTGTCCCTCGTACATGCAGCGTCAAATACTTGGGAACTCCTCGCAAGGCTGCAAGAGTCCCTCCTGTGGGTGCAAAAGATGCACCTCCTGTCCCTAGAGGTGGAGGTGGAAACTGATCCTGGGCCGTTTGACTATCTCCTGCCTCCTCATCATCCCCCTCATCCTCTTCCCCACTATCATCATAGAAGACCTCAATGAAGTGCGCTTTGCCAGCAGCACACCTATGCCCTAATGCCCACGGCTCCTAACAAGTGAAGCACAACCGCTTCTTCCTCAGCTCCCTCCTGGCATCATCATCTATATGTGCCCATCCTGGATTCACCTTTGGAGGTGGAACCCTCACATCTTTCCCCTTGGACTGGAAACCCTGTCTCTGGGGGTAAGGTTTACGAGTCCTGGGCAATGCATCCTGTAAATCCCGCGTCCTGCTGATAACATCCTGGAGTGTAGCTGGTCTAGTATATCTCACTAAACCCCGAAGTGGCTCTGCTAACCCCTCCACAAACATATAGATCATCTGTGCTGCGGATAGATCTGGCACCATCACTGAAACCCTCAAGAAATCTGCAATGTATGTCTCGGGGCTCCCAGTCTTCTTGAGCCTCATCAGCTCAACAAAGTGTTGTTACGGATCTATCTGGTCAAATCGCTCCATCAATCTCCTGGTAAACTTGGCATACGTCATCACTGTAGAGTGTCCGAGTGTGACCATCCCATGGAACCACCAGTCCTGGGCCTCACCATCCAAATGTAATGCTGCCACCTTGATGGCTTTTGTCTCTGACATCTGGTTAAGCTGGAAATAGATGTCCAACTTCTCCACCCAAGACTTTGCCGAACTGTTTGATGACCCATCAAACGTAGGAAAATGGAATCTTCTAGATGTGCAGTGGCTATCTCCATCATGGTAATGTCGGTGCCCTTTATGATGGTCGTGGGGTCTACTGTCCCGCTGGAGCTGAACAAAATCTCGGAATGAGAGAGCATCCCTGAACTCCTACCCATATGCCTGATACTCTGCAAAATATTTTCCCATGTGTCCGGGCTCTGCCTCCTGCTGGGCTCCTGCCCTTGTGTCTGCTCCCAAGAAAGTGGGCATGGTAGAGTGGGTAAGTGCACGTGAAGCCATCGGCTGAGTAGTATCACGCTGAGCAGCACCATGCTCTGGTAAATGGTGAGATGTACCTGATCCCTCACCTACCTAGAATACTCGTGGGGTCTCACGCTGTCTAGCCTCTATAGCGGTGAATCTCTGACCCATCATCTCAATCTTCCTCGCTAAATCCTGCACCGATTTGAGGAGTGCCTCCCCAAAATGTTTGGCCTCAGTGTCATCTGCCATCGGCTCTCTCTGCTCTAAATCTAACACAGGCTCCTCCTGCTCTGCGTCTGTCACAGGCTCCCCCTGCTTTGTGTTCACAACCCGAACATAGTCTCCCTCTTCGTAGGTGTTCTCCAACCTACGCTCACGATCTCTGTACTTCTTTCCTCTGTAACAAATATATGGCCTCTTCCCAGGTGTCATAGACAACTAGCTCCATAGGCTGAGGCAAAACTATTCTCTGATACCACTGTAATATCCCGTTTCGGGGATATCTCTAAAACACGGCAAACTCCAACCAGAGATGGACTGGGAGGGCATTTACCAAATATGCCGCCTCTGAAAGAGGACGAAATCTGGAGGCTACCTGGCCCTTTCCAGACTCTGTCTAAGAGTATGAGACAAACACGCCAAGTGGTATAGAACTAAAATTCTCGGAAATGTATATATATAATAGTGCAACAAACATACAATAGCATAGAAAGAATGTACGACAACTCATCCAGAAATATAGAGAGATAATGCTAAGCCATTTTATTAAACTGAGAAATATAATGAAGTACAATAGGTGATCAGAGTGATGGCACCTAAACTTGCTCAAGGCAAGTGAAGAAATACTCTCAGAATACACCGGAAATGGCAGCTCTCTGAACTGTGTCCCAGCTGCTAGAAAAATACTGTGTAGCTGCTACCACCGTAATGAACTGATGACTAGGGGCTGTTCCCCTTGCCAAAATGAGCTAAAAATCTGGAATCCTCCTCTACTCACCAATCCCGACAAAACCCAGAAACCATATCAGAAATGGCCGACCTCCGAAAAACACCCCCTTGGGCAATTATGCTGGCCTCCAAGGCTCTGCGCAGAGGCTAAACAGAAATGGTTGAAATACCACCTCAAACTACATTAAAATCCTCCCAAAGGCAAAGGCTGATCCTTTGCTCAAAATATCGGCTCAAATCTCTTGCAAAAACCCCGATCCGGAACACTTCCTAGATGGACTGCGTCCTCCCTCTCAGTGATTGCGCAGTCTCTATGAATGCACGGCTCCGCAACAAAACCAAACACCAGAATCTCCCACAAAATGCTGAAGAAATAACGTTGCTTGAGCAGGCACTCGAAGTCCCTCGGGGCTAAGGGCGTGATCTCCGACTGGAGACACTCAATGCACTAAACAGTGCTGCAGACAAGCTAAACAACCAGCGTGCTCAAGAAGGCGAAATGACCAGCTCAATATCATCAACAACGAATGAATCAAATGAGAAGGCTCCTCCCTCTTTTATAACTTTGGCCTTCCTCCAAGACCCTAAGGCCTATCTCCTCAACGTAGCCTCTCTCTCTTGCCACGTGCTCATCCTCATCTGCGCAGTAGCTTCTAGAGCATACGTGGGTCCCCTCTCTACGTGGTGCTTGGCCCCCCTTGGCTCCCCTTTAAGTCACAACGTTGTGCTACTAGGGAGGGTGTTTTAATCCACTATGTGAGTTAGACCCTCTTCACTCACTTTTTATTTATTAATAAACTATAGATGACAAAATTGAACAAAATCGAACATTCTAATTAGCTGTCGCTAATTAGGAATATTACAATTTGGGATCTAATTGAGCATTTCTAGTACTATCTTAGCCCTCTAGACTTATCCATAGGTCCTTCGAATTTCTTCCCTCATCTAACTTAGAGCCCAACCTTATCGAATAATATCCTTGGAATTTGGTGTGTATTTAGTAGAATCCTTGAAAGGTATTTAGCCTAAGAATTCTCGGGTTACTTAATCTCCAAGATTTTCTGAGATAGCCTCCGTTGTGGGGACATCCATCCATAGAACAGCAAAGGAGCAGCTACTAAGGTGAAAGTGGTGACTGATCCCTCTGTTGCCCTTGAGCTAGAGTACTTAGTGAAGCTTTGCACTAAGGTGTTACATTTTGTTGTAGCAAGCCCTGAAGAATCCTATTTTACCCTAAGTACTATCCTTGGAATGAGGGGAGTGCCTAGTGGGTTTCCCCAGGATATGTATTTCAAGGAAAAAAACAAGAGAATATAAGCTCCCTTTTATATATCCTTCCGCTTTTTGTTCTGCTGTTGTAATTCTTGTATATATAAGATGTATTTTTCTATTAAAAAAATAAGGTCTACACAAACAAATCCATTAACAAAACCAAGCAGAGAGTAATTGGTCACTTGCTTACATATGGCACCCTGAGTGAGATAAACCCTCCCTAACATCATTGAAATTTGATACTAGTCATATGCAAATAGAAATCATAAAAGATTCTGTTTAGATAAATAAACCAATACAATAAGAAGAGTAAAAGGAGACTATTTCGATATCATGGACTATAACATGGACTCCAAATGTATCTGAATCCCATCCTGTAGCCAATATACTCACAAAGTGATAAATAGGAACTAAGCTATTTTAAAACAGCAAAAGGGAGGATCACTAACCTTCAACTTTCTTGTATTTAAAATCCCTTGGATAAGCAAGCACCAATGCATTTGCTACCAACAGGATATGAGTGATATTCAAACTCTTTTTGAGGCTGCTCCAACAGAACCAAGAAATAGTCCCTGAAAAACAAATAAAGGTTACTTTTGTCCCATATATGCCCAAATATTGAAAGTGGTCTCTTAAAGAATTCCATTTTCAGTGTCCTTTTATTTCAACATTGAATTCCTTTCCAAATCAGAGACAACATACAATATGTAAAGTGTTTCTCATAACAAGGTCATGAAAAATGGCAAAAAATTTCACCCATAGTAGATTATTAAGACAGAGTAACAGACTTGGACAACTAAAAGAAATTCTTACTAAGCATTAAAATTTAAAAGCCATCGATTCGTTTCCAAAAGGATGGTCACTTGAATGTTATCACTTAGAATCTGTGGACAGTACAATAGTGCTAGAATATAAAGTTTGATGTGCAATAAAGTCACCATAGTGATGGAATAAAGTAGGATTCATAGCATAATGGAATATTGTCCCATATATGCCTAAAGCTTGAAAGTGGTCTCTTAAAAAATTCCATTTTCAGTGTCCTTCTATTTCAACACTGACTTCCTTTCCAAATCAGAGACAACATACAATATGTAAAGTGTTGCTCATAACAAGGTCATGAAAAATGGAAAAACATTTCACCCATAGTAGATTATTAAGACAGAGTCATTTTCCTGAGATCATCGTTTTCCTGAAGTGTGTTTGACTGGTGCGGATACTGAGGCAGCTGTGATAGTGATTGGAAGGTTACTGTAAGTCCCAGAAATAGAGATTTGTATCCTATAGCAGATTCTAGTTTTTAGAGGTATTTAAAGAATATTATCTGTGCACAGGTGAAATCAGGTCATTGGTGTATAGGCATTTTGGTTAATTTTCTGTGGTACTGGGGACTCTCTGATGGTTTGCTGAATTCTACAATAATATTATTAGTGCATGTACTGTGCTATAATGATGGACAAATGTGTAGTGATATTTAACATGGATCATATTGTATTTTGTAATTGAAAAAGTTGACGATTTTATTATTGAATGAGCAAAGGAAGTTTATTTGGAACTCTAGATACCTGAAACCTTAAGTCAAATTACCCTAGAATGCTACAAGATTGACATCCTTTTTTATATTAGAGGTCTTTTCACTCTTTTGAGATACTGTGTAAAAGGAAGTGCTTGGCTATGAGGCTTATCTGTCTAATCTTAGGGTTAGATATATTTTACAATTTGATTAAATGGTTTCCTATGTGTATTACAAGGTTTCGAAATTCCATTAGTTTGTTATTTTTGCACCTCTTTTAATGCTACAAAGCTTTAGTTCTCAAGTTATGATTATAAATATCTATGGATCTGATTTTGAAATATTTGTTTAGCTAGACAGCATGCTATGATTTTCAAGTGATTGGTTTAATTGGTACATTGGACAAACTATTTTAAAACATGCATGTTGTAGGATTTAACCTCTATAATGATAAGTTTGCTGATCAGATTTGCAGTCTATAAGGAGAATTGTGTGAGATTCTGATATTTATGATGAGTTCTGGGTGATTTTCTTGCCATGGGTTTTCAGCGTTCATGCATAAATGGCATTCCAGATAACAATTAGGCTTTCTAGTCAAATATACAAAGTATAATAAAAGGTCTCATTGTTTAAATTTAGCTTATGCCTCTTGTACTATGCAGGGAAATATCTTGTTAATCAAGTAAAGTCTTCAAATGTTAACTCTTATTTTTCGAAGCCTAATTTAATAGTCAATAAAACTTCATCAAAAAGATGGCAATCTATGTGCAATGGTCGAAGATTAGTTGCTCAAATTCACTGTTCAGCTTCCCTTCAAGTAGTATGTTCTGCTATTCTGGTGAGTATCTTTTTATATATATTTCCATTTTTTTAATTTTCTAGCTAAGTTTATACACATTTGACCTCATCCTTAATATTTTTCCATTTGACTCATATTTTTGGGTCTTCTCTCTCTTGGTTGTGAATGATATTCACTGTGTCTATTTGATCTGTTGAAATTTTGATTGCTGGAGTCTCACTACCACACACCTCTCTTTGTTTTTTTCTTTCTAAAAGTAATAGTTGTTTAATAACTGTGGCAACAAAGGCATGATTTATTTATGAATCTTTTCTTTTCCCTTGAAGAGAGCTAGGTGCTCCACAGAACAACAAACCATTCAACATCAATCAGTGGTGATAAGAAAGGCTCCTGTCCAAGGTAAGAAACCTATATTTCTATTGAATTATATCATAATGCATTGGTCTATTTCTCTGTAGTTTGTTTCAGCGGGAGTGTTATCTGTATCTCCATTTGATTTGTTTTGCATTATCATATGAGAGTGTGTACATTTCTATATGGCAATTCTATACCAGATCCTGCATTGTATTTTTGTTCAAATTATTAGGAGACAAGAATTTCTAGCATGCACTGGGTTGCATTCTCTAGGAGATTTCTTTTGTGAATACAAATTGAGTTCAGTGCCTTTAATCATTTAATGACATTTCACTATGATCCTGATGTACAAGTTGATGTTATCTATCTAGGCCTTCTATTCCTTAAAGGTATTGACTACTGCATAGCAGTAATCTAGTTGTTAGAATTTTGTTAATTAAACTATGATTCGACAGTGAGTCCTTTTATTCCATTATCTTTTCGTTTTGATCCTTCATCAATAAACCATTATATTTAAAATCTATATGAATGCATGCTAATGCAATTAAATCAGATGAACAAAAAATAGGAGTGATGTGGTAGGCTTATTTGCTCCCAAGGTTCATCAAAGCTTGATGCTAAGCAATGCAAGGAAATATAGGGTCTGTCCAAACTCAAGATCCAGGATATCAAGAAGTTTTTGGTGAATTTGAGTGAAGATAGGAAGTCTCGAATTGTACCCATTTATATCCTAAAGCCATCGATTCATTTCCAAAAGGATGTTCACTTGAATGTTATCACTTAGAGTCTGTGGATAGTACAGTAGTGCTAGAATATAAAGTTTGATGTGCAATAAAGTCACCATAGTGACTTAGGCGTGGCAGGTGCAGGGGTGGCTATTTACAACCCTAGAGGACCACAATAATTTACAATAATTTACTAAAACCCTAGCATTGTTTTAAGGTCCTATGTTGTGTGCAAGGCAGGTCAAAAAATTGGTGGTAATTGGAGATTCCATGGTGGTAATTCAAGAAATAATCAAGAATTCAACAACAAGACCTTCCAACCATGTCCAGATTGCTAGACAGGATTCATAGAATAATGGAATATTTTCCTTTTTCATAAAAAATCTAAAGCAAATGACATGAAAAAGAGAGGTGTTATTTTGTATCAGGGACAAAATACCAAAAATTAGGGAAAAATATTTTCACATTAACTTCCATCACAATTTTCCTAATCAACTACAGTTTGAATGTGTTAAATTTTCTAATCCCGGCAACCTGACTAATTATTTCCTGCCAGAATATTACACAGATCTACTGAATTGAAAGAACAACTAAGATTTTATGATCCAAATGGATTTTACAAACCCGAAAAAATTATATCTTCAAAGGTTGATGCAAAGGTTTCTTCAAATGGACGTCGTGTGAAATAGATGTTCCTCAATAGGTCTGCTAGATATATTCACTGTAAAATAAACTCAATACTGTTCCTCTCAAGACTTCTCTGTAATTATATTCCAAAAACAGAGATCAGCAGGTCTGAATTTGTCTTCAAAACTGCCACTATAGATCCGAATTACAAGACTGTTGCAAGGTCACATATTTCACCACAGGTCCGAATTAGAAGGGTCTGAGTTGCAGAGAATAGTCTCAGGTCCGAGCTTCTGGAAAGGACGAAGTTACAAGCCCGTTAGGGCTGAAATTTTAGGCTTTCATAGGGCCGAAATTTCATGCCTGAATTCAGCTCTGAAAAAATTCATTTCTAGAGGTGCAAATAGGTCTGCAAGAGATATATCCTTCTAGCCCAAAACGTTGTAATTATGATCTCCCTTTTAATCTCCTTAGCCTCCTGTTTTATCTCTGAATTCTCACTGTATTTTTCACCGAAATTTTCATTCCAAAATGATGAGCATGACTAGTTATTTATACTTGTTTGTGTATGAACTGAATAGTCGTGTATTTTAATTAAGGAGCCGACATACCGATTTGAGCCGACCTGTGCATAATTTTTGGCATTTATTTAAACCAATTTTAAGACTGACACAGGGGGAAATTTTATGGTTAAGTCTGGGCCTCACCGCTTAATAGGAACACCATACAATATAGCGGTACTTGTTGTATCTTCTACTGTAGTGCAGACCTGTTTTAACACCTCCTTTGCTGAACACTTGATAGTTGTAGGGGATCAACAAAATTATGTTAGATCCCTCCTTTGTGGCTCAAAGACTCTTTTTGTCATATAAAATTCTGCATGTCAAAGCCTCTCTACTCCTTCACTTCCCACAGGACATTGTCAAAGCCTCTCAGCCCTCCTGCATTCATTCAGATCACCAAACTACACATATGTTACCTGAAATAGTAGTGCTCTAGACCTCCACAAACAAACATACATATACAAAAAAAGAGAGATTTTATTCCTGAGTAGTGGTCATTATAGGGCTCTAGTTAGCTGGATAAAACATGCATGCAGAATAGAAAAGGCAGATTTTCACCATGGAGTGTGTTGTTGCCATCATTCTTAGGCATCTGATAAGTTTTCCCATTTATTGTGAATTCTCCATCCTTGATACGGTTGGCTACACGACCCACCAAGGCACCAAAGTAAGGTCTACTGGAGCTCATGTTCTGCATTAATAAACAATCTCATATTCCCCATGGTAACACATACATTTGAGATCCATTCCAATATGTGAGTAGAAACTGTAAATTTATCTTAAAATTCTAGCATATGATGGCAGTACTAATTTCCAAATGGAAATGCAAATACATACCATGTATGAGGCAATATTGTCATAGCCAAGAAGTACATCTGCTAGATTGCCTGAATGCATAAATACCAGTACTTAATGAGCTAGCTCCCTCTGAGTAAATGATGGTAAAGCAGTTGAAGGGTAGGGTTTAGGGATGGTTACCTTTAGCATCAAGGAGAGCGAGGGAGATGAGGGTAGCTCCCCAGTTGGTTAGATTTATATACAGATCACCTCTGCGAAGTTGAAAGAAACTTGGGGCATTGATCTTTCTGTAGAGATGACCATAATGAGCCAACTTACCTTTCCCTTCCAAATTTCTTGGATTCAATTCCCATTTGTGCCCTTGACTGCTAGCATGGAATTTGCAGAGGTGAATGAAAACTGGAATGCACCAAAAATGCAAGAGAATGGATGACACTTTCACCATCATCGATTGATTGAATGATCAAGGGATGGATGGATAAGCTAAAGCAGAACATTCAATGATATATATAGAGAGACTCACATAGTCAATACTAGACTAGGGTGTGTCTGTATGCCTTAAGATAAGGTCACGGTGTAAGACATAACATGGATTGTGTGCAACTATAGAAAACCCATGCACCGTGGCTACCAAAAAATGTAATCTTTGGAATCTAAACATGTTACATTTTTGAGTTTTTGTCTTATTACCCCAAATTTGTTTTTGGCCAAATCTTAATTTTGTTATTTAAAATGGAATTTTGAGTACATATATGGATTCAAAACCTTGAAAAACCCCTATAGCAGTACATTTTTGTTTTTTGTAGATTGAAGGACCTAAACTAATGCAACATGGTTTTGTGGATGCCATTTCTAAAGTTGGGATGGCCAAATTCCTTTTTGACCTTTCTACCACCTATATAACCAGGTAATTTTCTATCACCTATATAACCTTGCTTTTTTATAAAAAAAAAAAGAGGTTCCTACACTCAAAGAATTGGCTTTTCCTAGCCATGGGGCAATTAGAATATTGAAATTCTATAACATTTTGGATGATTAGAAGATCCAATTTTGCCATTGCTAGCCTGAACTAAGTTCAAATTGCGGTTTTGGGTGTAAACTGTTGGTCAGTTGAAACCCATTTATCAACTGCACTATCTCAGTAAAGCCTAGATAATATCTAAGATGAGGAGGCTGGACCTATTTCAGGTTGTTGTACTCAAGCTAACGGTCAAACATAAGGTTATGCATATACATTTGGTTCAAGGTCTCCTTTTCCTCACGTTATTCTCTATGAATTAAGGAATGTATGTTGCCAAGGAGGAACACCTACTGGTCTAGGATCTGATACAACCAACAAGTTACTAGGAACACCCAACCGATTACTAGGATCTGATACATGCTTTAGATCGCTAGGATCTAGTCTAGGAACACCCAACAACGAGAGGTATATCCACAAACCACTGCAAGTAAGATATGAAAAGGGCTCTTGAAATGCCTCTGAATACCAAAGCACTCAAATGTTTATAATGACATACTGATGTCCAATTCAAATGCTACCTAAGGATTTCACAAAGGTTCTAGTGCCTTTGTTCAAGGGTTCGTTGTATGTTTCCAAGGGTTTCAAAAAAAAAAAATTCACTAGATATTAACAGCCCTTATGATATTTTTTACCACCACCATTTCTACCACAAAATTTCTGTAAGGTGAAGACACATGAAGATTTAAATTGGTTCATGCTTGAAGGAAAGATGAACTATTCTGATTGATGGGTATTTAGAGTTTTATTGTTGGCTATAATTTGCATACAATGACCCTAGATGTAGTCACAAACAAGTAATAAAGATTACTTTTGTTCACAAGGCTGAAAAGTTGTCTGAAATCCCTCAAATTATCCCACAACAAGCTTCCCAAAAACCCCACATCATTGTTGGAAACATTTGTTGATTGCACCTGTATTTTTATACTTGTTTTCATGCTGCCCTATCTGTCCAAAAATTGGTATCAGAGCCATAATAGTGTTGTCATTAACCCTAGTTCTATTTTTTGGTGAAAATTTACCACAGTTGGAGGTATCAACCATTAGAAAGACCAAAAATATTGGGTTCCAGAGAACCACCAATCAAATGATATATCTACTGTTGTATCTTCTGTTTAGGACTCTTCACATGCTTCCATCGAATCTGTGGTCATTTTCTTATATATATCATCTTCATATTGCCTCATAATCCTACAAGAGTATGTTACATGACCTCACATCCTCCCAGCAAAAGTTGATCTTAGATGCCGAGTTATATTTATGCTTGGATGGTGATCTGTTTGCTTTGTTTGGAGACCATGGAGGATGACAAAATGCTACTAAAAATGGTTGTATTATAACAAGATTATTGATGTCAAACTGTTCATGGAGGCTACCACCAAATACTGCAATAAGGGAGACTCTCCCATGATTTTTTTGGAACCTTAAAACCATGTTAAAATTGTTTGAAACATGAGCCCTAAAACTAAAACAAATGCTACAAAAAAATCACTATAATGTGATGGAAGTTCTATTATAGGACTTCTCTACTGCTGCTCATACGCTGTCTAAAATAATCAGGTTGAAATTTAGAACCTAATTATCACTGGTCTAGTATGCAAAATCCAATTCCTGGCATGAGGCATATGATGAATCCATTGGCTAGGTTACATGTTGGCAGTGTATGTTATGTTGATCTATTACTTTTTATTTTGGTTAGAAACTGGGAACTTCACCACAACATCATACCAATATGTAAAATCTGAGTTAATTGTTGTGAGACAACTAGCATCTAGGATATTTGTTTCTATCCCATACTTTGCCATCAACATCTAAGTTGTATTGCCTGTGCATGTGTTGAATGGAGTAGCTATTGTGGCATATTTATGATTGTCCATGTCAAACATACTATTTTGACATGTCTTCTCTTTTGCGGGGAAGGTATTGATACATTGTATTTGCTAAGGATGCATGTTCACCAAGACAAGTCAAATACTTCAAAATGTTGGATGTGTTTTGTATTATTTTTCTAGAACATATTCTCTTTGTCTTTGTTTTGTATTATTATCGAGAACATATTCTCTTTTTCTTTGTCTTTATTTCACACATTGTTTTAGGATATTTGAGTGTTTTAGGTTATTTAGGTTTTTGGCCCTGAAATTAGTGATTGAAATGCCAAATAATCACTTTATAATTGTGGATTTGCTTGTCTATTTGAGTTATTTTACATAACCAATCTTTATAAGTAGATCTTAAGTAGATATTCTACCATTAGCTCTATTTCAAAGTGTTGTAAGAATTTCTGAGGACCTCTTCTATTCCTTGACTCGAGGTGGTGGATTCCCCATCCTGCTGAGGCCTTTCTCTTTCATCTAGTCCTTCATTTTCCATTGAATCCGATTCAAGAGATTCTCCCACTGGATCTCTCTTGGGGGATTCTTGTGGTGGTAGTCTATGTATCATTTTTAAAAGTCTAATTCTTCCCTTCACCTACTTTTCATAACTTCCATAACCATTAGGTAGGGACCTGCAATGTCAACGGTGTTTTGTTTGTTTAGTAAAAGATTGTCGAGACTTTAATTTATTGAAAGTTTTAGAATTTACAATCTATGAAGTTTCAAGATATAATTTTTAAAAGTCTAATTATTTAAAGGGTGCTAGCTTAATGGAAGAGCACCTGCTTTACAAGCAGGAGGTTGGTGGTTCGATTCCATCGTGCTTTGATATTCATATATAGGGAATGACGAAGATCAGTTTTTGGTGATGGATGCTCTTTTGACCATCACCAATGAGCTTATGGTGACATTTTTCGACCCTCACGAAAATATGAAATGGTGACGGTCAACGAACGCCACCATATATACGCAACAATAGTGACGACCATTAAAGGTCCGTCACCATAAATCGTTGTTGTTGATATGAAATGGTGAGGGTCACTGTTTGTCATTATAGTCATTATTCGTGATGGACCTTGATGTCACCAATGAGTTTATGGTGACGGTCAATGAACGTCACCATATATATGCACCAATAGTGACGGCCATGAAAGGTCCATCACAAAAAATCGTCGTTGTTCATATGAAATGGTGACGGTCACTATCCGTCATTATAATCAATATTAGTGATGGACCTTGAATGTTACCACAACACATACTTTCAGCGACGCCACCTTTGGTGACATTCAATTTTTTGGTGACGGAGGCTATTGTCTGTCACCATTGCCCATATGAAATGGTGACGGTCACTATCCGTCACTATAAATCATTATTGGTGATGGACCTTGAATGTCACCACAACACCTATACTTTCGGTGACGCCACCTTTGGTGACGTTCAATTTTTTGGTGACGGAGGCTATTGTCCATCACCATTGCTCATATGAAATGGTGACGATCACTATTCGTCACTATAAATCATTATTGATGACGGACCTTGAATGTCACCACAACACCTATACTTTCGGCAATGCCACCTTTGGTGACGTTCATTTTTTGGTGACGAAGGCTCTTTTGACCCTCACTAATGAGCTTATGGTGACGATTTTTGCCCCTCACCAATGTGCTTTTTTCTTGTAGTGATTACATCACAGTGTTCCTCTTTTCATGGTTAGTTCATTTAGATGTTCATTGTTTTGTATATTATGTTGGTAACACATGGTACAATTGTTCTTGTTCTAGTATTGAAATGTTGTGAAGCATATAAGTTCATGAGAGAGTTCAACTTGATTCTATTTTCTCAAATGATGAGTTGAACCTGATGATGGAATTTGCTTTAGAAATTGGATACTTTGAGAAAACTAGGTTGTTTTAACCCCATCTTCATAATAGACCTTGGAGATCAGGTCAAACAACTAACACTCCCAAAGTTTATCACCCTTATTAAAAAGGTGTTTTTGTATGCCAACGCGACTTCAAAAGGGTGAAGTAGGACAAGTTACACAATCACACAGGCCTGAGTATGATTAGAAAATTCATTTCTTATCTCAAAGCGTAAGTGATGATGGGAAGCCTCTTATGTTAACAAACCTTTGTGACTCATTTGTATTCATTCAAACTGGAAAATGGGAAGAATACTCACATACTAATATATTATAAATCCAAGTAAAAATTTTGATGCAAATGTTGTTTCTGCAATTGGAATATGTGTTCAAAGGTCCCCATCTGTGGTTTGAACCTGTTTGATAACAACTTGAAAATGATTTTTTGGAATATATTGATTCCAAGGACGTAGGTGGAAATTTTGTTGAACATATTACATCACAATGTTCCTCCTTTCATGGTTAGTTCATATAGATGTTTTGTATATTATGTTGGTAACACATGGTACAATTTTTCTTGTTCTAGTATTGAAATGTTGTGAAGAATATAAGTTCATGAGAGAGTTCAACTGGATTCTATTTTCTCAAATGATGAGTTGAACATGATGATGGAATTTTCTTTAGAAATTGAATACTTCGAGAAAACTAGGTTGTTTTAACCCCATCTTCATAATAGACCTTGGAGATCGGGTCAAACGACTAACACTCCCAAAGTTTATCACTTTTATTAAAAAGGTGTTTGTTTATGCCAACACAACTTCAAAAGGGTTAAGTAGGACAAGTTACACAATCACACAGGCCTGAGTATGATCAAAAAATTCATTTCTTATCTCAAAGCGTAAGTGATGATGGGAAGCCTCTTATGCTAACAAACCTTTGTGACTCATTTGTATTCATTCAAACTGAAAAATGGGAGGAATACTCACAGACTACTATATTATAAATTGAAGTAGAAATTTTGATGCAAATGTTGTTTCTACAATTGGAATATGTGTTTAAAGGTCCCCATCTGTGGTTTGAACTTGTTTGATAACAACTTGAAAATGGGTGCTTTCAGAATTGGTAAACACTTATAGAGAGGTGTTTGGCAACTAGCTCATTTTATTGCTTGGACCTTTTATTCTTCATATTTTAGTGTGTATACTGTAGATATTCTATTTTGTAAACATAACTATTTGGTCATGTTATTGTTGGCAGTTTCTAGATGACTTATTTCATTCATTAAGTTAATGGTCTAGTTTCTATTGCATGACTTCAAAATTTGTATGATTGTTTGTAATTGATAAAATCTAGATTCTAGATGGTTGATGCTCCAAACAAGTAATCATTAATGTTCTATGATGGTTGATGCTCCAAACAAGTAATCATTAATGTTCTATGATGGTTGATGGCCTCTTATATCTTGATTTATGTACAAATATGCATGTTTTCATATATTCTACAACTAATTTGGAATTATGGATGTATATCAATGGAAATTTTCTCAAAAGGACTATCACTACCTTATATATTGTAAAATTTTTTTGGGGGTTTCTTTGTGGTGATGAAAGTGATCTTGCAGCTTCTTTACGGCAACAAATTTGCTCTGTAGAGTTGTCTTAAAGATGAGTTCATATGAATTGATCTTACCCTGGGTTGAGGTTGAGCCATAAATGGTTGTTAAATACCTTATGATGGGTGTGGGCCTTTAGGGCCTAAGCATGCCAACTAAGATGTTGGGACATGAATTAATGGCCACAAGGACTGTGCTAGACCAGAAAACCATGCATCACAAACTCAAGCATAAAACCTAGCAGAGATTTTGGATATGATTGTTCGTTAGACTCAAAGTATCATTGGATAAAGATAAGTATTTTGATATTAGAATGTCAGATGAGAATTCAAGATTTCAAATCTTAATGGTCTTTTCTAACCCATATTATGAGTCTATAGTAGAATACATGACTTTGACTTGAGAGAGTCACAGTATCACCTTTCTAAAGGGAGTATTGGGAATATTAGTCATGTCATGCTCAATGTAGCTGCAGTTTATGGGATAATTTTGTTTAGGAAGCTTAAGCTTCAGAATAGTTCATTATTGTGTGGAAAAATATTGTGTTGGTAGCATTTTTCAGCCCCACCTAAACCTATGAAAAGTAATCCAATTTCACCCAAGGTATAACAATTGGTTAAAGTGGAAACAATTTAAGGTCAATATCTTAGTTGTTGCCCACAATGAATGTAGACAACAAGCCTTATCATTCAAGACCAAATGTGTATAGCAAAAGGTTATACTAGGGCCTTGAATCTTCTACATGCATAAATGTGAAAAGGGTAGGCTAGTCAGCGAGTGATGTAGTGGTAGCGGCCATCTTGGACTTGAGTTGTAATGCCACATGTTATTATAAAGAAATTGTTGTAGAAAAAATTGGATAAGGAGCATGAGTTGTAATTCACACGTTATTATCAAGAAGTTGTAGAAAAAATTGGATAAGGAGTATGAGTTGTAATGCACATGTTATTATCAAGAAGTTTAGAAAAAATTGGTTAAAGAGTATAACGGTGTAGAGGGGTCACCGCACATCTGTTCCAACTGTACCATATTTTTCAATGCTTTTGGTGGATTTTCCCTTTGTGGTGGAGGTTGAGCTTTTAGCGGACACCAGAGATTGGGCTGCATTTTTCTTTTTTTTATGAAGCAGCAGGGTCTCCTTTGGACTATGTTGCCTAAAACTTGGAGAAGACTGCATTGGAAGGGCTGGAGGAATTCTCTATAAAAGTTGTGACTTTGTTGTTGTTATTGAGATTTGGGCAGGATATGTAACAACTAGAGTTTACAAGTAAATATGACATTACCATAATTGTCTTCCTCTTCCTCATGCCCCTCTTCTTTTATGATTGCTCCAAAAAATCCCGAAGATTTGTTGCTTTCCCCATTTGAAAATTCCGCTTAGTCTTCTGCCAATCCATTTCTAATCCACAATGTTATGAATCTTCTCTTCTTGTTTATGTATGTTGAAATTCTAGGTTTTTTAGTTCTCATTAATTTTGCAATATTTTCTCAGGATTGTCGTGGAATATTGGCTCAGCTGTCAAAATCTCTAGCTTTGACAGTTCATTGGAATAAATTTGTATATGGGCATGATTTGTGATAGTATGCTTGACCAGGCTGATTGCCTGAACATAGTGTGCTTTCCTGGACTTTGTAATCTAGATGAACCCATCCATGAATTTCCTACAGAATTATTGTAATAGAAGCTTGTATAACACTTGGGGAGGAGGAAATGGGTACATGATGAGTTTTCAAAGCACTAGATAGAAGATTGCAATTTCTGTGGAAGAAATAAGCATCTTTCCCTCTCAATAATTGTTGTGTTTTTTCTGTGGTTTTATGTGAGTAATCTTTCAACAAGAAATGCATTTTGTTGAAGAAGATATTTTTTTGTCTTTGATATCAGTGGCTACTAGAGGTGGACTGTTATGATGTTTTGATCAATCGTAATTTCCCTTTGGAATTTTTGGGTAGGTAACAGTGTATAGACTACATAAGAAAGTGAATGAAATTTTTTGGATTGAGGTAATGTTGTTCCTGGTAATGAATTGAATCACTAATTGGTTGTACTTGTCCCCAGTAGATCTTACTCACTTCTTTGAAACGTGTGCATTTACTCAAACATTATAATGGTACATCACCTTCATATTTACTTCTCTATAGATTTTACACAGTAACCATACTATATCTCTGGATGGGGGCTAGAAAATGTCAATTTTGTACTCCTGATGCACTACTTCTTTTGTTTTATGTTCAGTCTTCCAGGAGTTGGTCAATACATAGGGATGTTTTGGTTGCTTGAGTGATTCCTTTGCTTTTTTGAAGGAGTGTTGAACATGGTATTGATGCTCTGGGGAGTGAAATATGCCACTCCCTATTGGATGAGAACAATTGATGTGTTGGAAGATTGTAGTGCTTCATGCACAATAGGATTAACTCACATCAGGGAAAAAATTTATGTTCCTTTGCCTCTCAGCAGGCTGTAAGTCCATGTCTTCTATATCTAGGAGGGTTTATGTGGTAAAAACAGTTGGATGTGTCATTCACATCCAAGTTGTGCTTCTTAGGTGTTCTGGCAGTAATTTCAGGGTGGGAAAGGTAGATTGTGGGCACAAGATTTTTGAAAATGAGAATTCAATAAGATAAGATAATTTTATTAATGTCCAACGGATGAAAATTAATGTCCAATGGATGTCACATGGTTTAGGTTCGATTAAGTTCGATTTGAATTTGAATTTTTTGATGAACATATTGAAACATTACATAAATTACAAGTCTAGGGTCGATTACATATAGGTAGTAGGTTACATATAGGAAATAGTCGAGAAAAAATCGCAAGGGATGCTTGAGCTTATAATATTAGGGAGGTCATTACGATGGTGGTAGATTACGTATAGGAATTAGTCGACAATGACTCACATGTGATGTTGAGCATAATATTAGGGAGATCGTTATGATGTGATTGGTTGTTTCTCTGTATTTTATCTTCCATATTGATTTTTGAAATGTTTATAAATGAAACATTTGGTCACTTGGTGAGGGAGTGAGTAAGGCTTGAGGGAAGGTTTACAAGTCATTTCACCTTGGTGAGCTTGGAAAAGTTTATTATTTGCAGGTAGTGGGGATTTGAGAGGAATATGGTGAGGCCCGATCATAATTTACTAAAGGGAGGCAATGAGGCTCGATCAATAGCAAAGGGTTCACAAAAAATCTAAAAAGAGGCCCAAGTTACTGTCGGAGAAGTTTGAGACACAAAATCCTAATTTGAACTTATTGTTGAACTTAAAATCAATTGATTTTTTTTTCTAGGTTTGCCAAATTTCGAACCTAAAGGTTTAGGTTTGACAAATATTTTGACTAATATTGTTTCTCCATTTTGGTCGTAACATGGGGAGCATCATCTTTGAATAAATGATGATTTTGGAGATGCCAAGCCAAATTTTATGGGATATTATTTGCATTTATTTGGATAAAGTATTTTCATTTTTTATTTTTATATTTTTTCTCTTAAACAAATCTCTAAGTATTTATACTCTCACAATAACGTAATTTTTGCTAATATATCAAAGTTACTAATAATGAATTTCATAGTCCACGATTATATTTTTACAATTATCTATGTAACTTTAAATTTTTTCCCCATTCATTGACTCTCAAAAATTTTAAAGTTTAGAGAAATGTCATATAAAATCCACTCTGGACTTGTCGTTTTGAGTACTGCCCTTTTTTTAGTGCATATATAACATTTTTTCAATTTGGAGGAGAACGTATTATCTGGATAGTTTATCAACCAAGTACCTAAATACTTAACAAAACCGAACAATGTTGTAAGCACCTGCTATTTATTTGAACTATACTCCAATGTTTTGAATATTTACATTACCCAAGATAATAATGTCTTGCATATAATTTACAAGCATTGAGTTGCAATATACTTGAATATCTTGGACAATGTTATTCCAAAGCCAATTTCAATAAATTTATCTACAACATCAATATTCATTATACAATTGAGAGGCATTAGGAATTTAGAAGTGGTTAATTGACCTATGGTTTTTCAAGTTTGAATGTAAATTGCTTCACACCTTATGGGTATCATGACAAAGGCCAATGCATCTGCCTTCAATTCGAGCAAATCCAGAACCATGGGGTAGGGATGTTATAACAGCTAAGGTATTCAATTTAAATGGCACATTTCAAAATATACACGTGTATTTTGAATTGTATTGCAAAAATTAGGAGGATACAATGCAACCTCTGTATTTTTTAAAATGTGCCATTTAAAATGAATACAAAGGAGTGATTGTACCTATATGACAATCACTCCTCACAGGCTAAGAGCACTTTCAAAATGCCAGGTATAGATTCATAATAGCCCAATGCTTAATTTTCCTATTATTTCAAAAAGTTACTAATGTATGCAGGATCTAAATCAATTTTGTGTTGATGAAGGTTGATTACATACTGGGAGATAATCCTATGAGGGTGTCATACATGGTTGGACATGGTTCCCTATATCCAAAAATTATTCATCACAGAGCCTCTTCTCTACCCTCCAAGGCTAATCATCCTCAACCCATTCCCTGTAAAGCAGGCTTCCAATATCTATCCAACAGTGCACCCAATCCCAACATCTTAGTGGGAGCTGTTGTGGGAGGCACAGACAACATGGATAGGTTTACTGATGTGAGAAACAATTATGATCAATCTAAACCTTTCACCTAAATTAATGCACCCTTAGTGGGTTCCCTTGCTTATTTGGCCCAATTTACTAACTCTTAAATATCCTATCTACTTCTTCTAAACAAGAGAAGGAATTAATAATGCTTGGAGATAAGGGTTATAAGCAGCCCAATATCCCTTGATATTGTTAACATGATTTCTACAGGATATCCAAAATAAAATCAATGGAATATGTAGGATCTCCAAAATAAAATCAATGGAATTGAATTAGATTTGATCCCTTTCTATCGTTCACATGATTTCTGCAGGATCACCAAAATAAAATCAATGGAATGGAATCAAAGTTTTCAATCAAGACTTTGGTTGTTAGTAATTTTTTCACATTCATTATATGATGCAACCAATAATCTTACTCGTTGGGAATTTTTGCAAGTTCATTATAACGTAGATTGTGATATAATCGTGAGTAATGTGATATTGCACGGACAGTGCATTAAGTAGTCGTAGCAGATTTGGACATATTCATGAGGAATACGTGACATTGCACTAACAGTTGATTAAATGGTTGAAAGAGATTCATGCTTTCAGAACATTTTTATGCCCTTCACGTTTAAGATGGTTACATGAGATTTATGACATATTCCTCAACAATGTCACATTTAAGTAGAAATTCATTAAATGGTTGAAGGAAATTCATGGTTGATAGCTTTGGCTGAAGGGTGTGACATCTTTCTCATATGGTGAAACATGTGACTGAGTTTTAGTGGAATAATTATTAGTTTCATTCAAATCTAATGTTAAATTTTTGAAAAAAGTAGTTTATCTTTTAACACATTAGTAGGTACATTTCACTCTTGTATTATAAAAAGCCAGTTTCTTTCTCCACTTTGCTCATAAATTATGCACATTAATATACTTTTCTCATGTTTCATAAGTTTCATTTTGATTTATTCCTTCTCTTGAATTAATTTACTTAGACAATTTTGGTTTCTTTCCTTCTTGGTTTAAACTAGCTCCTCCATATACCATTGTTGAATAAGGTATGCAGAGAAGAAGGTGGAGATAATATTGATTTTGATTTCAGAAAATAAAGCTTTCCTACACAGCTACCCCCCCAGGAAATGGTACAAATTCCTGTCTCTTATTGTTTTTGCTACTCCTGACCATATCACTATGCACAATACATAAATTTAATACAGGAAAGGTTCTAGTGCAATAATGATGCATGATTGTACTATTTTCGGCATATTTGATTGCATTATTTTGGTGCTACAGTCAACAATTGTGTATCATGTATGGTAATGTGTTTGGCCTGAATGCTTGTGACTATAATTTGGGATCTTTGCATTTTTAAGTACAATCAGATCAAACATTTTGTTTCTTTTTATGAATTTATGTTTATTTTTGATCTAGTGGAGATGATTGGTGACATGGGTTCCTTTTAATCAGGCTTCACCATGTGGCTTTACCTAGTGATATACAACTCATCTCTTGATGTTTTATTCCCTTATAACTATGTCACATTATTCATACCATAGCGAAAAGTCTAGGTGTAATACTAATGGGTGCTTGTATTGTTTTTGGCATTTTTGAGTGCTTCATTTGGTGCTACAAAATTTTTTGGATGTGTGTTACTTAGTTTGGCATGACTCATGAGTGTTTGAGATATTTTTTTTAGATTGAATACTTTTTATTACAGTTCGATGCTTCTAGATATGGATTATTTTCAAGTATTGAATTTACTTCAACATCAATTTAGAAAATAATAGAACCCTGTTGTTTGTTGCTTCATTTTTGTTTAACTATCTCTTGCAATATCTTGTAGATATTGATATCAATATCTGTTTATCTGTTGCAGGTCAATGAGATTGATTCCAGTGTAGTTCTAAACATGTTTGGGTAGACTTTGGAGATGAAAACATTACCATTACTAGTTGGGAACATAAATAATTGGTTAGAAGATATGGACAAATGAAGCTATCAACTAAAGTATTTTTTTCTTCAATTGACCAACGAAGTGAACATGCTGCGGGGGAGAGTGCTTGTATTGCTTTGGTAGAAATTAGTGCTGACTAGTTACAAAAAAACCCCAATTCTATGCCAATAAAATCATAGTTTGACACATTGATACGTGAAGGATATCTGGAGTGGAGGAAGCTATGGGAACTAGAGGAATATAGAGAGAGGTTCTCTCATGGGCAATTTGATTTGGAAATAATATTGCAGTCAAACACGTGTTATAATTGGCATTGAACCTCCACATATTTTTAAATTGTGGAAATTGTTTTAAGATTAGATTGGGATGCAGGGGCTATGAATTGGTTTTTATTTTAAATTTTATTTCTTTTAACATTATTGATTATGCACACAAGTGTCAAGGTTGTTGTCTGATGTTCCAGTGATATTTCAGTATTGTGTGTAAAGGCTCTTTTTTTCTTGTCAAGGCTGGCATCCCCTAAAATTTAGACAAGAATGTGGGTTGGAATTGTTGGCTGGCTCTAAGACTCGACAATATCATAATAATACGAAACATAATTAGATTTTAGTAGAATAGATTCTAAAATGTGATATTTACATATTAATACTACTGTGTTGTTAAATAATAGATATTATTAGACAATAATGTGGAAGTTAAATAAAATCTTTGTCAATGAAAAACTATTGAAATAATTATTTAGTCTCATATTCTACTTTAGTTTTTGTGACCCTTCGAGTGGCAAGGCACCTTCTATTAAGAAAAATTTCCTCTGTGACATATAATGCTTGTAAGTTAATCATAAATTTGTAGATTGGTTTTACTTACTTTTGATGATGGGTAGTTCCAATAAATGGAAATGTTTAGTTGGGTTCAGTGTTTATCCTCAGTATATAGGATTGAATTCTGATAATAGTGTTTTATTCCCTATGTAGACATTGTTCACTAGCATGGAAATGCTTAATGGAGAATGCTTTGTGTCGTTCTTGTGAATGTGCGTTGTAACTCTTTGTAAAAATATAAAATGTTTTAATTGTAATTTTCACTTCATTGATCTATTTTCAGGGGCAGAGTGGTACCTGAAGCTCTTGAGGTGTAGGAGGATGAATGTGGAAGTGATGATGATGGTGGTCATCAAAGACCAACACCGAAGAAGCGAAATAAGCGTCTCCTCTGAATTTTGCTGCCTTTTTGGGTGCTTTTTGTTGGAAAACATCTCTATTTCTATCTATGCACTATAATTCATACGGTAATATAATATTTAATTTAAGAAATATAGTATATAAACTATATATACTCCTACAATATAGATATCATGGATAAATATTCAAAATTTCAAACTAATGAATTTGTTTTAGGAAAAATGTTTTATAGATGCTTTTATTTGAGGCATACTTGTGTGTTAATTCAGCATTTAGATTTCTTTGTAGAATTATTGTTTGTAAAATCTATGTATTTCTCACTATCTCTTTAGGTAAAATTTAGATACATTAAAGTTATAACATCTTATAGCTTTTCAGTTGCACTAATCTATCATAAAACACTGGTAAAAGACAATATCTTATGTCAAAATAAATGCCATTTACTGTGTATAACGAGATTGCGACATTCGTGCTTTACCCAGATCTCATTTTTTTTATATGCATTCTATATCATCGGTCAAGGCATGAATGCTTATAAAATATTGAGCCCTAGTTTCTAACTATCCTCTCTTCAATTACTTTTTAAGGATTGAATAAAATCTAATTGCATAAATTACAACTGGGGTAGAGTAATAGCTCGGTATTAAAAGACACCATAAGCATTAATTGTTTCAAAGTATTATAAATGAATTTTAATATTACTTGATTTTCCATGCTTATGTGGAACATGGTCAAGAGAAGGAACTATAACAACAATGGATTTGCATGAAAGATTTATAAATTTTTCAAACGTGAAAGTTGTTATGCGTTACTAAGTTTCTTCATTATTTTATAGATCATTACACATCAAACCGAATTTACTCCTTGACTGGCATTGCATTCAACATTGTGCATAAGCATGATTTACATGTATCAATCAAAAGTATGATTTTATCTATATTTGATAATGCAAGTTGAATACATCATACAATGCATATGAGTGTTATGGCTATGAAGTTCAATATGAAATAATCTATTGATTGCTACTATTACTATTATATAAGGGGTGCTCTTCCAATGGCCATTTATTAGCTATGTGAAGAAGGCTTTATGGAATTTGTATTTAATATAATACTATGCATATCTGAGTTGTGGAAAACTAAGTAGAATTCGGTAGGAAGTTTGGAGTATGTGTAATTCATAATGATCTTGTCTTCTCTTCATTGATGACTTTTCAATGTGTGATTTTTGACCTAAGCCATTGAATTATCAATGTTTCAAGGCTGAAAACTCGACCTACATGTCAACTACTTATGATCGTTCCTAGGAACATGAATCCTAATTTTTGTAGGTTTAAAATTTATCACAAGTTTGCTCTATTGTGGTCAAATTTGTGGAGGTTATCTGAAAATTTATTGAAGGTGCCATGAATTTAAATTTATTATGAACTTTCAACACTATAACAAACTTTGGTGCAAATTGTTGATTAATTCTCACTTGGTTAAGGTTATAGATGTTGATGAAAATTTTGTGTGCATGCATGAGAGTTGGGTGCAAATGCACAAGGTTGTGTAGCATTAGTGTGATAAATATGGGAGAGTGCAAAGCATAGTTTTGAAGATTAGTCTGAGTTTACTCGTACCTAATCAACTTAATCAATTTGATTGCTAGTTGAATGGTTAATTGTTGGTTCAATGAACATAAGATCTTGCAGGCCCAAATATCAAAGGGAAAAATGGAGCCCATCATGGGGTTCTCACTGTAATTCTCCACCACTATACCTTCCATGCTTCCTCAAACTCCTCTCCAACCTCAATATCAGTGCTAGTAGTAGCATGAGCAACAACACTACGCTTAGCATAACTAGAACACGTTTTCCAAACTACAAGGGAACTACTTTCCTCACGAGTCATAATATGCCATGCTTGGTCTCGATGGTTCGCTTCTTTCAACTCCTGGTTCAAATACCATATCTTCATTAGAACCAACACCCCGAACTCCACTAGAAAAAGATTCGCCATTTTGTACTAGTGATTTACCATTTGTATTGGTGATTCACCATGATTTTACAAGATAATATAATATCGAGATAGATTCGCCAAAAAAATTATATATACATATTATATTATTAATAAAATCACCTTTCATTTTTCCTTTGTATCATGGGGATTCGCCCAATTATTATATATATAAATTTAGGGGGGTTCTTAAAATTTTCCCTGCTTCTGGATGTCTATCACTTCTAGATGCAACATTCTCTACCTGAAATACTATTGTTATCCCACTATCTAAATTTATCCTCTTTTCCAACCTTTTGGTGTGAAATTTGCGGCCATTGCACCACATTGCCTTGTGGGGTTTCAACTACAATATGAAAAAACATAAAAAATACATTGTCATTATTTGATAAACATATTTATACTTGGAAATTTTTCAAATTAATTAAAAAGCATGCCATATGCATCAATATAATTGTAAAAAATAATTAGTATACGTGAATTATATGCTTGCGTGGTAATGTACTAAACCATGTGCTAAATCAATTTCCCTCTGTGTAAGATTGGTATCTCCACTACATTCATCTTCTTTGACCAATGTAGACAAACAATACCATGATAACCTACCATTATTAGCTTGTTTGCATCATTCAATTCGTACCTTAATCCAATCAACATTTTTTTAATGTATTGCATCCCACTCTCGATCGACTGTATTAAAATAAAAAAGTTCACATGTGTATATATAATTAGTTAACACTTTATACCACTATAATATTGGATTGTGAATCAATACTAAAAACTAAATAAGTCAAATGCACTATAAATATCCACTATATAATTACTTCTCACTTTCCTCATTGTACCTTTCCCTGATAGGTGCCCCCCTTCAAATTTGTTCATGGAGTTGACATCCCAAATGTGATCCAATACATTGATATTTTGTACTATTGTCAGATTATATTGACTAATATAAACCATGGTTTGATATACCATATATCCCTCTACCATAGAACCCTCAAGACGTGCTCTTTTTCTGACCAAAGCCTTCAAATATTTCAAGTGCATCTCAACAACCCACATTGATCTTGTCTGTACAGGTCCACACTTTTCAATCTCCTCAACTTGGTGTATGAGGTAGTGTTCTTGTGCATTGAAAAATGTCGGAGGTATATTCTTTTGCATTTCACACATTAGACAAGGAATTTGTTTCCTCCAATACTTTATATCTTCTTTATTGATTTATTTATATGACAACCATCTACAAATGAAACAAGAAAATCACAAGTTTCAACAATAAGATATATATTACATTACAACTTAAACACATCCAATCAAATATAATTTAATGTAAAAGAAATTATTAAACAAATTACACTTTTCATATAAATTGCCACTTACCTCATTTATTTGCAAAGATCATATATAACTTGTATGAAATTCTTTTCAAACAAATGAACAATCTCTAGGTGCTCATAGTAGGGGAGCCTACTGAATTTCTCAAGATAAATTTTCATTCGTCGTGGTAGTGCTTAAGATTACAAGGTTCTTTCCTCCATATTTGTAGATGCAGTTCCATCTGTAGGCATTCAATGAACACCATATTAACTTCTTTTCATTGCATGTTAATCCATAAATTGTGTTGTGCTTTTGCACCTGAACAATTTTCGTAGGCGTGGAATTATGGGAATATAACGAAGAACCTTGCGAGGAACCTTTTTTGTTGCTTTATCAGTTTGATATCTACTCTCATCACATTTTTTGCATTCTTCTTTCGATGCATGTTATTTATAATAGAGAATTTCATCATTAGCATATGCATGAATAACTTGATACTCCATTCTAATATATTTCATAATGGCATATAAATATTGGTACGTGCAAGGTGAAACATTTGACGGTGGTAACGGAAATTCACCTAACAATCTTCAACATTAGAAATTAGTAGTGTTGGTTAATTTAAATAATAGACATATTGCATCCAAATAATGTTACAAATGGTTATTGGCATACTAACATTGAAAACAAAGGAAAAAAATAATTGCTTTATCATGACGTACTAAATGTCACAGAATATATTACATACCTCAGGAGCTGCATCACACATGTGTTTGACAAACCATTCACCACCTTTAAGTTGACCAGAAGCAATAAAACATAGAGAAGAGATGTTTTTAAGCCTTCATAAAGAGGTTGAGTTCCCCTCTCAAGTACAGGTATATCATAACCACCAACATACGGGTCGTCATCATCATCCCTTCCTGCAACATTATTAAATTTCTCCTAGATCAATATATTCATCCCATATTCATTTAATGTGTTATCAACATCATTATCTTCTTCCATAGGATCATTAGCTTGATACTGCTCAATATTCGCTTCATTTTCTTGAACATATGCTTGTCCTACAACGACCTCTTCCTCGTTGAGGAATTCCCTAGGAGCACCATACTAGAAAATTACAATCAATAAAATAATATTAGTCAGTTATCGCAAATATTTAAACAATCGTGATTTACATATGGCTCAACTTAAAACTTACACGTTCATAATAACGAAAGTAAAAATACCCTTAATGGGAATGATTCCATTGAATATATTAACAAATCAATCTAATTGCATAGATTTAATGAGTTTAATAATAAGAACATGTAATTGTGAAAATAAATAGAAACCAATATAGACCCATCTAACTCTGATTCTACAAAGAGTTGAGAGGGATCAAATCCCTCAAGGTGCAAACCCATTTTTTGAGTAAAAAAAGTGAGCAAAGGTCAAAAGGAGGACAATTTCAAAACCTGGAGCTGGGAAAAGGAACAAATATGAAACTGATCAATGCTGGAATGAGGAATTTTGGAGACTCCTAGCACTGGAAAAGGGTACAATTGAAAAATAAATGTTACTATAAAATAGGCTAAATGCAAATCCTACCGCTATAAAGAAGTCTAATTGAAAAACTCAACGCTATAATAAAGAGAAATTAAAAAGCCTAGTAGTAGAAAAGGGAACATTTGGAATTCCTAGCAATGGAAAAGGAAACATGGAGGAATCTTAGCACTCTAAAACAAGGTATATGAGAAAAAATATAGCACCATAAAGTTAAAAAAGTGAAAAAACTAGTGTCATGAAAAGGACAATTTAAAAAGCTAGTGCTAAGAATGAAGGAAATTGGAAAACCTAGTGCTACAAGGGAGGGAAAAATGAAATCCTAGTAGTAGAAACTTGAATAAATGAGAAACATAGCACACCAATGAGGAGAGGAGGTTGGATTTGGAGAGAGAGAGAGAGAGAGAGATAGATTGTTGATGAATGCAAAAACTACCAAGCATAAATATTAATTTCAAACTACCATAAATATTAATTCCAAACTACCTACCATAAATATTCATGAACAAACGTAGATATTAGTTGAAAATTAAATACCTAGAACTCATCATGATATTTTTTCTCAATGCATAAAACAAAAAATGAATATTTTGGAAGATTGTCACTTGTGAAATTGACTATATAATTGAAGTAAGTAAATACCAAGTCTCTTATGGCATGTATAAGAAATATAAAGAACAAGTCTCTTATGGTCTAATGGATGATAATGAATAAGTACTTACTAATGGATGATATTAATCCCCACCTTTAGCATTTCCAAAATTTCTACAATTATTTTTAGTTGTTGTTATTAAAAGTCTCCTTACTTTCAAGCCCTTGAATTTTTTACAAAGGAAAAAAAAGTTTCTATCCTCTGAAGCCCTGGATGTTGATCCCATGTCTCCTTGGCCCAGTCCTTGAAGAATGTAATCTAACATTTTTCCTCACCAAATAGCTTTTAGTGATGATTATCATTCAAAATTAACCTCAAAATAGGCCTATACAATAATTTGGAACTTGTAAATAGGTATTTGGCCCTACATATATATAAATCCATTTCCCACTAGATAAATGTTGCACAACGGTAAAATGCCATTAATGCCGAAATTTGGCCGGTAAAATGCCATTAATTTCGATCATCGAATATCCAAATCTATGTAATTAACGTTGGATATTTGAAGATCATAAGGCTTTTTAAAAAAAGAAAAAGATACATTAAACGTCTGACGACAGTTCTGATTTTATCTGTTTGTCGGATTCCACCATCACATTTTAACTCGGAATATGGTAGTGTTAGAAATTAAATCTTACAAACGGTCCATGTGAGTGGTCAAAGAAGTCCAATATTGTTTTCATAATGTGGTTGGTTACTCTTCAAAATGATACAATCCTTCAAATATGTAATTTTTGTGCTAGTATTTATTAATGGACCAATTGACAAAATAATTTTTATGGTGGTTATGGTTTATGAAATTGATTATTAATGGCGAAGAAACTCTTTTTATACCAAGGGACAAAATAAGTAAAATATATTATTGGATATATTGAGGCTTTAAAAATTAATTAAATGGTGCTCAAGGTTTATTGAACTTTCAAAAAAATACCATTTTTTTTCGCTCATGGTTTTTCCCAAGGAGATGGCCATAAAATGAAAACAATCCTCATCAATTGAATAGGAAATTAGCCTGAAGAAGTCGATCTATGCTTTGGGACAGTTCTGAAGAGATTTTGATTGCAAATGAATACGTGTCGAAGTAACACAGAGATGAGTGCATTAGGGAGATTCATTTATTCACTGCATATTCGATGGAATTGGACAATGATATGGTAAGATCGATCTGAAGTGATGTAAGTGCGTTAAATTTTTCTTTTATATTCATGATTTGGTATGCATAGCTTGAGAGAGAGAGAGAGAGAGAGAGAGAGACCAACACTCTTGGCAAAAATAATATAGAAAATGTGCCTTGGTTTGGATAATACATAAATATGAGTGATGATTTGTTTGCAAAGATCATCCCTCAATAATTAGACAAAAAATCATTTTCTTGGAGAAGTTGTATGTGGTTCATTTGAAAATTTCTAGGGAAACAAATTGATATGGTAGATTTATTTGTTATTTTGGGTCTAATCAAAGTATGGATTCATTTTTGAAGAATGGAATCTATTATGTATGAGTTCCTCAATCATTTGAATGTCCACTTTCTAATTTTATGCACATAGATCCTTGTCACTCACGAATCTGTTTGGAGATTTTTGAATTATTGGTGGTATAATTTTCTTAAGAAGTCAACACATTTATAGATAGGGCATAAATTCATTGGGGTTATATTGCAATCAAGTGTTACCATTTATATGGTATGAGGAATGGGTTTATGGAAGATATGAAAGAACACACAATTAATTCAAATTTTTCGTAAAATATGTAAATCAAGGAATAGAGACAAATAAGCATGTTATGTGTCTATGGGATCTACATTTATGGTGAATATTGATGGATCTGACACTACATTATTGTTGAATAAAATTGGGTATTTTCTATATCTTTCTATAGTACACTAAAAGATTGGTTCTGATTGATTGCATATGCATGTGTGTCATTTTACATGAAATAAATTTGAGCATTAAATATTTGTCAGAGAACAAAGAACACTATATTATTATTAGTCTCACAATTAATTTTATATGTTGTGTCTTTTGCATAAGCTCGATATGTGCACCAGACTTTATACATTATGAATATATAGATATATATTTCTGAGCATGCTAGATATTTCAAATATCAATAGTGCATGGACCTTATTTTTACTGGTCATTGATTGACTATTTGTTTTTTTGGTAAGTTGTGCTAATTCTATTAATTCAAAAACATATAAGTACATAATTTATAGGCAGGGTTGGTAAGCTGTGCTTAACCAATCCCTAACTTTGTTACATTTTTTCTAGTCTGTCGCGGGGGAGGGCGCTGGCCTAGACAAAACTTGCGAGAAAAATTACTGTGCGCAGAGGCACTGATACATTTAGGAGCATGAGAGGAGGACATGAAAGTGTAGCCCTACGGGAAAAAAAGACAACAAACAAAAAAGAACTGAACAACAACACAAACATTACACATCTGCATCATCACTACGGTTGGGAGCTTCCACGAGAATGGCACAGGTAGGGGCCTGCGCAATGGCCACTTCCCTTGTAGCTTCCACTTCAACAGTAGTGTGAATGGAGATATTTTATGGAGCGGAGAGGATGGGAGAGTCTGGATCTACTACATCTAGAACCTTCATCCAGATGCCATCATAATCCATGATCCAAATATCTGTGTCTTCATCTACTTCCGTAGGGCTATTTGGTGGTGCAGGAATTCGCTGCGGCGAAGGAGCCCTAGAGATGGAGGTGGACCTCCGTGCACCACATCTTCCTCTTTGCACCAGGATTCTAGTGTATTCTATGCACTACTCAGGAACATAAGGGTGGCTAGCAGGGGACTATGATGAAGAGCCGTTGAGCCAATCGAGACGATTTTCCTCTCCCTGATGATAGCAGCCTGGGAGAGCTCCTCGTTGACCACTGCGAATTGTGCATTGGTGTAGCCTAGGAGCCATTGCACACTTGGGAGGGATGGAAGGGAAAGAACAGGGGTAGGAGAAACTGCAGAGGCTAAGGGGTAGGTGTGCAGGATGCAATGCACCAAGAAAAGGGGGGTTGCACAACTTCTCCCTAGGACTTGGACTTCACAGCTGATTATTATCAGTGAGCATCCAAATTAGGAGAGTGAAATGTAGCAGAGAGCAGATGATGGAGGGAAGGAGCCGAGAATGGGAGGATATATAGGATTGCTGAAGAGGAATGTCAGAGAGGCTATGAGTGATATGCGTGTGAGGCTTCAGCTGGTAGGTAGATGCAGATAGATAAGCAATGCTACAGTACTGATTATGCTGCATGGTCATTGATGGAGGTGAGGGTGAGGTGATGGTCTGGTTCAGGAGACATCAGGCCTATCCAGTCTGCGTGATTGATGTTTCTGCGAGTTTCATGTGAGGCAATAATTGTGATTGGATCCGCAGCATGTGGTGAATTGCTTCGGAGATCTCCATAGTTCGCGTGTGATGGGTTTTATTGTCCGCCCGTGTCAAGCGTGTCACTTGCATCCGAGAGAAGCTGGTATTTCTGAATGAGGATGAGACAATTTTGTTTCAGTGCCTCATCTTCATTCTGGTCAAGTGTGGTGTGATGCAGAGCGTCATGGCTTTCCACCCCTTTGTTAGCGAGCAGGTCTGCCACTGCATTGGCTTTTATACATAGATGACCGAAGGTGATGGCTCTATGATTGTGAAGCAGGAGCTCCAATGTGTTGAGCTTATGAACAAGTCTCTAGCTGTTGGAAACTTTCTAAGAAGTAGTGCCTTGAAGGATGAGCGTGGCTGCCATGGTTATTATTTGCGAGTCCCCTTCCAATTCCAGAGGGAAGTAGTTGAAATCTATGGCTATTTGAATACCCTATATCATTCCTTCCAACTCAGCTGAGTTGTTGATGTCCCATCCAATGTTCCCATAGTAGATTCTAAGAGGATCTCCCTTGGTGTTCCTGATAATTCCTCTGAATACTGATAACTCCTCCAAAGCCTATTGTACTGGGGTTACCTTTAGAAGCCCCATAAAAATTTCATTTGAAAAAGCCTGGGGGTGGAGGCGGCCAAGTGTCGGAAGCTGGAGTTCTTCCTTTGCTTCCAGGACTGATTTCCATAGGAGTGTTAAGAGTTATTTGCCAATTGTTCCAAATGTGGCATTTGGCTGCTTCGGTGGGTAGGTCGTCCTTACTCAACACATCTAATGCTAGAGTCCATGAGATTTTCGTGAATCCTATCCCAAAGCTATACATGTGTAGAAGCTTTGTCCTTGAATATGCGGTTGTTTCACTCCTTCAAGATGTTGCAAATGAGGATGCTTGGGGTAATTTTCCATAATATATTCAACATGTTAATGTGGAAAGGATTATCCTGCCAATTTTTGATGGTTTGAATGATGTTGTCCCTAGCACGGTTGGACCGTTGGTAAAGGACGACCATTCTGTCCCATAGGGAGCTAGCATGCAGGCATAGGTCAAGAAGGTGGTCGATGGTTTTCGAGTTGCCTTGATAGAGAGGACATCTGGAGGGCCCTAAAAACTCGCATTTCAATATATTCTCCTAGGTGAGTATACGACATTTACTAAGCAGCCACAGGAACGCTGCTATTTTGGGCCATAAATTTTCCTTCGAGATCTTTTTCCATAGAATGTTGATAGGTCTTGGGTCATGCTGATGGAGGAGATGATAGGCTTCCTTGGTAGAGTAAGTGTCGCTTGGCATGTGCCCCCAGCAGAGGACGTCTGACCCTATTTTTATTTGGATTTTTCTTTTCGTGCATAGCTCCTCCCAAATGTCAGTGTGGTTTTCATTGTTCCAGTTGTTTTTCCATCTGCTGGTATGAATCCATTGCCTATATCCCTGAGAGTTTTCTTCCATCCAGAAGTTCTAAGTTTTTTTTTGTTGCCTATTTTGGAGTGAAACTTGCCATAGAGGTCTATAGAAGATGGAGGAGAGGTTTGGCATTTGTTTCCAGGAGTCCTCCCAAAATATTTCTTGGTTGCCATCTCGAAGCTCCCTGAAGTTATGGTTTTGGATAATGCCCTTTTGAAGACTGGATGCTTTCCGGATTTGGGAGTCTGGCAGATCTAAGTTGTATCTAATGAGATCTTCCTTAGGCTAGTATTGTGCATACTTAGTTGTCCATAAGTTGGCCCAGGAGGTTTTGGGATTGGAGACCCATTTCCACCAGATGCTTTCTCCCATTATGTTGTTGTTGTGTTCAGGGTCCCAGAGACCAAGACCTCCCTAATGCTTTGGGGTGCACACATATTTCCAGTTGAATAAGTCCCATTTGTTTTTTTAGGGTCCCGTGATTTAGCAGATTGGTAGAAAAAATGCATAGGGTAACATGAAACCAGTCTTTGGAGTCCTAGGACCTAGCCTTCCTGGACTCAGAGAGGGCTCTCTCTATTGTATCCAAAGGATGTGAACTTGTTTGCTTTTAGGGTTTGGTTTTAGGCTAGTTATTAAGTGTAGGGTTTGTTGTTTTTTTTGGTTGGGTAAGATGAAATAGGTAGAATAGGTGGAGTGAGAGATTATCAAATCATTGGACTATGGAGTATATAAAAATCATGGATATCTCAACAAAGAGTTAGATTGCATTACAGGGAAAATCTAGTGTGGTCAATGGATCCTTAAGGTCACGTGTGAAGTGAAATGGACATCAAGTTGGGGAAAACAAGGTAGGGAAAAGGGCAGTGAAGAATCCTTTGTCAAATACCCATAAACAAGAAGGTCTCAAATATTGATAGGCAAAAGATAATAATCATGAGATAGGTCAAACCATTTACTCAATGACAATACTTAAACAAATAGACATTCAAGACAAAAATTCCAATGAAATATAGAAGGCGAGAAACTAATTTAACTTCTAGTGATTTCACCTTCAAGCTTTAGAAAAAATTTCACCTAAACATTGTTGATCAAGCTATAAAGAACTTTGAGGAAAACTGATAGGCATGGACAAAGGGCAAGATTAGAACAAGACCTCCTTGGCTTAACCTAACAATTAATACTTCAAAGAGAGATTTCAAACAAAGTTTAGATAGCATCAAATAATTAGGACTCGCCATAAAATATATTTGGAAACTAGCATATTAATCCATTGATGAAATAAACAAGCATAAGGAGGCCTAAGGAGTAGCTAAGAATTCCTTAAACACACCCAGCAGAAGAAAACATCAAGGCAATAGAAAGGACTAAGGTGTCTCAAACAACATTTCTTAGCCTATAATTTTTTGTTCTACTGCATATAGAAGGATGAAACATAATGATAAACAAGAAAAAATGAACAAATTAGAGACGCATCACCATTAACCAAGCTCAGGGATCCTGCAAGCAAGCTTCATCATCATCAATCAAAGCGAATCCTCCACAAGCTCCACAACACCAAATTGCTCTTCAACCTCAAAAAACCATGTATTGCTCTCAAAGCTTACCAAATGCCAAAATTTACAATGAAAGCCCTCATGCTCTATTTAACTCAGAAAAGGAGGGAAAAAACCCTAGATAGGGTTGGAAAATGTCAAAATCACTCAGAAATGTCATTAATGCCCAAGAGACCATGCAAGGTTCAAGGCACAAAATATCCCATGAAATAAATGCTAAAATAACTTCTTGCACCTAATTCTAGAGTGATTTGCCTCAAAAACACTAAAATATGATTTTACAATAAATGAGTGTGTTTTATTGACTTTTGGCCAAAAACACACTACATAGAACATTTGCGCAGCGCCACCTCAAGCAGAAAATAGGTACTTTTGCAACCAAGTTTTGGACCCCTTCCCGATGTCAGATTTTGCTCCGTGATGGCTCGTTGGAAAGCTTGCTAAGTACTCTTTCTCAATAAGCATTTGTTTTTCTAATTGGGCCCCTATAAATTATTCATAAATTTAATTTCCAAATATTTCTATTAGCATAGAACCAGGCCTGAAAAGGAGGCATAATGGTGAAAATTTAGGCGTTTTTTGACCTTTTGAGGGGTCAAAACTGCTCCAATTGCTTTGAAATTTTGTGAGAAAAGTGTACTAGTGATGAGAAATCCAAAATTCTGATTTTTCCCTCTGATAATGCTTCAGGGATTAGCATAGCACTAGTGGCACTGCGCTAATAGGCCTCCAAAATCTCAAAAAACAAAAAATTGTCCTAATTTCCTCAAATATGGTGGATGCCTCCCTCATGGAGTTTGGGAGACCTGTTGAGAAGCTTGTGCCAAGACTTCAAAGTTAGCTTGGTATTTTCCCTCTTTTATTGTTTGAATTTCAATGAGGGCTTCCTTGAGTTTGACACTAGTGAGCTTGTTTTTCAAGGCATAGTGCTTTGTCATTTTCTTTTGTAAGCCAAGGTCTCTTTTCATATTCTTCATGTACTTGTGCTCATTATTTTAGTAATAAATGTTGTATTGTGCCATGCCAAGACTCCTTTTTAGCTATTTAATCTTTTCTTTTTGGCTTTGAAGGAGTATGCTATGAGCCCTTTCCTTGTCTTCATTCTCACTATCCAAGTCAATGATGCCAGGCTCTTATTTAATCTCTTTCTTACATTTCCTACATCTTTTCACCTTTTGTTTGCCTTTGTCAATATTTGGAGCTAAGGTGGAGGGTATGGTACCTTTCCTTTTTGAGGTAGCAAACACTAGTCTAGGCCCTTCTTGGTATGCTGATGAGACAAGAGTGAGTTTAGCCTTGCTGGTGTCTCCATCATGGCACATGATCCTTGCTCCTATGATCTTCAATTTGAATATGCGTCCCTTTATTATTTTCATTACCCTCATGGATGTTACGAACATTTTCTCCTTTGTTGTCTTGCTCATCATTTAGGCTTGTTTCTGGGGTGTCTTTGTTGTCTTCAGTTCTTGCATTGTCCCCACTGTCACCATCTTCATCATTTGCATGCTCACTGGCTCTTTCTTCATTGTCCACCTCTGTATCCTCTTTACTTTTATTTGGTTCACCACCAGGACCTTTTTCCTCTTCATCCTCTGTACTATCATTTTTTTCATTATCACTGAGAGGTTGATCATTTTCATGACTGTCATGACTTTCTTCTTCCTTGTTGTTTTGTTCTTTACTGTCTTCTTTCTTAGTGTCATCCTCCTCCTCTCTATCATTGGTTTTCTCACTGTCATCTGCCCCTGACATCGTGCTAGGATATTTTTATGGACCAGCTAGGGTTTGGAGGAGAAAAATGAAGATGGTGATGATGGAAACCTTTACAAATGAGTGATATGGAGGCAAGTGTATGACTGTCTTTAGAGCTCAAGGTGGCCTCTCTTCAAAATGAATTTGAAAACACCCTAACTCCTTCTCTCTCAAAAGAAACTTAGTTTGTTCAAGGAGGTCAAAACAAAGGCTTAATTTTCATTTAAGACCCAGGGTTTGCACAAATAGGGTTTGATAATTTCACAGACACCAAATTATAAAAATTGCTTGGAGGACAAGGGGGAGAGGCCACCTACCAACTTTAACTCTTCTATAGCCATTTGAATGCAACTTGGAGGATGAATTTTAGCCTTGGGGCAAGTTATTCCCTTGTTTGAGGAGCCTCTACATTAGTGCATTGCCGACAGTTGTGCCCGTGGATTAGCGCAGCACCGGTCAGTCGTGCCCATGGATTAGCACAGCGCCAAAAAAGGGTCCACCTGCAGCCAAGTTTTGATGACCTTCCTGATGTTGTATTTGGGCCCATGATAGCTTGTTAGAAATATTAACCTACATAATTTCCAAATAAACCATTTTGTCCTTGATTGGAGTTGATTTTTCCTGTCAAAAGTTGAGTTTCCTAAGACTTGTAAAAAAGTGCTGAGTGATGGTGCAGAAATGCAGAGTGTTGGTGCAGACAACTTTTGGAGGCCTTCCTTAACTCCAAATTGAGCTCATGATAGATCATTAGAAACAAATTCAAGTCTATTTTTACTTTAATCCATCAAGAAATTCATTTAGACACTCCAGCTATGAGAAAACCTGATGTTCCCAAGGTCACTCCAACAGTGTAACAATTCTCCCGTGACACCTGTATTTTTGACATTGCTCCCAAACCATGATACCTGTGTAAAAAGTGAAGGAGGTTTTTTTTCTTGGAACTATTATGGACACAAAAATCTCTCACTTTTTTCAAATTCTTCTCTGTTTGATCAGAAACATAGTTTTAAGAAAAACTGGCCCTAGGTGTGGCAAATGATTTGTCCTTTGGAATGAATTCTTGGAAAATGATGGAGGCATGATGTTTATGAGTTGGTATGGCTTTATTCTTGCTGATATGATCTATCATATGGATCATTTTCTCCTATGCCTCCTTTCCATAGAAAAATCTATCTTAGTTGGAAGACAAAATTAGGGTTTGGTGTAGGGGATTTAGGAATGCCTTCTGAAGGGAGGGGAATGAAGGGGTTAAGGGTTGTCCAAATTCTTGGGGAAATTTTGGGGAATAGGGATAGATGTTAGAGAGTAGGGGAAAGTGTAATTTCAATAATTGAGTGAGGGGAAGGGGTCCAAAAGGGAAAAACACAGGCCTAGTCTCAAAAAGTGTCAAATTGTGGCAATGGACTAGGTTTTGTAGTAAAATGATGATATTGAGGGATAAGAGTTATGGGAATGGTTTATGATGGTATATTAAGGATAGGGGAAGGTGTAAGAGCATTAGGATACAATCCTTGTTGATTATTTAACCATGTAAATCATGAAACCAAGAAAATTTCCCTAAAAAACCCTAGTTTTCATGTCTCCCTTGCTGCAAGATGTCATCATTGAGTAGAAGACATCTTAACTTATCAATTTCTTCTAATGGTTGGCCTCTCATTGCTTCTGAAAAAGTGTCAAGATAGCCCATTACCTTATGTGTAGACTTTGAAGTTGAATGGTAGTATTTTTTTGGAGATGATGACCTTGAAACATATGAAACCCTAATTGACTTAGTGGGATTCTTTGACCTCTCTTTGATTGAAAAATGGTTTGGAATCTTCAAGTGTAAAAATAGAGTATTAACAAAGTGGTGTATTGGATATCCGAAATCCAATGTACTTGATTTATCAAAAGAGTCTACATAGATAGTTTAGAGACCATCAATGCTTGATGTATCCGGGAAACACAAGAGTGAGTAGGTTTGTTGGTGATCCTAGGTGGCAATTGGAGGAATTAGGCAAGCCAAAATAGAGTGCTAAGGTCAGGGGTGACATAATATAGACAAAATTAGTGGTATGAGCCCATGATGGGTCTTCTAGGATTGGTGAGCTGAGCATGACATGATGGGATAATGAAATAGTCAAAAAATTATCCTAAGGATAATGAAGGCAGTGAGATTTTTAGAACTCACAATATTCATGAATTTTGTTTCTAGAAATATAGGATAGGAGTTTAGTCATCTACAAAGGCAAAAATTACTGATGACTAACATGTTTTTTCCTTTAGTACCTCCACAAAGGAATCTATGTTGTAGGGTTCGCATGGCTTTAAGGACCCATTTGGGAGCCGCAAGAACCAAGAAGAGGTAAATGGGGAGAGATTGCAAGATGGATTTGATGAGGACCATGGTTGCCAATGTTGAGTGTGCAGTGAGTCCATTTGGACAGGTAGGTTTCCATTTTGTCAAGCAGAGCTCTACATGAGGAGTTGTTGATTACAGAGTTAGTGAGTGGAGCACCCAAGTATTTTTAGGGGAGGGATGCAATGGTGAAGCCGAGGATGTGAGAAATGTTGCGTTGGGTCAGAGGGGGGGTGTGGATGAAAAAGATCTAAGATTTGTCCTAGTTTATCTCTGTTCCAAAAGCTTTAGAGAAGGAGTTGAGAACAGACTTGAGGGTGCATGCTTCCTGGACATAGGGGTATCCCATTATCAAGTTTTCGTCCAAAAATTGTTGATGAGAGGCTGGGGGTAGGTTATGGAGGGGTAATCCCAGCAGTGCTCCCATCTGAATAAATCTTTTGATCAGGTGGCCCAAGCCTTCAGCCATTATGATGAAGATAAAGGGAAAAAGGGAGTCCCCTCACCTTATGCCTCTTGAGGGATTGAAGGCGGTAGAGGGTATTCCATTAACCAAGATGGAGTGAAAGGGGGAGGTGATGAGACTCATAACCCATTTGATCCATGTGTGACTGAAGCCAAAAGCTGCAAGGATATTTTTTATATAGTCCCAACTTAGTTTGTCAAAATTTTTGTAAAGATCAAATTTGAGAAGCATACCTGGTTTTCTGGTGGTTTTGAGGGAATGAATGACCTCATGAGTTAAGATGATGCCATCCAAGATCTGCCTGCCTTCCACATACCCTTTTTACTCCGAGGAAATGATGAGTGGTAGTAACTTCTTCATTCTGTTAGCTATGACCTTGGATATGATTTTGTAAATAAAATTACAAAGGGCTATATGTCTATACTTACTGGGCGAGGCAGCTCTGTCTTCTTTGTGGATCAGAGTGATGAAGGTATAGAGATGGTAACAGCCAGTGAGTGGACCTAGATTCCTCCACAACTTCCCAAACTTTGGTTTGGATGATATCCCAAAAGAAATGAAAGAAGTTCGTGGTGAATCCATCCGGTCCTGGAGCTTTCCCAACTTTTAGTTGGAAGACTGCCTGTTCCACCTCAGCAGTAGTGGTAGCAGCAAGCATCATCCTATTGTGATCCTTTATTATCATCTTGGAAATGTGTTGAGTAATTTTCCCGATGGCTTCATGCCTCTGGTGGTTGGGTTCCGGGAGGATGTTCCTGCAGTGATTGCGCAACTCCTCCGTGACGGCTTCTTGCGTTTCCAGCCTTTCCCCATCTTGATTGTTGATGACAATAATTCTGTTGTGCATACGGGGTTGTATGGTGGACCTGTGGAAGAATTTAGTGTTTCTTTCTCCTTCTTTGAGCTAGTTGATTCTGGATTTTTGCCTCCAAAGGGATTCTTCCTGGTTCCTTATTTCCTCCAACTGAGTGGTCAGGCATTTCTCCTGGTGTGATGTCTCATTTGTGTGTCCATTTTGGATGACATTCTGTTGCAGAGATTTCATTTTTTCCTCCAACTCTTTCTTCTCAGTGAATATATTTCCAAATGTAGTTTTGTTCCAGACTTTCAAATGTCTTTTGATAAGTTTAAAATTTGTTTGGAATTGAAGCATTTTGGTGCTTGGAGGGGGTTCTATAGAAGACTACCAATGGGATACTAGATCCTTGAACCCGAGGTGCCTGAACCAGCAATGTTCAAAACATAAGGGTTTGGGAGCATTCGTACTTGGGTTGATCCACTGGAGTTGTATCAGCCAGTGATCGGATCCCGCTGTTGGGATAATGGTGGTGTCCATATTCCCTCCTAAGTGGATGAGGTCATCAGTGATGAGGAATATGTCCAACTGAGAGGTTATCTACTGAGTGCCTCCTCTTTTTTTTTCCAGGTAAAGATCCCATTTGAGGTTTGGAGATCTATGAGTTTGTTACTTTGGATGAATTATTTGAATCCATTACTGTCAGATTCAAGATGTTGTCTTCCACCTTTCTTTTCCCAGAGGTTGGTAATCATATTGAAATCTCCTCCCAGAAGCCAGAGGGGATGGTATCATTGAAGGTTAAGTTCCTCAAGATTGCTCAGGAGCATCAGTTTTTGTTGCACATTTTGAGGTGCGCAGACATTGGTGAGCAGTCCATGTATATTAGTATCGAATAGGTGGAAATTACCCTGGATGAAATTTCTATTGGTTTGCAGGTTCTCTAGAGTGATAATTTGAGGGTTCCCGATGATGGCAAGTCCCCTAGATGCCCTGTTTGCATCAACTGCTATGATATTTCTACCTTTCCATATCTTTTTAAAGATGGTTTCCAGGGTTGGACTAGTGCATTTGGTTTCTTGCATGTATAAAATTACAGGGTATTCCTCCATAATCATTTTTTTTAAGATTCTGTGCTTCAAGGGGCTATTGAGCCCTCTAATATTCCATTAGATGAGCTTCATGGGATATATTGGGAGGTGAGAGCATATAATCTAGTTAACTTGGGGAACCATCCTGATTCCACCATTTATTTCCCTACTTCGATGGTTCTTTGTAGGGATGTTTTCCTTCCTCTTTTTTGGGACTCTTTTGTGAAGTATTGGGTGTTGATTATCGTTCCTCCCTGTATGCCTAAAGAGGGTAGCTATTGTGCCCTGGCTAATATTTCCTCCATATTTTCAATTTGCTGCTCTGGGATTGAAGTGTAGTATTTTTTGGTACATACTTCTTCTATCCCTGCTAGATCCAATCCTTCTAGATTTATGATTTCTGTATCTTCTTCCACCGCTTCTAGTATTGTTTCCATTATTGGTTCTTTGCCTTTGATCCGATCGTTTTCCCTCTCTATGTTGGTATTGGGAGGTTTTAAGAAGGTCTCTAGTGAAATCTTGTTTTGCTGCACCATTGTTGATTGAATCTGCACAGTGGAGGCACTTCCAACCTCCTTGCTTGGAGCTATTTCATTTTCCTTGAGCTGGTTAAGGGCTGCAAAGCTGTTGCTGGTAATTGGTGCTTTTTTGTTCTGCTACGGGGTAGCTCTTTTTTTATGTCGTTTTTTGCTTGCTACCTTCGTGAATCCCTCATTTTCCTGTTCATTGGTGCCTTTTTCCATTGTTTCCTTCTTATTTAGGGGGAAATATCTGAATAAATGCCCATGTTGATGACATTTCCTACATTTGAAGGGAATGTGTTCATAATAAAAAAATTTAGTCCATTCAAAGTCTTCATGCAAGAGACTTACCTTGCCTGGGAGTGGTTCAACTAGATTCATGTAGACACAAATACGTGCATAGGCTACATACTTGTTGATTTTGATTTCTTCTGCGAACTCCCCTAGGGCATTTCCTATGTCTCGCAGGGTGATTTCGTCCCGATTGTCTTGCGAGATTGAGTAGATTCAGATCCATACTAGTGCCCAGGTTAGATCCTGTTTGTCTAGGTTGAAGCGCTCAGTCCAAGGTCAGAGGTATAAGCCTGCAGTGTTGAATAAGTACGGCTGTCCATCCATGATCCTGTCCTTATCCTCAGAGCAGGTAAAGATGTTGAAGAAGAATTTTGCGCACAGTTGCAGGTCTATATGTCCTTTTCGTTTCCATTTCGAGGCTATCCATCCTCTCAGAGCCTTTTCTATGGGCCAAAAGCCCATTAATTTACCTATTAATACATGATCTTTCATGAATTGGATTCTTCCGTTTATGCGATGCGCTGAGATTTCAATCACACGTTTATTGGTTTATTTTGGTATGAAATTGGTAGATTTCATGGTCACATCCACTGCGATCAAGTTTCTTTCCATTTGTACTGTGGGTGTTGTCCCTATATTTTCATGGGATGGTCCAGAGTTGTGCTGATTGGCGTTTTCAGCCCATGCCCCCATCCCTATTGGTGATTGACCTGTTGGGGGGGTAGCATCCCCCCTGCTGGAATTAGTCATTGGAAAGCTTGTGGCTTTCTGAATCTCAGTTTACCGTAGCTCTGACTGGAAGAGAAGGACTTCCAAGGGCAGCCATTTCCAGAACCAGCAAACCCTAGGGCATGGAGGTCGGTTAGATGCAGAGCTCCGCTAGGGTTTTCGGTCATTGATTGAATATTGTAATCTGAAGCATAGTGCTTTTATTTAGTTTGGATGGCACACTCACCTAGAATAAATTATGCGCACAATATTATATGGGAGAAATAAGCCCATGAATATTCAAGCAATAGTCTCTATGATGATACAAGGTTGTTATGTCATATATTTTTTATATAAATAAGTTTGTTTAGTTTAAAGACAATTTACATTACTTTCATGGTTAGCTAGCATAGGGATGGAAAGTTCCTATTCTTATGAAAAAAATTTAATTCCTGTGACAATAGTTATTTTCTTGGAATATAAATGTTTGATTTGTATTAAATACTATTTGTGCCAGAAGTTTGATGACAGGGAAAACCTCTATTGGTTGATCACCATATTGGTGTATGATGTTATGATGCTTGAGTTTGTTGCTTCTAGTATTGATTTTATATTGGCAGTATTGATATGGGATGGAATATAGTAATATTTTGGTTGTGACTTGACATATTGACTTTGGTATATAGTAGTTTGTGTTTGGAAGATTAGCATTGGCATCCATTTTTATTCACTATTCTGTGATTCATATATTGGCACATCAGTATTTAGTATTGGTATTGGGGCTTCAGTGTTTCAGTTGGTTAGCATATTGTATTCCTTCAATGATTAGATTTTTCAGTGCTTCAGTATATTTGTTTAGCTTTATGCTTGTTATTTGGCATTTAGATATGATGATTAACATTGTTTGCATAGGGATATTGACACATTGTTATTTTTATATTGGATACAGTATATTATTCACCTATTCTTCAGTGATCAATATGGTTCAGTGATTTAGATTGGCACAATGATATTCAATATTGGTGTTGATTCAGTTTGAAAATTGGATCCAGTGATCGGTTTGGACTTATTGTTGGTGTGGGCCCAGTTTGAAAATTGATGAAACATGGCTTATATTTTTTTATCATTGATTAACAGGTGGATATAGTGTGAACCATTATAAAATGTGGTCCACAAGGTACTGAGGGTTTTAGAATTCAGTGAGGGGGTTGGTGCTCCACTCTAGTAGGAGTTGGTAAATGAGATCATGGGGTTGTAGCTCCCTTCTAGTGGGTGCTGGAGAAATAGTGGATATTGTAGCCTCTTGCAGGTAGGAGCCTACATTCTGGCATGATTCTATGTCAGTACAAGAATATGATGTAAAGATAAGTTTTATTATAATAAAAGAAGAATAAAAATACGACAAAAATGGTGGTTTTACCCCACATTGGGTTTCCACCTAAAATCTTGGTGTCCTTATCTATGATTGGTCCATTGATGTGTTTTGTGGTTTATATGATCCTACACTGAATATTACCCATGGGTTACTGATGAAGTTATATAACATTGTGATTTTCTAAAAACAATAATTATTTGAAGATATTTGTGGATTGAAAGAATAAATTAAGTGAATTTTAATTTGGGAATGAAATATTAATTGAACCCCACCCCTCTCCCCCTTTAGTATTTTTAAAAATTGATCATACCAAGTATCTCTAGTAGGCACTTAACCACTTGAAGGTGGAGAAGGGACAATGGTAAGGAAGCACAAGAAGAAAGTAGCACAAAGGAAGAGACCAGTCCAGGAAATTAGTGATAGTGATGTAACATATGTCATGGAAATATCTACATTCATAGATTAAGGAGGAATTGTATTACAATAGTACAACAAATATTCATATTTAGGAACACCCTGCTTTCTGTTGATCAAGAATTTAGAAGATAGTGAATATAGTGATGAGGAATTAACAGGTACTGATGAGGATTAACAGGTATTGAATCTTGTCTTAATTTTGGATGTAACGAACATCGTACAAATGATTACTCAACTTATTTCTCAAATAATGATGATGTTATTGAATCAAATAAGTTTTTTCTCTTTGGTATAAATGAAAGTAATAATTATGTATAGAAAAATATGACCCTATAAGTAGATATTAAAAGTCTCACATATGAGAATAAATACCATAATTTTATTTTACAACTTTTTGATGAAAATGAGATTGCACTACCTATATAAGGTGTACAGTGAGTATACCACTCGATATCATGAGACAAAGGTTAAATTTAAAAAATTTCGATCGTAAAACTAATTTTCACCATTTTGGTGTTATACTCGCGCGATGTAGTGGTATTATTCATGTAATGAAATTACCAAATGCTTAAATAAGAAGGTGAATTGTTATAGAGTTTTAATTTAAAAATTAGCAGTGCACTTGGGAAATAGTACACACTGGTGCAGTTACTCAAGAGCACCTGAACAGGGCTAAATAAAAAAATCCTACCAACCATAAAATTAATTTTTACCATTGGTAGTGTTGTAAATATCTCAAGCACTAGTGCTACTCTTGCATCTGTGAAGCACCCTACCATTAGTGCTTCCATTTATTTCCATCCTTCTATTAATTTCTCATTATACTTTAATTTTTCTTAAATTGTGGTGAAATTTGTTTTTTTTCATCTATGTGGAAACCATACTTCCACAATGAGAAAATGTCTAGGTAATGTGTATGTTTCTCTTTAATTTAATTTCTTAGCATAGTAGAATTGAAAATTAGGAAAAAAATCCATTGTTATTTATTTGTATTTTTCTTGCACGATACATTCGACATGGTCATCTCACAACGATTATAATACACCCTAGAAATTTACAGGGTGCACCACAAATCGGTGCATTCAGTTAATGAACCATGATTTTTTTAGTGTGTTTGCTAAATGAAAATGAACTGGGAAAAGTTATAATTTTTACAGTGACACATATAGTAAAATTAAATTCCCAACGCATAGTTTTTTAACAAACACATTGCATGCATAGTATTATAATTTTATAGCTTGGTGCATTTGCTAAACCAAACATTCTGTTTCGATTGGAAAAGGTTATGGATACACAACAGTATGAAATATTATTTCGACGCACCTCATTGAAAAAGAAAAATATCCAATGTGGTTGTATGTATTCAAACAAGAAGCAATGCATCAAGTTGATGTATGAACAGTGGTTGGTGCTTTCCCATTTTAGTTGTGCACCCAGTCAAGTGCATTCCAATTTTTTTGGCGCACTGAGGATGAAATTTTTATATTGAAAGTTATATGTCCATATTTATAAACATAATTTTCATTTAATAAATAAAAGTTATGTTTTATGTATGAGGTTGATGTATTTATATTCTAATCATGCAGAGACATCAACAAAGGGAGGAACAATAGCAACAGGAGAAAAGGCTTGACCAATACAATATGGTCCAACTGTGGGAAGCATCAAAGAGTGAGAGAGGTTATACCCTCTCCCTATTACCAAAATATCCCAAGGCCTCTTGAGGAATGTAGGGCTCCTTAAGTAATATGATGATTCTACATGCTTGAAGGGGAGCTTTGGGTTGTTGGCACAACTGATTCATAAGTGGGATTTCCACCAACAATCTTTCCATGTCAATCTTGATCAATGGTATCAACTCACTAGGGAGGAAATTTATTATACCACTTACCTATCTAGGAGAGGGGAGGATTTTTCCCAGTTCCTTGTTGTCCCACATGGTGTTGCTGTATAGATTCAACTTGTCTACTCTCAAAGATAATTTAGGCATCATGCAATTCATCTAATATATTTTCAGGTGTCTAGTGGAAAACTACAAATCTCTTCTTTTCGTGTAGAGGAGGTTAGGTGCATATCACTATTACTGAGTACCATTGAACACTATACTCGTAATGGGTAACACATTAGTTTCCCTCTTTTGTTTTATGTTAATTATTTTGTTTAGAGGCCATGATGTATTAGATGATATTCCATCATTTTGCAACAATTTTGTATATATTTAGATAGATGTCATATTATGATAGATGGGAATGTGAAGTTCCCTTTTTTTTCTTCAGAGTGTTTTTATTTATTTTTTGACAGGCTCCCAGATATATGGCATAATTTTGATCGTCACCCTCCTAGGCCGATGACTGAGGTGCGAATTATCATGTGGGACGAGATGATTCCCAATAGGGGACAACTCTAGTATCTCTCTATGATTTTCGTCTAGGCACTAGGGCTACTAATCTGTGAGGCTGACAACATGTTTATATTGGTGTCATTTCCTTACGCGAGGATGCCTTAATGAAATTTCCCCAACATCCTCTTCACATTGGATGATCCTACAAATGATAGAGGTAATAATAGTGTTTTCTTTAAATTATTATAGTTTCATTTATCATCTTAATTAATTAGAATAAAATTTATTCTACCACATTTTTTAACTTATTTTATTAAAGTTTTTTAATAAAAAATTCTAATTATTGTTGTGTACTATATATTTTGTAGATATTTTCACATCCATTGGGGACATTCCTGCTCCCCCAGCATATGCATATGCAGAGACGGACGTGGTCGCAGAGGATGAGGCACACCCTCAAATGATGATGGGTGTGGACATGCAACCATGTAGGGCTACTGTCAGATTCAGGATGGAGTAGTGATATTGTCTCACTATAATTTTTGTTGGCAAGGGATTCTTCCTTGTGACAGATCAAGAGATCAAGGAAGAGCCTAGGCTCCTTGAGTTCTTGAGGGACTATCCACATGACAGGATTAGTCTTATGCTTCATATCGTCAAAGCTACTAGGCTACTAGAAAAAAGGATGAATGGGAATGCAATAGATACACATGATTCTTCATCCATTACTACCCCATTTGATCATGATGATCAAGATGGTGATCCTTCTATTAGTATTCCACCTCCTCATCCTTATTCTCATGATCACCCATTACCCCATTTTTATCCTTAAAGAGAAGACCAACCACCTTCTCCTCCACCGCATAGTTTGATTGTTGAGGTAGTTGATCATCCACTGTCATGTACTATAGATTAGGATGGCACTACTACTCTTGTGTCATATATTTTATTTCATTTATTTGAATTTTTGTATATATATATATATATATCTGTGTGTGTGTGTGTGTGTGTGTGTGGTGCATATTTTTGTTCATGTTAATGTACTTAATTTATATGTTGGTGGTTATTTGTATATCATTAGGTCATGTTAGATATTTTCATTTAATGTGCTTGTAGATAAATGTGTATGAGATAGTAGTTATTTGAAATGAGATGTATATTTGAGGATGTGTGTGGTGATGCATGTTAGATTACAATGATTAATTTTTTTTAGATGTTATCATTATGATGATGCCTTGTTTTGTCTCTACAAAAAAAAACCTCCAAGATTTGGTCTAAATTTGAATTTTGGAGCCTAATATGGATCTTGTGATCGTTTGTTCCATATTAACTTTATGTTCGATCGATAAGTGTCGAAGTCACTTGCATATACATGTTCAATATGTACCATGTTCATGAGATCATTATTTTTCATGAGCTTGAACAAGAATAGCGTAGTCCATCAAGAAAGTGTCTATGAAATGTTCAATCTATGGCGATAGTCAATTTGTGCTTTGAATTGATGATCTATCACTTATGTGCGCCTTTGATTTTTTGAGTGTCACTTTCATGTTTTTGGTTGTCACTTTCACTTGTTTTCAGCTAAATGAGTTTCATTTTAATGTTATCTTTTCTTTGGCATTTTTCTCTTTCACCGTCGTTCACATATCGCAAGTGCTGCTTGCACTTTTCTCTTCATATAGAAAATTTTTTCTTTTGGCATGGGAAGTGTTGTTTATCGAATAAAATATATTTTTTGATGGTTTAAAATGGTAAAATTGGTGCTAATTATTCATTATTACCATGTATATATGTATGACTCTCATTCCCAAAGTTTTAGGCACAGTTGCACAAGTGTTGTCACTATTGCCGCAAAGTGTACCTTTAGTGTCACGCTTGGGAAAAATTTTCACAATGTCGTCGCATTGAGGAGAGTATGTTGTTCACATGTTATATGTGATCAATGTTGTGTAATAAAATTCTATAAGTGTGTGATCATGTTCAAGTTTTTCTATTGTTCACTTTGACCTCACTAATCCCACACTTAGCAAAATCTGGAAAAGTGCCTTCAAGCAACTTGATCTCACTCAACCCTCTTGAGCTGCACATTGCATAGTCTCAAAACTCAAGCCCTGGCCCTACTGGAAATGTGTATCACACTATCATAGTGCCCATCCTTGATGCTTGAGCTCCAAAACTACACAATTTCTTCACCAATTAAACCATAACTACACATTGCACAGTCTCAAGCCTCAAGCTTCCATTGTGACTCCTTGATCTAGTTGTATACCTCTAGAACTATGTATTTGGAAAATTCAAGCCTCAATACCCAGGATCAAGCCCTTGAACCCATCAATTGTGCAATATTCAATATTTTTGTGTTACTAGAACTACACTTTGGGAAACTCCAAACCTCAAGCTTCAACCTTGAACTCTTGAGCCCCTTAACTATGCAGTCACCTATCCTAGCCTCTCATAACTATGCATTGGGAAAATTCAAGGCTCAAGACTTAATATTGAATTCCTAAGTCCCTCAACTACATAGTCCCTTATGTATGTCCTTCCAAAACCGTGCATTAGTAAACCTTAAGCCTCAAGCCCTAGCCTTGAGCTCTTGAACCCCTCAATTATGAAATCATTTGACCCTATCCATATTAAATTGTGCATTGCATAGTCTCAAGAATCACTTTTATATTTTTTTCCTCTAGAAATACGCAATCCATGAGTCAAGAATTGAATTAGTCACCTAGTTTTAGTCCTAAAAAATTATTTCATCAAACATGTTAGATTAGGAGTTTTAAGACAGATGTCAGCTTGTCATGAGTGGTTTAAGTTGTAGGAAATATATTTTATCATGAAAACATGATGATGAATGAAAAACAAAAGAATACCATGCTAGAAGACAAATATGGAGCTTAAGAGATAAGATGATTTCCAAGCGAGAAGACAAAGGAACGCCATAGTAAAATAGAAGACAAAAAAAAATGAAGACCACATTGAAGAATCCTTACTTTCCAACTAGATGAAGGAGGAAGAGGAAGAGCATGCACCATCTCTCAAGAAGACTCAAAGATAATAGAAACAATAATGGCTTGAAATTACCATGTCATCAAAGTTTCATGTCATCATTGGCCACATCATATGTGGATTATGTCATTTCAACGTGTATGAAATACGGTAATCTAAAGTGGAAGTCCAAGAGTCGTGTATAGAATGTGAAAAGTCACGAGGGAGTCCAAATGTCATAGAGAAGTCAAACAATCATGAGGGTAGTCTAAGAGTCACAAGGGAGGTGAATTTTCACCCCATTTGTTATATATACACCCTCATAGCTCATGTAAAGGACTTTTCACCTTGGCTCGTCCTACCTGGCACTAAAGAGGAAGATAACTCTTTTGGAGGAGAAAGTGACTGATCTAATGCTTTACTATTGGGGTTAGTGGTTTTCACTATATTGATGTATCTTGGAACTTTTACCTAATTAAGAAGCTTGTTGATCCAACACACTTTCATGCATATGTCATTATTTTTTTAAGACTAGTCTCTCAATGTTTGTGATGTATGTTGTTTTCATATGTACTAATGAAAATTGAACTATTTCAATGGATTTGATACTTATCTTTTTGAATTTTTGTTGTATGTGTTTTTAATAATCATTTCTTCTAGGTTAGCTATTTAGCTAGTTGTCAAATGATTCATTCATATGTATATGCTTGTCTTTTGTTTTTGTTGTAACATATTCTAGTACACTGAAAATTACAAATTTTTCAGTGAGAAATTGTTAATTCCTCATTGGATAATTTATCAAACATATATTTATTCATTCTTTAAAAAGACTTATTAACTATTTTTTTATAATAATAATAATAATCTTAAAATAATTGTATTTTTATAAAATTATGATGGCATATTTTTATGGAAATATTTATTAACTTATGTTAGATCAAATTATTAAGACTAATTCTAATCATAAAAATCAAATGAATAAAGGCTATGGCCCACCCCACACTTAGCTTTAAACTTCCCTATTTTTTCCCCGCCTGGAGATATGGGCATAAAAAATCTACGGTTAAAAATGTATTTCGGACCCCAAGCCTTTTCGACATTTAACCAAAGGGGGGGGGTCTGAAAAGATGTTTTTAAACTTTACTACTTTTTACTACCCCTTTTGAAAACCATGAACTTTATTGTTTTGAATTTTATAAATATGGTGGAAATGAAATTTCATACTATTATGAACTAAATGCATTTCACGATGGAAGGCTAATGCGAGGCTAGCCTGCAATAACCAGAATCTTAGTTTACCATGCATATAACTATGCATCTCAGCATTTGCCCAAATAAAAACCTCTGTCAAATTTCACACACTACCATTTACATGCGGAAGCTATCTTCAGCATATGGTTCAAAACCAGTGTACAATAAAATCATTCTCAAATGAAGTTTCTTTTCAAATCATCATTCAAACCTTTGGCCCTAAGTTTTTGGTCCTCTCCTCATCAATATAACATATACTTATATGTTACATCCTCACCTTAAATGAAGTCTGAAGATATGTATGCACCTCGACATAATCATTTCAATCCACATTGAATGTCATGAACCATTATATAAACTCTTTTGATTTTGGTTTTAAACCCAAATACTATAATGGGTATCCCACAGTTATGATAACATTTCAGTGCTTTCATATGTGTTATTCCGTGTGGAAATCTCAATTTAAAAGTTTCACTTAAACTCAAAGCACTGTGCATATAAAGTCGACCTTTCCAGCGCACTTCTGCTCATATAATTAAACTGCATAATTAAAATCCCAAAACATTCGAACCACAGGTTTCCTTACCTTGAATGAGTCTTAAATCACGTTTTTACAATGCTCTAGCTTTATGCTCAATGCTCCATTGATTCTTCATTCAATACGATCCATCGCTTGATTGTGGTTGCCGTAGCTTACGGTTCTGCTTTTGACTCAATACAGAATATGGAGTTGGTTCTTCTGGATCTTAGATCTTATTTTAATGGCACTGTTTACCACACGATTCTACTGCACTCTGCAACTGAATAATTTGACTGGGTTTAAAACCCTTGACACCATTTCAAGGTTTGATCATCATGCTGTCCACGCTTCTCTGCAATTAAATTGGTCCACACTGTCTGGCAATCTCTGCGCCTTAGCTAATGTCTGCACAACTTATATTCATTTGATCTCTGTAACGTGATTTTCATTTGAAACTTCGTTCCAGCGTTTGCTTACCTTCCCCTCCACGCTGTCGAATTCAGTCTTTTATCAACTCTGCAAATGCTATAATTCAACTTTGCCAGATTGAATTCTTCAGCACTTGTAATTCAATGACTTTGCCAGCTCGTTGACTGGTGCTCCTTCTCTGCAATTCCAATGTCAATTCACTGTATACAAAATTGAATTATTAAAACTGATCACCGCCATGAATGTCAGACATAAATCAATTCAATTGATTTTACTTCAAAAACAGGCCGAAGCACACTTATGCATTGCTGCTCTCGATATCGACTTATAAAGTCGATGTAACTCCACACCACCGCGCAGTCAACGATTATGTATTTCAATTTCATACAGAATCGATACAAATTCAAATATATCGAATTCCTTTTCTCCTGTATACAACTTCAATAACGTGCTCATGCTTCCAATTTATAATTAATGGTTTTCGGATTACCATTTGACCCTTAGAAATTACATTCATTTCAAACTGTACACTATCTGCAAACCATTACAAATGAATGCCGATATTAACAACATCAATGTTTTTAACTTATGTGTAGAGTTTTGTTTACAAAGCTTATTCAACGTTTTCCAGAAGATTTGAACTTCTATACAGACTTATACCCAAACCGTAACTCAATTACAATTAAAACAACCCCATTCATACAAAGTTTCAGCGCTCGATTCAATACCTTCGGCATTGTGGGTTTGACATTGGTTTTCTTCAAATCGAAATTTCAGTCCTTTCCAAATTTCGATTCATTTAATCGCATCCAACTCATAAACAAAAATCACATAACCATACCATAGAAATTAATTCAAAAACCACTTCTTTTATTAATCATGCAAACCTGAAATGGAAGTCCTCCTTCTTGGCCTGATTTCCCAATTATTGGCCCTTTACAAACTGCCAAAGGCTCCCAAGCAGAAACACTCTCACTACTCACACTTTCAATATATTCAAGTGTATTTTCTTCTCAAAAACCACTCATATTTATACATAGATAATGCATTTAATTCACTCAAAATATCTCTCCACCTAATCCTCAACTAATCTATATTTTAGGTGTGGACTCAAAAAAGTCCCATACATAGAATTCCCAATCTCTAATTTTGCTCCTAAACTATTTCTCTCATATCCTTTTATTTAATAAAAGAATATTTACAAAATCCTCACTTTATCTCATATTTTATTAAAAATGACAAATTAATTAATAAAATAATAAAAATGTCACACCCCCCTTTATTACATATTTACAAATGAAAAAATGGCCTTGATGCTCTTGCATCAAAGGCCAGGTGAGTGAAATGAAATCACAGACTAAGATGTAAAAATGAAAGTTTATCAAAGAAAATATAAAAATGAAAATTCATACATTATGAATTTATTTAAAGATGGAAAATATGAGATTGAGGTGAATGAATTTCATGGAAGCTAAAGGTAAAACCAGATTTATAGAAGTAAATGAGTTTTTATAGGGAAGGAGAAACAAGACATGGATTTACAAAATCACACATGGTTTTATAAATCTGTAAATAAATTTTACAGAAAGGAAATTTACAGTGTGAAAGTAAATGAAGTAAAAATGAGTTTTTGCAGGGAAGGAGAAACATGACATGGATTTACAAAACCACACATAGTTTTGTAAATCGATGAGAAGTGAAAAAAATCAAGGGTTTTGGAAAGACATGAGAAATAAAAATACGCCATAAGTGGATGGATTTATCCATAAATTTATCATTTGAGGATATTTTTTCTGAATTTATTTAGTAAATTTCTGAAAATATAAATTATTCACGGAATATTTGGAAACATTTATCACATTAGTGAAAGATATTTTATGATATTAATGAATCATTGTCAAAGAGTGACATAAAATCATTCAAAACTGATCTTCAGCAACAAACCACATGTTTTAAGGCACAAAAATATCAATTAAAGGGAAAATGGCAGAAAAAAAAACCTCTAGATTTTAAAGGCATGGAGATATCAACATTCATAACAGCAAAAGATCAACAGATTGAGGATCATTTTTCAAATTTTCAGCAATCGTCAAATATTTCCATATTCTAAGGTAGATAATTTGCAAACAGTGCCAAATTTATGGCAGGATATCAGGAGATTATTTATTTTTAGTATATTGTTTAGGATTTTATTCCTGAAAGTTTGTAAGAGTTTAGAAGTTTGTATTTATATATATATATGATCAATTTTAATAGAGAGTGTGGGATTTTGAGGCCAAGACCTTTCAGTTTTGTAAAAAAATTCTCCAGAAATTCTAATTGAAGTAATTCAACTCTAGCTTTGAGAAAATTTGTGTTTCTTGTATCTTTTTCCAATATTATCATATTCTATTTCTACACATGTTTAGAGTTTCATAGAAGAGTTGGGTAGGAATAGATTGAGTTTCAATCTCTCTGAAATACCCTGCAAATTATAGTTGTTTAAACATATCAATATATCAGATTGCTTGTCTGAGTTAGCTCCTATTTGAACTGATTATTGTTTGCCACTTATATCTTCTCCTGGATGTGCTTTGTTTGGTTGTAGAACCTTTCTACATGCATCCAATTCTATCCGATTTATAAAGTATTCTTCTTGACTCCTTAATTATTAGGAACCTCGATACATTATTCTTTCAAATTCTTTAAAAAGATAATTTCTGCTGTCAGGCTGGAAGCTGACACTTTCAGAAAGGACTATACAAAGGAGGGATTTATTCATGAATACGGATTGTGTATTGATCGCTAACCACCCAAAATTAAAACCATAAATATGAACATTGTGCTTCATATGCTACTCTCCAATGACAATGAACAATGTTAAATAAGGCCTCGTAATCATTAAGGGAGCCCCCTATGGTTCAAGGGTCAGATTGAACCTAAAGACTGGTTGAGTTGGTTTCTCGGCATAGTTCCTACAGCCAAGAAATTCCTACCAGAAATAGGTACAAAATTTGGCATCATTTCTAGGGAGTGAAGTGACAAAGATAATTTTTCCCTCGATCATGATAATGACTAGATCTATTCCTTGATAGTGAACAAGTAGTGTGCATTTATAATTCGTTGCATCTCTTTCACTTGGCGACTCCACTTTGTAAGATAGATATTCCATTGGATTACTGATCCCATTGTTTCAATATTTCAGCGTCCTTTATTATTATGCAAGGTTCGTTGATACTTGTAGTCAGTAGTATATGTATCTTCCTCTCAGCCATGGTCAGAAATCTAAAATGTCAGCAGAGGATGTAGCTTTAAAGTACACCTATGAGTATAAGTTTTCCATGGAATTTTATGTTCATATTGTATACATTCTTCATATTTTCAGTTGTTGGCAACTCATTTTTTCAATAGATCAACTCCGCACTTGATTACATTGGAAAATAGATTACACCTAACAATGCAAATTTTTCCAGTTCAGTTAGAAAAAGGTGTGGGGATGGAATAGATATTTTGATTTTCAGTGTGTAGTATACCAGTGAGTTTGTTGTTTATGAGTGGTGTGATTTGAACAATATATTATAGATCAGTTTACATTTCCATTCTTTAGAAATTTTCATCTTCAGATTTCAGTATGAAAGAGTATCTGAAATAGTGCAGGCATATGATTGCATTTTACAGTTTGCAGTTTTGTGCAGTAGCAGGGTACTCAAATGAAATGATTGATCTATGAGAATTATTTATATGAAGGTTGATGCATGGTTGATGTTTAGGTTTACGGTATGAATCCATGCCCAACACTTAAGGCATCTAGTCTACTTGTTCCCTTCTTCCCACAGGGGGAAGCAGTCCCCATTGGAGCCGATGTTGTAACATATTCTGCTACATTGAAAATCACAAATTTTTCATTGAGAAATTGTTAATTCCTCATTGGATAAATTCTCAAACATACATTTATTCATTCTTTCAAAATAATTATTAATTATTTTTTATAATAAAAATTTTAATTTTAAAATAATTGTATTTTGATAAAAACATGATTGCATATTTTTATGGAAATATTTATTTAAAGTTAAAATTTAAGTTATATTAAATTTTTTTGTTTGGTAAATTAGGCTAATCTATATTAATTCGAAGAGAGAAACATTACATATGCTACAAGCGGGGTTGGTAAGTTGCGCTTAACCAATCCCAGCCTTAGTTTCTCAGTTTTGGGGCTGCCTCCATGGAGGAAACCATCCCGGAAAATACTTAAGATAAGAAATTACAAAATCTGCAACAGCGCTGATATATCCAAATATTACAAAATGTGCAGAAGCATAAGTATAGCTTGAGATTCCATGGTAGTAGGATGCATGAAAAAAACCAAGAAAGAACTGAGTACTTTCATAGTCCTTAGTCTTCAGCTTCATCATTACTGTCGGGTACTTCCTCCTCTATGGGGCAGGCGTATGCCTACATAGCTGCTTCCTCTGAATCTTCTACTAGATGCGTAGGTTTGGGTTCAGTGTGCAGAGGATGGGAGACACCGGATACTCAGATTTGGGGACGTGTGTCAAAGTGCCTTCAGAATCCATAATCTATACATCTACTTCATTTTCTTCATTGTCCTAAGCTGGCAGAGGACCAGTCTTGCAAGGTGGGGGGTGCACCTAGTGCGAGATGGTAGATTTCCCGGGACCGCATCTACCTCTCTGTGCAGCTTGCACATGGGCTTCTTCTTACTGCTCAGGATCAGGGCTCTATCTAGCATAGTTTCCAGAGGAGGAGCCTTCAACAAACTCTAAGCGGATGTTCGTTCCACGGTGGTAATGTTTGGGGAGAGCCCCTCTCTATCCGCTGCAGATGGTTCATTGGCGCAATATGGGAGCCATTGCCCACTAAAGCAGAGGAATGGCTTCAATCAAAGGATGCGTAGCAGGAGGACAGACAATCGCAAAGACTAAAGGAGCAGAAGGGGCAGGGTTAAGATGTGCAGGTTGGATAGTCGCAGGCCAGAGGGGTCTGCGCAGTACAACTCTAGGAAGAGGGTTGCGTGGCGAATTGGTGGAAAAGGAGGGAAAAAATAGAATCAAAAGGAAAGACTAAATAAACTTACTGTGAGTCTCTTTGGGCTGAGGTTCCATCATTTTATAAGTCTGGGACACATGCAAGGGGGAAGGTCATGAGTGAGCCTTGCACGTAGCTGCATGCCATATCCAATTTCCTGAGCAGGCTCAAGGGAAGAGTTATGGTTGATTTTCATATCAATCATGTTAATAATTTATGATGATTTATGCAAAGGGGTACACTGGAGGGGGTAACGCTATACAAACATCTCTTCATCCTTCCTTATCCCATTCATCTTGTGTGGATGGTTAATGGTTTGAGGATCCACATCGGGTGAGGCCCTATGTGGTAGATCTTCGTCCTCAGGGGCATGGAAGAGATGATTATCATTAGTGCCACTTTTGTTCCCGTATCTAGGAAAGTTAAATTAATTATTAAGACTAAGTCTAGTTATAAAAACCAAATCCAATAAAACCTATGGCCCACCCCTCATTTAGCTTTAAACTTCCCTATTTTTCCCCTACCTCAAGATATGGGCATAAAAAATCAACAGTTACAAATGTATTTTGGATCCCCAAGCCTTTTCGACATTTAACCAAAGGGTGGTCTGAAAATATGTTTTTAAAATTTAATGCTTTTTTCGTGTATCATCTCCCTAATCAGTTAGCACCCCGCCACCCCCTCTTCCTAAACTAGTTACCACTACCCCCTCCCAAAACCATGAACTTTATTTTTTTTACTTTTATAAATATGGAAGAAATGAAATTTTATACTATTATGAAATAAATGCATTTCAGGATGGAAGGTCAGCTAAATGAAATGAAATGATGGGACTAAGATGTAAAATGATTTTATAGCTACATGTAAAATCAAATTTAGGGATGCAATGAAATGAAAATTCATACAGTATGAATTTATTTAAGATGGATGGGCCAGCAAATGTGAGATTGAAGTGAATTAATTTCATGGAAGCTAAAGGTAAACCATATTTAGAGAAGTAAATGCGTTTTTACAGGGAATGAGAAACAAGACATGGATTTACAAAACCACACATGGTTTTATAAATTCGTAAATAAATTTTACAGAAAGGAAATTTAGAGTGTGAAAGTAAATGAAGTAAAAATGAGTTTTTATAGAGAACGAGAAACATGACATGGATTTACAAAACCACTCATAGTTTTGTAAATCCATGAGAAGTGAAAACAATCAAGAGTTTTGGAAAGACATGAGAAATAAAAACATGACATAAGTGGATGGATTTATCCATAAAGTTATTATTTGAGGAGATATTTTGGAATTTAGTTAGTAAATTCATGAAAATACAAATTTATTCAATGAATATTTAGAAACATTTATCACATTAGTGAAAGATATTTTATGATATTAGTGAATCATTGTCAAAGAGTGACATAAAAGAATTCAAAACAGATCTTCAACAACGAACCCCAGATTTTAAGGCACAAAAATATCAATTAAAGGGACAATGACAGAAACAACAATTCTAGATTTTAAAGGAATGGAGATATCAACATTCTAAACAACAAAATATTAGCAGAGTGAGGATCATTCTACATATTTTCAGCAATCAACAACCATTTCCAGATTCTAAGGCAGAGAATTTGCAAACAGTTCCAAATTTCTGGTAGGATATCAGGAGAATATCTATTTTTAGTATATTGTTTAGGGTTTTATTCCTGAAATTTTGTAAGAGTTTAACAGTTTTTATTGCTATATATATAATCAATTGTAATAAAGAAAGTGTGGGATTTTGAGGCCAAGACTTTTCAGTTTTGTAAAAAATTTCTCCAGAAATTCTAATTGAAGTATTTCACCTCTGGCTTTGATAAAATTTGTGTTTCTCATATGTTTTTCTAGTATAATTATCATATTCTATTTGTACACATGTTCAGAGTTGAATAGAAGAGTTGGGTAGAAATAGATTGAGTTTCAATCTCTCTAAAATCTACTGCAAATTATAATTGTTTAAACATATCAGTGTATCAGATTGCATGTCCGAGTTAGATCCTATTTGAACTGATTATTGTTTGCCACTTCTATCTTCTCTTGGATGTGCTTTGTTTGGCTATAGAATATTTCTACATGCTTCCAATTCTGCCTGATTTATTAAGCAGTATGTTTGACTCAATTATGAGAAACCTCCATACATTATTCTTTCAAATTCTTTAAAAATCTAAGTTCTTCTGTCAGGTTGGAAGCTGATATTTTGAGAAAGGACTCTGCAAAGGAGGGATTTATTCATGAATATGGATTATGCATTGATCACTAACCACCCCAAATTAAAACCATAAATTTTATCAATGTGCTTCATAGGTTGTTTTCCAGTGACAGTGAACAACGTTAAACAAGGCCTCATAATTATTGAGAGAGCCTTCTCTAGTTCAAGGGTCATATTGAACCTAAATATTGGTTGAGTTGGTTTCTCGGCATAGTTTCTGCAGCCAAGAACTACCTACGAGAAATAGGTACAACAATTTCTATATTAGTATTATTACTTGTGTTCAAAAGGCTCACTTTTCTTTCTCTTTTAGTAGAAGAACTTTAATACATCCGAAATTGAGCATCAACAATTCATACTTACTTGCTAATCCAAAATTACATGTGTATGACTCTCCCATGCTGGCCACTTAAGCCAAGGCATATCTATAAGAATATATGGAAGTCAGGCCTTAGTTGCTAAAGGGCTCCCACACCAAACAGTGGGAAGTCTAATTGGGACAGTTAATCAGGGAGACCCCCTTGGTTGATAGATTTCCATCAATTTCAAAAAATGACACTAGAAGGAGGCTCAGATGCAAAGCTACTCCCATTGATTCTGTTTTGAATCTCTTATCTTAAATGGCTCATCCCAAAATCATAATCGCATAATGTTTTTCTAATCTATCATTTGGTAAGTTTTAAATCTTTGCGGAACAACTTGATTAATTGTTGCAATTTAAGTTTGATAGTGACAATGATACATATATTACTGAGCACACATATATTTTCCTTAAGTTCTGTGAATACAATAAAATTGACTATGAATATGTGGATTATATTCTTTTTTTCCTCACACCTGAAGGTCGAGTTAGTCGATGGTGTCACACTCTAGCACCTACTTCCATTCATTCTTTTGAACACCTCATCAACGAGCTTCATTTAGAAATTGATAGATAGGATTACTGGTATGTTCTTAATAGAATTATTCAACTAATAATGAATCATAATGAGTAAATTGAGCATATTTTTGATGGATTCCTTCACCTTTGTTATGAATTTCCTGAAGAAGATACATATTGGGTTTTCTTGAAAGAAAAGTTTGAGCATTTGGTTCATATATATTTGCATGGTGAATATAAACCTCTTGATGTTTCTACTTCCCCAACTCTTTTAAATCACGAGACACCTCTAATTTTAGAGGAGGAACCTATAATTCCTTTTATTCCTTTTCCTCCTCCATTTTTAGTTCTGATGTGGGTGCCTCTTTACGATGATGTTGAAGTTGGGAAATCTAGAAATCAGATTTTCGATCCATCTTGTTAACCTTCATCTACTTCTCATGATCCAAAGTTGATGGAGGAAACCTTGGAATGGCTCATGGAGACTACATTAAAGGCTATTTATTCCACTGCTCAAGATGATATTGGCATTCTTCACCTCATTCCTGAATCTTGTTCCACTAAAATTATTACTTCGTTATTGGAAATATGTCATCCTCTATCATCTGCATTTCATGATTCTTTGTATCATGATACGCTTAATCAATCTCCTCCACCAACTAGTTCTTCACACCATCTTTATTTTCAAGTTGTTGGTTCAAATTGCAATAAGGTATAAGGAAGTCACATTACAAAGGTAGAGGGGTAGGAAAGTGAAGAGATATTTGATGTTCCTTCTCTTTTTCAAATTCCCCAATGTTAGGATGATACTCTTCTATTCTTGGATGATTTTAAATCTACTAGTCTCGATAATGAATCAAATAAAATCAATTCGTTTAAATCCATAGTCTTGGGAAATAATAATTCTGATGATGACGACTCTGTTGATGTATGCGATGTCGAATTCCTAAGTACACCAGTTGATATTTCAGTTTCTCAACAATATTTTGATTTGAAAGAATTAGAATTGGAATATGATCCAACCAAAGAATATTTACTTATAAAAAATTTGTCTTCATGTCATTATTCCTTGTGCTCTATTTTGTTTGTGATGCATCTACTCACGATGAAGATACTCCATGATATTCAAGTTCTTCATATGATGATTTAAATTCTTAATTGAGACAAGGTAATCAGATTATCTATGATGAAGAAGGAACCATTGAGTATTCTCTTCATCCCTGGTCATCTCTTATTTTGCATTAGGGTAACTCTTCAAATATGTTTTCTCATGATTTTTTTCTGATTCAATATACATCTCTAGATTTGTGATCAGAAGAATCTTTCGAATTGAGTAATATAGTTGTTGAAATTGTAAAACTTTATCAAATTTAGTGACCATCCGGCTATTAATTATCTCATTGAAATCAACAACAATAACTATGCTCACACAACACAAGATCTTATTCAATCTTTAGAATGTGATTTCACAATTCTTGAAATTTCTAAGACTTGTTAAAAAGTCGAGGAACTTCAACTTCTCTCGATAGTTATTTTAGGATCTTGTGACTCTGGTTAGATCCCGGAACTAAGTCAAATTTTGATTTTCTTTCAAAATTATTTTCTTTGCGTGGTTTCACTATATGTTAATTCCTTCTTGAAAGACGATTGTTATTTCAGATTTAGCCTTTCTAACGTTCAATATTTATATTCTAATCGGATTCAAGATTTTATTTCAGTTCATTCTTCTCCATACAATTCTCTTGTACCTAACTCGAGTTTTGAGTATGTAAATCTCATAGAGGCATGGACTTGTGAAGTTGATATTTTCAAAAACTATATTTGGACAAAGGAATCATGTCTATCAAATGCATTTTAAAAATTCAACTCCTAGTTCCTCTTGGGAATATTACATGATTAATTTTTTCTTCATTGCACTTAAAATACTCTTGAATTCTAATGAATGCATGAGTTATTTGTGGAATCAAATTCTTCTTCATTCATTGTATCCTAACTACTTTCATGAGTTTGCTATACTGGAATTCCTTTTCACTTATTTGGAATTCCTTTTCACTTATTTCGATTCCTCTGGGGAATATTACATGATTAATTTTTTGTTCATTGCACTTGAAATCCTCTTGAATTCTAGTGAATGCATGATTTATTTTTGAAATCAAATTCTTTTTCATTAATTGTGTCCTAACTAGTATCATGAGATATACTGGAATTCATTTTCACTCATTTCAATGAGTACGATGCTAGTGTAGTGTGTAAATAGTACAAGAAAATGGTTTGTTACATTCAACACATGATAATTTTTTAAATTTACTCACTTAAATTTTGCATTAGAGAGGTTGTCTCTTATGTCTATTTCCATAATAATGTTATTAACATTGCTATTCTGGGTAATTTTTACAATCATTAGTAATTTCAAGTTTTCCATTTTATATATTAATTTGCATAAGAATTGTTTCCAAATCTATTTTTCTTCTTGTGGAGAGATTATTTTCTCAACCTAATAAGTTTAACATATTTTTGGTTTCTGATTCACGTTGGCTTGACCGAGAATCTAAATGTTTTCCCCAAAATTTCTAATCTTGTTATCATTCTCTAGTTTCTTTCTCTGTTTTTTTTTGGAATTTGGCTTATGTGATTCATAATTTGTAAAAAAAAAAAAAATTGAGTAATAATCACATATGGAGAGAAATCCAACTAATATTTTATTATTATATTATAATTTTTTAATTAAATTAATAAAGTTCAAGGAAAAAAAAAAAAAATATATATATATATATATATATATATATATATATATATATATATATATATATATATATAAAATGAGATCAAACCGATTAAAAATAAAATAAAAATAATAATAATAATAATAAAATAAAATAAAAAATAAATACATAAATGAAGGGGTCAAGGGAATTAATAATGTTAAATAGTAATAACGAATTTATTTATTATTTCATAATATAAGTATATTAAGAGTTTCATTTTTATTAATTAATTAATTAATTAATTATTATTAGAACTCTATATATAAAATGATTAAGGATCAGAAAATGGGGTAAAAATATAAAGGAAATAATTAAAAAAAAGGGGTGGGCTCTAAGGCTAAAAAATGACTGAAAGAGGGGAGGGATGAAGGCCCGTGATCCAACATCTACTAACACTCCATCCATAATTTTAGGTTAAGAAGCCTCTTTTCAATTTCTAAAGCTTCCCTCAACTTACAATAATGAAAATGGTCAATATGAAAAATTACCTTAGCTTCTTCGATACAAATGTGATGTTTCGTCGTTTCCGCATGTTCAGCTAAGGAAAAAGAGTGTAACCTACCATATTTAAGGTCTGCCACTTACTCATGAATCCTCTAAGCATGTGCTCATTAACTCTCTTTTAGCTTACCGAAAATGACGACCCATTGAGTTTTAGCCTTGCTTACAAATTTGTATAGACATGCTGGGCAATATTGTTTTCAAAGATTTCTTGCCTCATGTAGACACATTCACTTCTACTACAAAGTAAGTTTCAGTTTCATTTAGTACAGTCATCCAATTTTTATGGCGGAAATCATATCTACCTATTTATTATTATCATTACCATATTACTCACTCTTCATAATGGTTGGCTTACACTCTTCCTAGGGCTTTTCCGGTTACCCTTTTTGCTTAAATTGGTGTTGTTTCTTACTTACAGATGCAATTTATTAGCCTTAGGTTTACATACGCATACATTGTTAAAAAAAGTGAAATCTTTAGCCAAGTCATTGCATAATGATAACTACAATATTTCCTTTGCCAAAAATTAAATTTTTATTCTTACATTGTTCTTCTAGACATATCATTCAAAGAAAATAAAAATACTCCTTTGTATCTACAGACAGTTCCCAAAATACTTATCTGACAATCAACAGTCACATAATTTATTGGGAAATAGAACTCGCCTCCCAACCATGAGAACAACGATTACGTCCAATCTCCCCTCGAGCTCTCAGTTATCAGAATAATATAGAAACAATGACCTCTAGAGTTTATTTTTGCCTTAGGACTTCCTGTCCAACCATTATCATACATATTTTAATCAATGTCTCCACTGGCTTATAATCTATCTCAAGAGTACCTTGATGGCAGTGCCCTCCCTTGATTTTGTTTTCTTCCTCCTAAAAAATGCCTCCAACTTCCTATCTTGTTATCCTTGACATCCTTCTAGTCCCACTAAGATATTTCAATCCCTAGGGAAATGAGAAGGCATAATTGTATTTAATTGTCTAATGCTTCAAATATCTTTCTTGGGTATTTTTTGTAAATTCCAAGGTTTATTAATTTTTAACCAAGTAAAAAAATAATAATCTAATAATTTTTCATTAACCATAAGCATATTTCGAAAACTTACCAAATCAGTACTGGGGTGTTACATCTTGTGGTTTGATGTTTATTATGAATTTATATTTATCAACATTTACCAATCATTTGGTATTACATCTTGTGGTTTTATATTTATTATTAATTGATATTTATCCACATTTACCAACCATTTAATTTACATGGATGCACTAGTGTAAAAATTATGATAACACATACTTTTTATATACTATGAACTACTTTCGATATGGTGTCTTAGATATTGTAAAGCCTATACCAAACAATATCATGTAGAGATGACTATTTTTTAGTACTAAATTTTTTATGGTTTCCATATAAAATTTTAAATTTTTTATTTGTATTCAATAATTTAAAATTAAAGGTTTTTAACATACATGGATAACCTCACATCAAAATGCAAGGAGTTAAATTTTTTTGGACAATTTACCCACTTGTAACTATCCAAAATCACTATTAAATATTCCTTACTAATCATTAGATAGAATGTTCACTAGTCCATAGTGTAACCTTAGTATAAGAATAGTAAGTTGCTTAACCATTAACAACCACTATTGTAGTACATTAACATAAAATTGTATAAGGTGAAAACGAGTAAACGTTTAATTTTAGTATTAAACGCTTGTGAGGGTGTTCACCCCTCACTCGATGGCTTATAAGGGAGACCATCCCTTAACCATTGTTATAAATATTTACAAGGAAATATACAAATATCTATCTTAAAGCCATTAATATAATTATGATAGAATTTACCCACTAATCTTCATATTTTCATATCTTGGTGGCATGTATGTACGTACAATGGAGCATCATACATTGGACCATCCTTCAGCTTGCACTTATCTACATGAACCATTAATCATTTACCTGCCACCATGTTAAGCATAATATTTCATTTGTACAAGTTAACATCATTTCCTGCTAATGTTGTCTTCAACATACATTGATGTCAAGATTCATAAAGTGTTAAACAATCCATTCATAATCTATACTAGTGATGCTTCTCCATCTACTCATGTACATTCATGATATGCAAGTAAAATATCTTCACATGATTTCTTTAACATAACTTCATATGTGCTAGTTATAAGCAATCACATTTACTAATATTTCCCTTGCATAAGCACGCATTCCTGCAAGAAAATAGCTACATCTACCAAGAATTTTTTTTAAATAAACTGATACATTAGTTACGATATTTTTGCATGTTATTTACATAAATTTAATCAAAATAACTAACCCTTAATATATTACTTTTGGTGCATGTAAAGAAAGCTAACACAGCAAATGTTGTTCTCATGCATGCAAATGCATATAGATTCCAAAAGAGTCTTCCCAAAGGAATGCTTAACACAACAGAGCACATAGCTTCCAAAAGAGTCTTCCCAAAGGAATTCTTAACACAACAGAGCATGAAAAGGCATGTTTTCTTTTTGTAAAACACATACAAATACATGTCTTCTTTTCAAATATTGTACTAACAATATTTTTCAATGTAGTCTAATACAACATGCTATATTTTTCCACATACAAATATGTATATTCTTTCCAGTGAAAGCTAATATGAATTCTTGCATGCATATACATGATCTTATTCCAAAAGAAACTAATATAATAGTTATGATAGCATAAAGCAAATCACATATTATTTTTCCTAAGGAAACATAGCTCAATATTCCTTCTATCCATGCAAAGAACATATCTTTAAAACACAAGGGCTTTTCATAATAGCTCTTCTTTAATGTATGCACAACATATTCCCTTCTTAAAATTCTTTAATGTATGCACAACATATTTCCTTCTTAGAATTCTACCATCATTAACTATTATTTTCATGTAAAAAAATACATACTTCTTTTTCAAAACGAAGTTAATAGAACCTAGCTTCTTTGTCTTTCTACATGTAGTTTCTCATGCTTCCCTTTCAAGAAATTATCATAGATAACAATCTTTCATGCATAAAATTAGGCAACTATACTAAGGTTATCATAACCTTCCCTTCAAGAAATTACACGAATAACCATATTTTATGCATAAAACTAGGAAACTATCATAAGGTTATCTTAACCTTTTATACATCTAAATCAAGAAGTTGAAACAATTCATCTAGCGATGAAATATTTCCAAGAGATTATTTTTTTCAAGAAATTTTAGCTAAATAACCATATACTCTCTTTCAAGAAAATCAAGTGGTTATTTATCTTTCACATAAAAATTCCTATGCATGCCTACAGATCATGGCACAAAGAGATTATACTTTTCAAGAAATTTTAGCTAAATAACCATATAATCTCTTTCAAGAAAATCACGTGGTTATTTATATTTTACATAAAAATTCCTATGCCTGCCTATATATCATGGCACAAGGAGATTATTATTTTCAAGAAATTTTAGCTAAATAACCACATACTCTCTTTCAAGAAAATCACATGGTTATTTATGTTTTACATAAAACTTCCTATGCATGCCTACATATCATGGCACAAGGACTATTGGTATGAAAATACACAATCTTACATATTAAGTAAAACCATGTTTTACTCTATATTTATCTTTTGAATTTAAAATCCAAAAGCATTAATAATTGCAATTCAATGTCTATTTTACATATTGCATTGGTGATATATTATTAAATATCAATAATTTACTATTAATTTGGAAAACCCATATATATAAAGTATCCATGGCAAGCCAAATACTAATAGCACATTGGAGAATGCAACAAATTATATCGTCCAATATAGATGCATATTTAATTCACAGTGAAAAGTTTAAGGTAAGATAATGTGTACTTATATGAGATTTCCAAGAAACTATTATCATGAAGTAGCAATACACTAAAAGAAATATTCTTACCAAACCACTCTTGGATCTCAAGAAATAAATAAACAACTCGAAGAACACAAACAGAAACAACCATCCCCTCTTATAAAGTTGGCTTTTTTCCTTCCGGATTCAACATTATTAATGACCACTCTGGACTCTCAATAAGGAAAATAAAACAAACAAAATCACCTCTTCTCAGGTTGACTCTTTCCTTCCTGATTCAACATTATTGTTGGAAAGTCGCGTTCAGGATCCAAGATGCAATTTTGGCTGAGTTCAGGCCAACGTAATTCTTTTTCACTCTATGCATTAACGAGATCCTAAACTAGTTTTTATTTTTCCCCATGAAACGAGACTTTTAATCGTTAAATTAATCTGTTCCAGAGAAACCCCTTCCTATTTCTTGTTCCATCATCAGAACAACATGATATATTTTATTTTGCCCATCTCTTACCTATTTTCATCGATCTATGGAAAGAATCAATACACAGTTATCAAGAATTTGTTTTACATCCAACTGAATCTTGATTCTAGCTATTCTTTGTGGAAATGGTAATAAAATTTATACTCTTAATTATATCATTTTTACCAAAGCTTCTAAGGTAGGTGTGTTACATACTCCCCCCTTAAGAGAACAATGTCCTCGATGTTCATCCCTTACTAGGACTTAACTTTTATTCATGACATTCATCTCGAAACAACGAAAAAGGGACTCTTTCCCTTCAAAATGAGTAATTTTTTTTTCTAGGAAAATACTCATTAACAAAAAAAAAAAACAAAGTTTGATCAATAGCCATAAGGATTTACAATTGGAAAATAAGAAACTTCTGCTTTCCATCACCTAGCCATCATTCAATTTTATAGAAACAAAAAGAAAATATATATGCCAACTTACCATTACTTATCAATTACTCTTGGAATTCATGGTCACTTTTACACAAACGCTCCAATCATTTAACAACCCAACAACAAGCACCATGTAATTTATGATCAAAAAATCCTTAATTATCACATTAGTCACAAAATTTTTAGTGAAATGAAATACATTTATCTATCAATTATTTACGCAACATCAAGTGAATTTTTAATCACGGTACTTCTATAAGTACTTAGAGAGCACTAATACTCTAGTCATCAAAATTATAAATAATTGTACCACATGCACATTGTCTTTGCTCCTGCTAAAGACATCTACACAATATTTAAAAAAGTACTTAGGGAGAACCTAGCTCTATAATTGTACAAATGCTCAATCAATGCACCAATTGCATATTTTCCTAGCCCCTACTAAGACATTCAAAAGAATAGTAATAAAATAAAGGAATTTATAATTTCAGTAATTCCTTTTTCGAATGCTAGGCTCCTTTCCTCTCATTATCTACATAAGATATGTACACAATCATATAAAAATTCATTTTAATTTAACACATAACTGCTTACTTAACTTGTTCCGCTATGAAAACCACAATGGTAAACCAAATGCTCCTCCCAACTCATGGGAGTTGGTTTCCACAAACAAATCGAGTCATTTTCACATCCAGACGGTTATTTTTCAAAAAATAATTCTAGGTCCAGTATGGAATTCCACTGGAAAACCAACTCAAGAACTCCAATGACGACTCAAGGTCTAGTATAGGATTCCTCTTGGCAACATCTTGCCTATTCCTCTGACAGCGTCCCGTCTATGAGGAATTTTGGACCTCCTCCAAGAGGCTCCAAAATCAATAGAGTTGCCTCAGGTTTTTCCCTCTTCACCATTTTGGCCAACTATTTTCCCTTAATGAGATCATCTATCTCTAGGGAGAGGAATTCCGGGCAGGTAAGCGCCATAAAACCCTCTGGGAAAACAACCACTGTCAACCCAAGGCCTTCTAGACTTTCACAATTTTTCACAACTGTCTGGCATGTTAAATTTCTCTTTTAGCATTATTTCCCATAATAAATTACATAATGAACTATATGCACATTATAGATAAAGAAAAATAAACTTTATGTGCATCATACATCATACTTGGCCCTTAACATGGGTCCAATGATATCTAGATTAACATGGAACATGAATAACATACATGTGTTATACATTATTATTTCCCAAATAACACAATAATGCACATTATAACATGATACCATGTGTTATACATTATTATTTCTCGAATAACACAATCATGCACATTATAAAATGATACTTTATCAATTATCGTTGCAATTTTCACGGTAATATTTTACTCTCACAGGTTTTTCTTATTTCCATTAAGCTAACCATGCTTAATCTCATCAACGACACTAATCATAAATATGCATTGTTAAAAAAAATATTCACTTTCAAATTAATTTTAGTTTCATGCATACAATGTTGTCATGCATACAATTATATACAAATATTCATTAATGTGTATATATCAATAATGGTTAGGGTAACAGTCCCATAGGTAACACTTCAACATTTCCAATTCCAATAGTGTACTGTTACCAACAATCTGACACATGAAGTAACTACTTGTTCATAACTTTCAATAATCTTTAACCAAAACCAGTTCATGCATATAGGTTTTATTAGTTAGTCATAGAACACTAACTAATCAATGCCACTAATAATCTTAATGCATCCATGATACGACTCGTTCAAAAACTAATCATTATAGCCAAGTCTCACTACTTGACCCATTATGTATTTTTAACATCTGAAATGGTTCATTCAATTTCATTTTAAAACAATCTATCATCCTGTTCAAGGACTTTCCCCATATTTTTCATTGTTTCACACACCATCACTATACACATTCATTTTTTTCAAGAAGTGCATGGTAACTTTAATTATGTTAATTAAATGTATGAGTAATATTTCATATACCCAAATGTTAATAGTCAATTCTCACTTTCACTAGTGAGTACTTAAGTTGTTCATAAGTACAAAAAAGGTTTTATTGTTTTTTATTCTCAACAGGATTCCAATGTTATGAAAACCATTTTGCAATAGCATCTATTACTTATTGCACTTCAATGTAGTTATAAACATGAATCACACATCTCATGTCAAAATTATACTACTACATATATCAATAAATATGTAGATTGATAGAATCATACCTTAACTGATGTCCATTAGTAGCTTACCTCAATTTCTTTTCTCTTAACAAATCCCAAAGGCGCCAGTGCTACAACCTGGCTCTGATACCACTTGTAACATACACCGATAACCTCACATGGAAATGAAGGGAGTTAAAATTTTTTTATACAAGTTACCCATGTATAACTATCCAAATCACTATTAAATATTCCTTACTAATCATTAGATACAATTTTCACTAGTACATAGTGTAACCTTAGTATAAGAATAGTAAGTTTCTTAACCATTAACAACCACTATTGTACTACATTAACATAAAATTGTATAATGTAACCTTGCATTCATTTCATTATTCATGTATTTATAATATACTTCACATTATGAACATCTCAAAAAGAAAGGAATCAACATCATCAATTTGACACGGTAAAAAATCACATCATTGAACACCAATATACCCTGGAAACCTCGTAGGGTGAAAACCAACAAACGTTTAATTTTATTATTAAACACTCGTGAGGGTGTTCACCCTCACTCAATGGCTTATAAGGGAGACCATCTCTTAACCATTGTTATAAATATTTACAAGGAAATATACAAATATCTATCTTAAAGCCATTAATATAATTATGATAGCATTTACCCACTAATATTCATATCTTCATATCTTGGTGGCATGGATGTACCTACAATGGACCATCGTACATTGGACCATCCTATAGCTCGCACTTATCTGCATGAACCATTAATCATTTACCTGCCACCATGTTAAGCATAATATTTCCTTTGTACAAGTTAACATCATTTCCTACTAATGTTGTCTTCAACATACATCGATGTCAAGATTCATAACGTATTAAAAAATCCATTCATAATCTATAATAGTGATGCTTCTCCATCTATTCATGTACATTCATGACATGCAAGTAAAATATCTTGATATGATTCCTTTAATAGCACTGCATATGTGTTAGTTATAAGTAATCAGATTTGCTAATATTTCCCTCACATAAGCAGACATTCCTGCAATAAAATAGCTACATCTACCAAGAATTTCTTTAAAATAAACTTATTCATCAATTACGATCTTCGTGCATGCAATTTACATAAATTTAATCAAAATAACTAAACCCTTAAGCTATTAATTTTGGTGCATGTAAAGAAAGCTAGCACAATAAATTTTGTTCTCATGCATGCAAATGCATATAGATTCCAAAATATTCTTCCCAAAGGAATTCTTAACACAACAGAGCAAATAGCTTCTAAAAGAGTCTTCCCAAAGGAATGTTTAACACAATAGAGCATGCAAACGCATGTTTTCTTTTCTGTAAAACACAAACAAATACATGTCTTGTTTTTCAAAGATTGTACTAATAATCTTTTTCAATGTCGTATAATATACCATGTTATCTTTTTCCACATACAAATATGTATATTCTTTCCAACGAAAGCTAATATGAATTCCTGCATGCATATACATGATCTTATTTCAAAAGAAACTAAAATAATAGTTATGATAGAATAAAGTAAATCACATATAATTTTCCTAAGGAAACATATCTCAATATTCTTTCTATCCATGCAAAGAACATATCTTTAAAACACAAGAGCTTTTCATAATAGCTCTTCTTTAATGTATGCACAACATATTCCCTTCTTAGAATTCTTTAATATACGCACACAATATTTCCTTCTTAGAATTCTACCATCATTAACTATGATTTTCATGTAAACAAATACATGTACTTCTTTTTCAAAATGAAGTTAATATAACCTAGTTTCTTTGCCTTTCTACATGTAGTTTCTCATGCTTCCCTTTCAAGAAAGTATCATAGATAACAATCTCTTATGCATAAAACTAGGCAAATATACTAAGGTTATCATAACCATCCCTTCAAGAAATTATCACAAATAACTGTATTTTATTCATAAAACTAGGAAACTATGCTAAGGTTATCTTAACCTTTTATACATCTACATCAAGAAGTCGAAACAATTCATCTAGTGATGCAATATTTCCAAGAGATTATTCTTTTCAAGAAATTTTAGCTAAATAACCACATACTCTCTTTCAAGAAAATCAAGTGGTTATTTATCTTGTACATAAAAATTCCTATGCATGCCTACAGATCATGACATAAGGATATTATTCTTTTCAAGAAATTTTAGCTAAATAACCACATACTCTCTTTCAAGAAAATCAAGTGGTTATTTATCTTTTACATAAAAATTCCTATGCATGCCTATATATCATGGCACAAGGAGATTGCTCTTTTCAAGAAATTTTAGGTAAATAACCGCATACTCTCTTTCAAGAAAATTACATGGTTATTTATCTTTTACATAAAAATTCCTATGCATGCCTACACATCATGGCACAAGGACTATTGGTATGAAAATACACAATCTTACATGTTAAGTAAAACCACTTTTTACTCTATATTTATCTTTTGAATTTAAAATTAAAAAGCATTAATAATTGCAACTCAATGCCTATTTTATATATTTCATTGGTGATATATTATTAAATATCGATAATTTACTATTAATTTGGAAAACCCATATATATAAAGTATCCATGGCAAGCCAAATGCTAATAGCACATTGGAGAATGGAACAAATTCTATCCTCCAATATAGATGCATATTTAATTGACAACGAAAAGGTTAAGGTAAAAGAATGTGTACTCATATGAGATTTCAAAGAAACTATTATCATGAAGTACCAATACACTAAAAGAAAGATTCTTACCAAACCACTGTCTGATCTCAAGAAAGAAATAAACAACTCCTGAAAAAACACAAACAACAACAACCAACTCCTCTTCTGAGGTCAACTTTTTTCCTTCCGGATTCAACATTATTAATGACCACTTTTTTCCTTCCAGATTCAACATTATTAATGACCGCTCTGGACTCTCAATAAGGAAAATAAAACAAAAAAAATCACCTCTTCTCAGGTTGACTCTTTTCTTCCCGATTCAACATTATCGTTGCAAGTCATGTTTAGGCTCCAAGATGCAGTTTTGGCAGAGTTGAGACCAGCGTAATTATTTTTCACTCTACGCATTCATGAGATCCTAAACTAGTTTTTATTTTTCCCCATGAAATGAGACTTTTAATCTTTAAAGTAATCCGTTCTAACAAAATCCCTACTTTTAATCTTTAAAGTAATCCGTTCTAACAAAATCCCTTCCTCATTCTTGTTACATCATCAGAATAACACTAGTTTTTATTTTTATGGAAAGAATCAATACACAGTTATCAAGAATTTGTTTTACATACCGAATCTTAATTCTAGCTATTCTTGGTGGAAACGGTAATAAAATTTATACTCGTAATTATATCATTTTTACCAAAGCTTCTAAGGTCGGTCTGTTACAAGGTCCATGGGGTATTGGATGGACTCTGATCTTATGACACACTTTTATGTGAATCCACTCATTCAATTTTCTTTCCAGATTTGATTGATCTATCACGATTGGGCTAATATATTGGACATGATGATGATGTAGTGTTGCCAATCTTACAAAAACAAGATTCAAAATTACATATGTAAAAACATCATAATGCAACGGTATGTTATTCATGATGTAGAAAAATGCTATAATTTATAAAATTAAACTTTTCGGAGAAATAACATCAAATTTACTATCAAAATCTTTCAACCAAGTTGTTGTGGTTCATCATCAAAACATAAATAAAGGTATCATTTAAAATTTTTAATATTAAATTCATTACCACTTCATAAATGCACCATAAAATATACAATACCATATAAATTAGATGGTGTGTTACTCCATTTATTATGCATGAAAATATTTATGTGATCTTGAATTTAACGAGGTGAGTCTTTGCGTTTTTTAACCATAAATAAATATTTTATTTTTTCTTGTCAATAAAAGCAAAATAGATTTTCAATAAATGTGGATGATATTTAGGAAATTAGTGTGTTTAAGTTTGAAATGTTCTTAAAAATTTTGGTGGAATAAATTTAAATTTTAATGTAGAAGAGAAAAGTAATCATGAAAGTAATTATGTTATTATATTTAGTCATTATTGGCATTGATTTTTTTACCAAAATTTCTCAAAATAATTTCAAGAAAAAATGTGAATTTTATTTTTGAATGCATAAATGGTCTCAACACCTTGCTTTAGAATTATACATATTAAATAACTTAAAATCAAGTTTTTCAGAAGGAAAAAAAATGTTGTGACAAATGTCTTTAGAAGTTAGACTACCCATTAAATTAGTGCTATTTGATATGTCAAGTCAATAAATTAATAGTATTTCCCAAAAAAAATCAAATGCTAATAGATTTTCAATAATTGTGGATGATATTTAGGAAATTAGTGTGTTTAAGTTTGAAATGTTATTAAAAAATTTGGTGGACTAAGTTTAAAGTTTAATATAGAAGAGAAAAGTAATCATGAAAGTAATTATGTTATTATATTTAGTTATTATTGGCATCGTCTAACTTATAGTGACTTTTTTACCAAAATTAAATATTAGCAACAAAATAAAATAATAATATAAATTAATATAACGAGAAAAGACAAATCATCACATATGCATTGAAAACACTAGGGTTACTGCATGATCCTAATTTTAGAAAGGCCTTAGTAATTGAAAAAAAATTATGATATTTTATTATTATTATCATTATTATTTTAAATAATTAATTTATTTTACTATTTTCATTTCATTGAGTTTGACTATATTAATTATTTCCATGTTAATAGACTTCTCTTTTATTTTAATTAGTATTCTATTTGATTTTAGTTATTATTTCCTTTTACTATTATTTATAATAATATTATTAATTTCTTTCAATTTTATTTTTCCTTTTATTTAATTTATAACTTAAACTATCAGCAACATAAAAATAAACAATTTTTTATTTTTATTATTATTTAATCATTAAAATTGTAGAAATATTTTGTTTCAGTTTAAAATTTAAATCAATCAATTAATTATTAATATTAAATTTATTCTTTTTAATAACTAATTATGTTTGTTTGATTATCAATAATTTTTTAGTCAAACTAATTGTTATATTCTATGGCTAGCTATCATTTCTCTTGATCTCTTTAGTTTGTTGCCATGATCTGGTTCCTCACCATTTGTTCTCCTATGTGATTTTCACCAAAATATTTATTTTCATAAAATATAGAATAAGTCATATGAATAAGGTGAAACACAATTATAATAATTATCCAAAAAAAATGTTAAAAAAATTGAGTAAGAAACTAAATTTTTTATTACATATTTAAAATAATAATAAAAATAAATTTTTAACGATTATTTTAAATACTCATTAAAAATTATTTACATTATTTCAATATTTGAGAGTGTAAACTTATGTGATCCATTTCTAATTTAATCAGAAATCTTAAGGAAAATCACATAATCAATTGAGAAACCACCAGTTTGAACTACTTAGTGTAGTTCATCATCACTAGAATGGTGATTGTGCTGATCTAGATCCGTCATATATATAACTCAGAGATTGAACGTTAAGAAATTAAAATATTATAAGATATAATCAAGATACTTAGAAATTATATATATATATATATATATATATATATATATATATATATATATATATATAACAAACTAGAAAAATCAAAACTAATTAACCAATTATAAAAAGGAATAAAATTTAAGAAAAACACAGTAAAAAAATATACTAATATAAAAATAAAAAATTAATGTAAATGAATATTAAGAAATAAAGGCAATCTAGTTGGAAATAATAATTAAAATGTTTTTTTTACTAAAATTAGTAAAAAAATAGAGAAAAATCATAGCTATTTAACCCATTATAAAAAGAATAAAAGTAAACAATAAACCTAGTTAAAAAAGAAAATCAATGTTGTATACAATTTTTTTTTAATAGAACAATATTACCAAGAAAGAATTTTAATATAAAAAGGGGTAACAAAAAACAACTAAATGTGATAATAATTAAAACAAGAGGCAACATAAGAAAACCAAACAATGAAAAGGAAAATAAAATTAAAAAATCAACTAAAAATTAAAAAAATCACTTACAAATCTATATAAAAACCAACAAAAAGGCCCATCACAAAAGAAAAGGAAAAAAGAGTAAAAAGTCAAGGGACGAGAAAGGAACCCAACTAAGAGAATAGGGATGGAATCCAATAATTTCTAATCTTCCAACCATCATCCCTATTCAAAGTATTAGATCTTTTCTCAATCTCAGGACGAGAAAGGAACCCAACTAAGAGAATACAGGAAGAATCCAACAATTGCTAATATTTCAACTATCATCCTTATTCAAAGTATTAGATCTTTTGTCAATCTCAACCGATCTTTTCTCAATCTCAACCACTTCCCTAAATTTGCAACGTTGAAAATGCTCAACACTAGCGATGACCTTGGACTCCTCCAAAAAAATATGTTGGTGATGAAAATGCTCAACCCTAGCAATGACCCTGGACTCCTCCAAACAAATATGTTTCTTAGTCTTCCCAGCATGCTCATCCAGAGTATAGGTCCGAGTCCTACAATACATAATATCAACATTGTGTTCTTGAATCCTCTTATTTATAGAATGGTCAATTTCTCCAATTTAAGGAATCTCACAAGAACATGGGATCATTTAGACACCTTTAATGATTTTTGGAGATCCTTAACCTATTTTAGGGAACTATGAATGGTGTTTAAAGGTATACAAGTGGAAGAAATCGTATGCCTCCTTAAAATCTGGGAAATTTTTTCAGTAATACCATGTATAAAAGGTAATTGAACACTACCAACTAGTTCACCCAGATCATTTTTCTGGCTTAGGACCTTTATTAGCATTTAAAAAAACCTTCAGGCCTTGACGTTTACTATAACCATTTAACTTAAAATCTCCAAGGAGATGAGATTTTTCATCCTCCAAGTGCTCATCATCAAACCCTAAGAGCTCTAGTGGCTAATGTGTTGAGAACGCCAACTTTTTGAGCTCAAAAATGATGAGAACTAGCGTTAAGATATTGATCCATGTGAGTCTTCTTTCGAAAGAATTTGTTGGAAAATTAGCCATCATCCTTCTTAGAAATTAGAACATCAAGAAAAAGGAAGGAAACCATCAATTTTCGTTTCCATAATGAACTCAATAGAGGAAGAATGATCATTTAGGTTCCAATGAAAGCCTTCTAACTCCTGACGACCATGAGACTAGTTTATGAAAGTGTCATGCACAAATCGCTTCCACATCTTAGGCTTAAAAGGAGAAGAAGCTAAGGCTTTAGATTCAAAATATTTAGTAAAAGGATTGGCTACAACAGTATATAGCAGAGAACCCATCGCAAAATTGCACGCTTGCTCATATGTGACAGCTACATTTAGTATTTACTAGTTAACAACTAGTAAAATCACATTTTGTTATTATTTTAAAGAAAAAAACTAAAAAATTTAGTGTTTTCTGGAAAATTTTATTTTGTTTGTTACTAAAATGAAAAATAAAATTGTTTATGGAAAAAAAGTTCCATAAAAAGTAAAAATTTGATGGTAAAAGTATTCCAAGAATTGAAAGGTGGTTGGACAATTTGAATAGTTACCTGCTTCTCTGAGGATAAGAGACTTATCCCAGTCAGGAATAGGGGTTCTGTGTAGAGACTAAGGAAGAGAGTGAGGAAATTTCCTGAGCTGGTAGAGACCAGTGGAAACCACTCAGCATTCCTGAAATTTTCTAATACTGAGTAGACTTGGGGTCCATAGGTCACAGCAGAAAATACTATCAACCTATACCTTTTAGGTGTGGAGCATGGGGGAAAGAGAAGGACATAATTGCCTCTCTTGAAGGTTGGGTGGACATCAGTAGCGAATTACACATTCAAATAAGTTCTGTGCATTTTTAGTAAATTTAAAATCAGAAATGATTTCATTAAGTGTATATATAGGGATGTGCTTAATTAGGCTCATTGACAGTGAATCTCTGAAAAACAGTTGTTGAGAAAGATTGGAACACTGTGTACTTTTAAATTGGAGAAGGTTAATTACAGGAATTCTATAGATTAGATGTGAAATGTATATTGTGTTATTCTGGGTTCAATGAAGGTATATTGTATTTACAAAATTCTATAGAACAATTATGAAGTATATATTATGCTTTTATGGGTTCGATGAATGAAAAATTAATATAGTAAATATAGCAGAGAAATGATATAAAAATACAGTATAGTCGTGATTTTAAAAACATAGCAGTAACTGTGTTAAAAAAAAACAACCCAAAAAACTATTATCTTGCTTTAGAGAAAATACACTATTTGAAGAACTACATTTACATGGAATAAAATGTTGCTGAGTAAACATGTCAAAGAAAAATTCTAGAACTCTGTCATTCTAACACCTACAGAGCGAACTGTAGGTTCTAGGCACGAGGAGGAACCTCAACCCAAAACACATCATTCCTCTAAAATTAACTATACTCAAACATAACTCAAGGTGGTCCAGTCACCAAAACTCTATACATCGAAATTCCTACTATAGAATCATAATTTTTGAAAGAAAAATGATTGTATAGGAGATACGCTTCCACAATCCATGCGGAATTCGATAATAAAATAAAGAATAACGGAAAATATAAGCAATACACATAGAAATGATTGTAGGAATATGCAAGAACATTCGAACTGGCTAGAAGCTCTTGAACCACAACCATAAAACTAAACTATAAATTAGAGTTTGAGTCTTAATGCCCAGCTAGAGTCATCAAGCATAAGCAGCTAACCAGATAGCCAGTAGAATGAAAAATGAGAGGTAGCATCATATATGCAAGCTTAAATATATATTACTCAATGAACAACATAGTTAAACTTTTGATTAGAATAGTCCTTAAAATATACAAGCAAGAAGAAAAACCCTTATTTAAATTTGTACAGAGAAATCCAGAAACCAAGATCTGCATGGATTAACACTGAGAAAACATAACCAGTTTTATAAATATACACAAAATCCAGAGGAATCTCTGTTAAATAGCCTTCATTAATTCAAAGGGAACGGACTGTCAAACTTCAATATTGTAAACCTCGCGATATTACAAATTAAAAACAAGTTTCTCTACTAAATGATAAACTACGTCGACACCCAAGGTGGAAAGACCACCATTCACCAGAAAGAGGACGAGGAAATTTTTTTATAGGCGGCGTACCTAGAAAAATAGATTTTTTATCCATTAGTAGAAGCCAAACAAAACCCAGCGCTTAGCAAATCAGAAGGTTACAGTGTCGTTTGGGAGAAAACTCACTTGTAGAGAAGAAAAGAAACAAACCATGGAACCGGTGAGTAATGGCAGTGGAATAACAAGATAGGAAAAACTTAAAAACCTGATGGTTATCAAAGAAAAATATAATACGGATTTTATAATACCTATAAATGCAAACTCGCCTCAAATTTTGCAGGGTATTGAGCCATAACAAAAGATATAAGCCAAGGTTAGGTGATTAGAACATTGAAAAGAATGAATTTGCAGAATATGTAAGTAGAGTTAAGCTAAAATAAATTTACATTCATGTTCACAAATCATTAATAAGTAAATTTATACATGGATCGAGAGCAGGAACCAAGACCGGTACAAGCATTATCAACCGAATCAGGAATCTGCCCAAATGGTGTGGTAGGCTATCCTTCTGTCTTCTGCCATCACCAAATGGAAAAGAAGCCTCAGAAAACTAGAGGTATTGAACCCTTAACCAGTCACGGAGGAGTGCATCGCTTGGCGTTGCAAATGAGAATGGGCTAGGGTTTTGCAGAGGATAAACCAAGTCTTTTCCCGCTAAACCCATTGTTGGTCTCACAGAGGTGGCTTATTATAGGAAACCTTAGTGCTTCTCATTTAATTATCAACCCGAGGTAAGTCTTCTTATTTAAAGAGTGTAAGCACAATATATGCAAGTGAGATCGACTGATAGTTACTCTATGTTGCTTATGAAAAAGGATTATCTAATTTTTTGAATTCAATCAACTCAATAAATTGTAGCTAATTATTCTGTCTAGTTTAGAAAAGAGAAACCTATGATTGAACAACAGAATGACGGTTTGAACAACAATATTAATGAACTGAACAACAATCTAAATGAATTGAACAACATTCTTAATGAGTTGAACAACAATATAAATGAATGGAACAAAAATTACTTATATACTTTTGCAATGGAATTCTCTTTGTAAACTGACTAATTGACATTAATCAACAATTGGATGCCTTACTGTGCTGAAAGAACAATTTAATCCGTAAAGACAAGTAGCAACGAACAGTAATTATTCTACAATTTGTAAATCGATTACAAGGGAAATGGAAGAAAATGGAAACATCTAATAGCAATGAAGGACTATTATAAACCAGAAGATGCGAATGCGATTACTATAAATCAAGAAGCACAAATACTAAACTATTCCAAAGGAAGAAAAACTGTAACTTCATTGAGTAGAAAAGTAGTTTACAACCGCATCAAATAACCGAACATTGATTCTGTAACTAACGCACAACACGAAAATTGGCGAGGAAACTCCCAAGGGTTGGGCCTAGACCACTAGAAGCTTTAACGCAATGAAAACCTTGGAAGATAATTGTTCAAAACATCAAGTTCTTTATTAAATCAAGGGATAATACGGGAATCCAATTTGACAGCTCTGCCCTGATGCATTGATTACAGAAGGAAAATTCTTATTCGACTCCCTATCTAGTTCATCCTTGGCCCTTTTAAAGGCATTTTCATAAAATCAGATAGTACTCTCCAAACGACAGCTCGTTGCACATGGCTTTCCTTTGAGTCTTCGAGCTTGAATCTGTCTTTCCGCCTTCTGCCGACTTTTGGGAGTTACTGAGATTCCATACGTTCGTGTCTATCGGTTTTCTTCCGTTTGTCATTGGTCTAGCTTCTCTGCCTTCCTGAATACGAAGATATAATAAGTCAAATTTCTGTTATAGAAACGTTCCTTTTTGTCATTAGCCCAATTTCTCTTATTTTCATAAATCGTTTATTTATTTATTTTCAAAATGAGGAAGAATTCCTAAGACTGTGCCATAATTCAAAATAATTATAGGGTGAAAACATGCCTTAATTTTGGCCCAACATATACTGCCCTGCCTACCTAATTGCATGTTCTCATGCAAACAAATGGTTGAGATGAAACTGCGTTAGGGAGTAGACAGGGTAGACCTTTTCCTTGTATGCTCTGAAACCCTATTTTTGTCTCAGTATTGCAAAGGCAGTGCTTGCGTGCCCTTCTGGTATCTCATAATTATGATTATAGTCCTCAGGAGGATACTAGAGAAGAGGGCTTCTATATCTACATCCTAACCATGCAGGACCCATGCTAAAGACTAGGTTACTATATGGGAGGAATTTGGAGGGAGTAACCTTGAAATTCCTGTAGCCAAATGGCTCCCTATTCCTTACATTGTTCGTGGAGGCCATCCATATTTATTTATTTGCTACCAAGGCTACTTCCCGAATGTCTTCAAAGTATTCATGTCCATTTTCTATAATGTCTTTATGGATGGGCCCTAGCCTAGTCCTTACGCCTTGCCTTCACATGAAGTTCTTGTGTTGGATAAAAAACTGCAGAGGTTTTGTAGGTTCTCCTCTGACCCACAAGTCTAGGCCATGTTCTCTCTTTTGGAAGATGTTATAGGCCTTGGCCCACTTAATATGGTTCTTGGCGAATGAGAGGAAGGCCTGGAGTTGAACATCTCCTATAAAGGGGCTAGGATTAATGTTTGTGTCCTCTTCGAGAAGGAAATTGTGCATATAAAGTTCACATAGAAAGCGTTGGACCTATTCATCTTGATCATTATAGTAGTGGACAAACTCTTCTATGGTTCTGAAAGTTGTGGACTTTCCTGCCCTGATGGCCTTGACCTTCAGTAGTAAATATCGTTTTGTTAAGAACAGGGCATAGTTGGTTGTCGTTGCCCTACGTGATAATGCATCATTATATAGAGAACAAATTGTAGTGATTTGTTTCTTGGCTTTCTCCACCTGCTCTTGTGCCCTTTTTACCTTTGTCTATTCCTCTCTGAGCTAGGAAAATGTCTCATATTTTGTGGAGGAGAGGTCTGTGAATTTCTTTAGTAGTGCTTGGTATTCTTGTGCTGGCACCACCTCCTTCCTACATTGTGCTAGCTCATGTTGTGTTTGCACCAGTTCATTGTGTAATTTCTGATTAACAGCTTTCTCTACCAAGTGGGCATAGGTAGGGGCTTCCTTTGTTTGGGTTTCCTTCTCTTCTATACTTTCTGCTCAGTTTGTGTAGAAGCTTCAATGGTGTTTTCTAGTTCTATCTGAATTTCGGCCTTAGTAGTACCTGCTTGGTCAGTCTGTATCCCAGCCTCAGTAGTATCATTAAGTTGGTGTGCACCTCAGCCTTTGTAGTACCTACCAAGTTGGTTTGCATCTCACCCTCAATGATGTCAGTGAAGTCAGTTTGCATCTCAACTTCAATAGTGTTTATCAAGTTGGCGACTAATTCTATTTGAGTTCCTACAGTGGTGGTTTCCTTATTTGGCTTTCAGGTCCTTCTTTCCTCCTTAAGTTGTTTTCTCAGATATTTCACCATTTTCTTTAATCTTCCGTAGGCCCTAATCAATTTCTTAATCTTCTTTTTAGCTTAATTCTCACCTGACCTGATTTCGGCAGGTGGTGGAGGAGTGGTATTCCCATTTTCAGGAATGGTGTTACCAACCTCAAGGTTGCCTGTGATGGTTTTTTCTTATTTGATCTTCAGATTTTACTTCTGTATGAGGGTCCCGACAGGGTGGGGCAGTGCTATCTCCCAATGTCAAAGGGACTTTTTCTATGCTTATGTTTTTCTCCACAAAGACAGTGTCACATGACTGATTTTCTGATTTTTTTCTCCCCTCTGCCTGCCCTTTTCTATTCACCTCATAATTCTCAAGAGGAGATAGAGCCCCACCATCCTGTGATTCCAATTGGTATGTTAGTAATTCAGTGTGGACAGAACTGCTGGCAATGGCAGATTTATCTATGTGTTCCTCTTGCTCTTCTGCTTCCGATAGGTTTCTAGATTTGTAGTCTACCCTCATTTGATTTAGGACTCGAGCCATTTCTTCCTAGAAGTTTTGAAAGAGTGTGTTTTGAGGGCTTGAGGGTAGAGGATGGGATGGTCCTGCCTCCTCTATGAGGTCCGAGGTTCCTTGAAGTGTTTTGGACCATTTTTTCTTGCCTGGTTCTGAGGTTGCAGTTCGGGTCCTTTTTCTTCTAGGTATGTTTACCCTAGGAAGCTCAATTTTGGTTTTGCCAGGGTTTATTTTAGGTACCTATGCAGTAGGGTTAACAAAATTGTCCCAAGCTATCTGCTACTTATCCAACTCATGTATGATGACTAGTTTAATTAGTCCATGGTGACTGACTACTGCTTGGGGATTTTTGGCTCTTCTTAATTAAACAAAAGTGTCATGCAATATAGAATTTAAGAAAGTAGGCAGTTTAACTAAAATATTTTTCTTAAGTACAGCTAAAAGTTAAAGCTGACGAGGTTTTACCACGTCTTGACATCCGTCACATGTAATGAACCTTTTGATGAATTCCGTCAGTTCCTGCCATGGTTGGTGTAGAGAGGTAGGGTTAATCCCTTTCCCTTTTCACTCCAATAGCTCCTCTAGATCCTTATATGCTTCTACTGCCTCTCATAGGAGGAGATGTCTCTCTGTCCATATTTCTCCTTCTGCTGGTATTCTGGAGACTGTAGCAATAATTTCCTCCGTGACTAGTATAATTCGACCCTTGATTCTGGTATGACCTTCTTGCAGATTTTGCAGAAACTCAATTGCGATTTCTGTATCAAATCCTTGTAATCAATGTACATATTTCAGCCAACTGGCTTGCTGGAGGATGTCGCTATTTGCATTTGAAATTAGAAATTTTGTAGGCTCGTTCCGAAGGAAATTTCCTCCCATAGTTGGTATGTTTTCCTGGGCCTCTTCGTCTGATTGTATTCTCTCTCAGCTCTGTTGCTTAGAATGAATGTTGTATGTAGGCAAAAGAGAGATTTTGGTTCTGCGCAGGTAACTTCATGCCTTAATTATAATGTTCCTCTGGTCTTGTCAATGTATATAACGAGATTTGTGCATAAATTTTGCATGCTTTCCAATTTAAGACTAATTACACGCCCTCCATTGAAGTAAGGGCGCCCACGTCCTCAAGTACAAGAGGGATTTGGCCAATCATGAATGAGAACGGGGAATGTCAGGATTTGATAATAATGACTTGTACGTGAAGGAGAAGGTCATGGATTTCAAGTTTCAGGGTTTGAGTAATTACGAGAATATGCAGTGTAAAGGTCGGATTTGGAATTTTTTCCATAATTGCATCTTGTGCGGAAGTGACCGGAAAGGGAGAGGGAACAATATAACTATTATTAATATATGATTTACTTCTTCAATGAAAAGGTATGATGGAAGAAATATCGAGATAGGTAATGATTAGTGTTGTCATCCCTGAGTTCAAATATGTAAGCATATCTCTATTAGTTATTAATGTGGTAGATTATAATTATCACTAATTCGAGTAATAGATTATGGAAGAAGAATGGAAGATAAAGTACATATAAGAGTAATTTGTTATTAATGAAACATAATTTCATACCATAAGTAGAGCCACTACTGCCAACAGGAATTCATAGCCTCAACAGGGTTGCTATTTTAACCCAAAAGAATAAGCCAGGATCCTTATGTAAAAATATTTATTCTGCCAATTTTGTGGAGCGATCACCATGTTGGTATGATAGCCAGATAACCATAGTGCCACTCACCAGATTTGTATCAAAGTGATTAGGTCGGCTCATGATGAGACCTCTTGTCCTTCAAGCAGATGAGAAAGTCATTACCCTGGTGTGGTGGCCATTGTGGGCATGTCACTTTCTAAGCTCTTATGAACATGGTAGGTTGGCTTGTGATGAGACCCCATATCCTCTCTTGAAAATTTTCATGTAAGCACAATACTTCTTTTTGAATCATAAAATTTTGATTTATAAGGTCATTATGCTAGTGTGGTAGCCAAATAGTCATAGTGTCATTCACTGGGATTGTAACAGAGTGATCAAGTCGGCTCGTGATGAGATCTCCTTTCCTTCAATCAGATGAGAAGGTCATTACCCTAGTGTGGTGGCCATTGTGAGGTTGGCTTGTGATGAGACCCCCTATGATCATGGTAGGTTGGCTTGTGATGACACCCCCTATCCTCTCTTGAAAATTTTCATGAATGCATAATAGTTGCTTTCTATACATGAAGGGAGGCTCATTAACTCCTTAACAGTTAGGGATAGTTTGAGAAGTAAAAGAATGCCAATACAATTAATACCCCTTATTCCCATTTATTCATATTGGAGGAAAATACTACTTGAATAGTGCAGAAGATATACCATCATAAGGTCATGTATTGCATGATAACATATTTGAACTGGGGAGGACTTAGCCTTTCATTTCATGTATGTACAATGTCAAGTTCATGTTTAAGGATTATAGTGCCAAGGAATCACCATATTAGTAATTTTATTGTTTCCCTCTCTTCTTCAGCTGCCATTCCCTACTCAGAGATGCCTTTTATAGCTCGGGTGTAGATTAGGGAAAGGGTGTTGGGTAAGGGGAATAATAGGATGTAAAAAAAAAGGTTGTTCAATTTGAACAACAACTATTCAATAGGATTGAGCAGTAGCCGTTCAGAGAGTTTGAACGGCAAGGAGAAATAAAAACGCAAAATACGGATGTTTAATTCGGTCGAACAACAGTCATTCGAGGATTGAACAACAGTCATTCAAGCATTGAACAGTGAGAAAAATGAAACTCATAGTTTTTCGACCTGATTGAATAGTAGTTGTTCAATTGGATTGAATAGCGAGAAAAATAAAAATACAAAAACACAGTTGTTCAATCTGGTTGAACAGTAGTCGTTCGACGATTGAACAAAAACCGTTTGAGGATTGAACAGTGAGAAAAATAAAAACGCAAAAGCACAATTGTTCAATCTGATTGAATAGCAGTCGTTCGACGATTGAACAACAGTCGTTCGAGAATTGAAGAGCGAGAGAAATAAAAAAGCAAAAACACGGTTGTTCAATAGGATTGACCAGCAGCTATTCGACAATTGAACAATAGTTGTTCGAGAATTGAACAGTGAGAAAAAAATGCAACTTACGGCTGTTCAATCTAATTGAACAACAACTATTCAATTGGATTGAACAACAGTCGTTCAAGGATTGAATAGCGAGAAAAATAAAAATGCAAAAACACGGCTGGTCAATCCAGTTGAACAACAGCCGTTCGACGACTGAACATCAGTCGTTTGAGTATTGAACAGTGAGAAAAATGAAAACAAAACTCACAAGAGGATGACAGGAGAAATTTTTTGAGTATGAAGAATGTAAAACAAGGTAAGGAATTTATATACATTATTTACAAATGGTGGTAGCAAACTTCTCATGTACTTGAGTTTTTGGGGTTATCACCTGCTTGTGCCACAACTTGGATGGTGGGGTCGTTCTGTACCTGTTGGAAAAAAGATTCTTCCATGAGAGGTTTGCGATAGAAGTGTACTCTATGCCCTTCCACTCAAAATGTTGAACCATACCCATCTATGGTGGTCAAGGTGAGTGTGCCATTATTGTGTACTTCATGAATCTGGTATGGGTCGAGCCACCTTGTTTGTAGTTTTCCTGGAAAATCTTAGAATCTGGAGTCATAGAGAAGTGCCCAATATCCTTTTTGAAATACCTTCTTCTTGATAAGGTTGTCATGCCTCTTAGCTCACTTTTGTTGGATGATCATTGTGCGTTGCAGGGCTAGTAGTCGTATTTTGTCCAATTCATTTATTTGTTGGATTCTTCTAGCTTGGGATTCTGTTAAGTCCAACCCCACCTCCTGGGCTGTCCTTAGAGTTTTTATTTCAAATTCAATCAGAAAGATAGGTTCTCTCCAAAATACTAGCTGATATGGTGAATATCCAGTGGTGTTTCTCTAGGTTGTAAGATAAGCCCATAAGGCTTTTGGTAATCTAGTGGCCGAGTCCCGGCGATGTGCCGATACAGTTTTGGTAAGGATTTCCTCCAGGACTTTGTTGGTGCTTTGACCTGACCATTTGCCTACGGGTGGTAAGGAGACATAACTCTATGGATGATATGGTGATTTATTAGGGTGGCTGCAATTTTATTACATATGAATTGTGCCCCCCCATCGATTATCACTTCTCGTGGCAAACTGTATCGTTTGAATAGCTCAAAAAGAAAATTAATCACCAATTCTTCTGTGGCTCTTGACAAGGCCACTGCTTCTACCCATTTGGTTACATAATCTATGGCAACCAACATGTATAATTTCTGGTTTGATGGTGGGTTGAATGGTCCAACGAAGTCTAACGCCCATCGTTCAAATGGTTCTACCACCAATTGTGGTTGTAGCAGCATTTCGTCAGCTTGGCCTGGGCGGCCCATTCTTTGGCAACTATCACAGACTTGGACATATTTTTTTGCAACTTTGAAAATCGTAGGCCAATAATAGCCTAATTGTAACACTTTATGCCCCATTTTGCGTTCTATGAAATGGCCACCATAAGGTTCATCGTGTCAGGCTCGTAAGATATCATAGATTTCATCCTCTATTACGCATCTGCGTATGTGTATGTCGGCCCCTTTATGGAAGAGGTATCCATCGATCTAGGAGAATCTTGCGCTGCGTTGTACAATCAGTTTTCATTCTCTTGATGTTAAATGTCTGGGCAGCTTCCCTAATGCCAAGTAATTTGCCACATCTGCATAACATGGTGTTTTTACTGTTATAGAAAATAGATGTTTATCAGGGAACTGATCATCGACTGCTAGCGTATCTTCTATTTTGGGAACCCTGGAAAAGAATTCTACGACTACGTTTTCCTTTCCTGGATGATATTTGATTGTTATATCGAATTCCTGCAATAACAGCAACCAATGAGTTATTCTCCCATTTGTGATTGGTTTATTGGATAAATATCTAATGGCAGAGTGATTAGTATACAAGAGTACTTGATAGCCAGTTATATAGTGCCTAAATTTATTAATAGAATAAATAATAGCTAGGAACTCCTTTTTAGTCACTGTATAATTTAATTCGGCAGGAGTGAGGTTTTTGCTGATATAATAAATGGCATAAGGTTTTATGTCTTCTTCTTGGCCAAGGACTTCCCGTATTTATGTGTCGGATGCATCTAAAGAGATGTGAAAAGCCTGTTTCCAGTTAGACCCTCGTAGAATTGGTGTTGTTGAGACCAGTTTCTTCAAATATGTAAAAGTGGTGTCACATTTATCAGTCCAATGGAATTTAATATTTCCAATTAATGCATACAAAAGTGTAGCTATTTGTGAGAAATTCTTTATAAATCTGCGATAATATCTTGCATATCCCAAAAAACTATGTACCTCTGCCTATGTACAGGGTGTAGCTAATAGAAGGATTACCTCTATCTTAGCCGGATCTACCTGTATTCCTGCTGCAGAAATGTAGTGACCTAGGATCACTCCCTCGGTCATCATCATGTGACATTTTTCATTGCTTAGACATAACCGAGTAGCAATACATCACTCCAACACCTTTTCTAGCATTTCTAAAGCTTGGTCAAAATCCTCCCCATATGGTGTGAAGTCATCCATATAGATTTCAAGCCCCTCATTTATTAAGTTAGAAAAAATGTTGATTATGGCTCTTTGAAATGTCACTGGGGCATTACATAACCCAAATGGTAAAACTCTATAAGCAAAAGTACCCCATGGGCAGGTAAAAGTTGTCTTATCCTGGTCCTCAGGGGCTATCTAGATTTTATTGTAACCACTGAACCCGTCGAGGAAGGAAAAGAACCATTTCCCTACCAATGTGTCCAGGACTTGGTCAATGAAGCGGGAGGGGAAGTGTTCTTTCTGTGTTGCTTTATTCAATTCTATGTAATCCACATAGATTCTCCATTTCCTATTATTTTTAGGGACGAATACCAGAGGGGAGACCCATTTTCTGTCTAAAATAGGATAAATGAAATTTACATCTAATAGCTTTTGCAGCTCCTCTTTTACAATCTCTTTTAAGTGCGGGTTTAGCCTTTGTTGAGGTTGTCTAATGGGATGGATTTCCTTATTGGCATAAATTTGATGAGTGCATAGCTAAGGGTCTAAACCCTTCATGTCTAGGTAATCCCAAGCAAATGCCCCTTGATACTTCCGAAGGAGCTTTATGAGCTTTTTTTTTTGGTTGTCATCCAAATTTCCATTAATATTTAGAAACTTTCCTGGCTCAATCTTAATAGGTATGATGTTACGTACAACAATTGTGGGAATATGTTGATCCTCAAGGTCTGTCATGAGATCCTCTTGAGCTTCGTCTTCAAGGACTATTTTCAACATCTGGAATTTTAAATTTCCAGATGTGGGTGGCTGACTCATAAAATTATTGATTACATCGTCTTCAGTTTGATCCTTAAATTCGAGAGCTTCCACTAGTGTCAGAGGTGAACGAATGTTTTTCTCCTAGTATGTACATGGATGCTTATGAATCTTCATCGTGGGTAAGCTTGGTTTGGCAGGCGAAAAAATAATGGTATTTTTTATAGAATCTCCTCTAGTGATAGTCATGTTGCCTATTCGGTAGCCTATGTAAGCGTCGTTTGTGGCCAACCAAGGTCGCCCAAGAATCAATGGGTGCCCGTCCATCCTATTCTTTGGATTAATAACTAAAAAATCAGTTGGATATTCCCATGAGTTTATAAATACCAGGATGTCCTGTGCTATTCCTTCCAGTCTAATAACAGACCTGTCAGCAAGTTCTAGCAGTGTAGTCGTAGGTTCTAGAGCTAATATGCCCAGTTTTTCGTATGTCCCTGTAGTTAGGATGTTAATGGCTAACCCTAAGTCAGCCAATGTGTTTGGAAATGAGTGGCCAGAGATTTGTACATTCACAATGGGATTTCCTGGGTCTTCATATTTCATGGGTGTTTCCCTACCCAGTAAAAAATGAGATAGCACCCCTACCACATTGTAATATTCCAAATCTGGAATTTTATGCTCCATCGGGAATATCTTAAGATATTCCATTTTTCCTTCTTCAGTGAGACATTGCAAGTCCATTTCATATATTGAATATTGGGGCATTTAAAGGATATGTATCCTTCAAATAAGGGAGAGATCTTGAGGCTAGCTGGCCCTTCACAGACTCTGCCTATGGATATGCAATAATCCACCTTGGGAATTTATGCCACAGGGTCCTTGAGGACACTGTATAAGGAAGCTATTGCATAAATAAGGCTAACCAATGCTGGGATGCCTAGAACACATCTAATATAAAATGAGCTTAAAGAAATGATTCTAGATGGGTTATACAGACCTCCCCAGACCAGATCTCTAAAACAATGCTCAATGAGAGAGGTTACAACAATATGCAAAACATCAATCTGAAACTCTGTAAATCTAAATGTACCATGAGAGGGTAAATGCTACAGCCATCATGATATTATGATATATCAGCAAATAAATACAAGAAACAGTTGAGGTAAAATCCACTCAAGCCTTAAGAATCAACCTTCAATACATGAACAATGAAATACATGAGTTGCTACAACTCCACAAAATGCTGGAGAACAGTGACTGCACAGTGTATATGAAGCTATAAGCTGATGAAAATGAATAAAATACATATGTGGCTTAAGGAATGCAAGGAATAGCCCAGCAACAAAGAAATGGGCTGAAATACAATATTTCTAGCCAATCTATGAAGATTGCTAGAAATGCCAGAGAAACCCAAAATGTAACAACTGGGTTGTCACTGCAACTGATACCAAATGAGAATTAGGCTGTGGCTGATCTGAAATATGATTTCCCTCCTCTGATCATGTCTCCAATACAAAGGGATGATCCCTTTGTCTCAAAAACATCCTCCTGATGAGCTCATGAAACCCTCTCTCACTGCCTCCTCTAAAATAATGCAGTTTCCTCCATGGACTGCGCAGTGGGAGATGATGGAAGGTTGGACCATGCCAATAGATATGATATGAAGCCCAATAATCCTCCTTGCATCTCCTCCAATGAGTGGATCACTCCTCCACTTAAGAAAACAAGACAAGAGAGACTCCATGAGTTCCTCTCTTGCTGCACCCAACAACGCAATGTCCTCTCTGCTGCAGAAATATCACTGTAGAAGATGAATGTAGCTATGGCCAATGCCGAATTGAGGAAATGTAGCTCAATCCTCATCCTTCCTTGAGGAAGAGGAAGGGATTCCCAATCGGGAACACCCTAGTGCCCGAGGGCACCATCACCCTTCTAAACAGCGCGGGGATGCAAGCTTTGCAAACCCAAGTCTGAAACTCTAAAACATAACCTATATGCAAATGGGCTGCCATCCCCTCCTTATAAACAAAAGGAACTCTTCTCCACCAAGATCCCACAAATTAGGGTTTCCACGCTCATGAGAATGTCTTCCCTCCAAAACTGCGCAGATTCTCTAGGAAGCCTTTTCCTCCTTGGGCAGCGCTGTTGACTTTAGTCAAAGGTGACTAATCAAGTGTGTTGGGTTCCATTCACACCCTTGGTGTTTATTTCAGCTGCTTTATTCACCTCCCTTTCACATTAGGAGTTTTATTTCTTCATCTAAAAGGGGCTAAGGTGTCTTCTTCCCCATTTTATTTAAACAAAATTAAAATGTGCAACTATAATATTCCATTTTAGCTTGAGGCTAAAATTGGGAATATTACACACATGAATGGTGGGCATAGCCTTTTTTTTTTTTACTTGCTTTTTCCCACATAGCTCTTTAATTTTCTTTGCATAGATGGGAATTTCTTGGATGGCCTGGAGAAGGGGATATTTGACGCAGAGGTTTCTCAACTCCCCCAGGATGTCAAATTCTGGAGAGAGTATCGATCTGGGTAGAGTTAACCTTTCAGGGAATGGAGGCAGAGACATCCTAAGCTCTTCAGGTCCCTGTTGGTCAGTCGTTTCTTTATCTTTGCCTACCTCTTTCCCGATTATATTTTCTTGGCTAGGTTCTGTTGAAGTCCCAGCTCAGAACTGAGGTGGAGTCATGGCTTCTACTGGCAAGATAGTACGTTCTGATCTCAGACTTAGTTCGTTGCACTACTTCTGCTCAGTGCCAGGATTTGGATTTTGTATGATCTGAATTAATTGAATCCATCTGTTGTTGGGATTAGAATTGTTTTGGGATGGTAATTGGGGGCGTATGATAGGTTGTGGGTTATGTTGGACTGGGTATGGAGCTGGCAGCGTGGGTTGATTCTGAGTTCCCACCCCCATTGGAAGGTTGGTCATTCCCAGGGGTCGCTACCAATTCCAATTAGTGTTTTTAGGAGGAGGGTTTGGCCACTGGGCTTGATATGGAACATTTTTCCACTAAGGGGGAGAAAAAGGAAAACTTGGCCAATTGTTCCCTAATGAAGGTTGTGTAGGCCAAGGTAGTATAGGAAATGACTAGTTTGGCCAAGTAGAAAAAGGATTTTGATTCTGCCAAGCTACTACAGGGTTTTGTTGGTTAAACTGTGGAGAAGAAAATAACTGAGGTAGGTCTTGTGGCATACCCAGTCATGCCTGCCATTGTCTACGCTAATTCATTAGGTAGACTGGTTCTGTCTCTTCCTTTGCTTCCTTGTAAACTGCTTTCAGCCAAGGATTGAACGACATTAGTCCGTGGTATGATCCTTAGTGCATATGGCACAAGTCTGAACCATGTCTAAAGGGCATTCTCTTTGGTTGTGCTTCTTCCAACATCGTGGGAAAAAGACAGAAAAGTTCTATTTTGTTATAGATTATTTCTACTTGGCTTGTAAAAATTTGAGCAGTGTTGTCAAAGTACTCAAAATGTTAGTTTTGAAATCTTCCAAAATATTTCCAAACTCTGCTCTAGTTACATTGCCATTAGACTGCTTAAGATCTTTTTTTATAGAATCACGCCCATTTGGCCGATTGCGCGCACTACCCCGAGAGCATCTAATACATAGGGAAATAATCTCATCATCCTGGTAAATTTCTCCTTTTCCCATTATGTTAAGTGTTTCAACCCATTCTTCCTTCATTCCTTGAATCATTATGGCTTTTAAGATGTCTTTGGATATCGTGGCATATGGAGACCTTTGTAAATTTTATTGAAATCTTTCTACATACTCTTCTAATGTTTCATTGTCTTTTGCAGACATATTGAATATTTCATCTTTTAGATCTCGAGTTCAGCAGTAGTCTTGATACTTGTTAAGGAAAATGTTCTTCATTTGGTCCAGCTATTGATGGTTCCCCCACCTAGTCCCATGAACCAACATAGTGTTGTTCCCTTTAAGGTAGAGGGAAATAGTTTCAGTTTATGAGGATCAGTTGTGTATTCATACCCTCTACATAAGACATCAAATTCAAATAGGAATGCATTAGGATCTTTCGTGGTCAAACCATGGAAGGTGGGAATGTTGTGCAAGGGAATGGCTTTCATAGGGGCATTTGCAGCATGATCAACAATGGGGTATTCCAATGTTGATGTCTGCCTCTAAGTCTGATTTTGATTATTTTCCATTTCATCAAAGAGGTGCCAAAAATCTTCGGGGATTTATTGTTTTGGAGGAGTTATCCTGGTGGGTTTGGGAGGCAAATGCGGTGGAGGCTTTACAGTGCTTCCCTGATCTGGGATCCTGAGTACCTCTGTATCGACCACTCTTTCAAGGGATTTAGGCTCTGGAGATTCTATTTGAATTACACCACTAGTTTCTCCTTCCCCTTCCTAAAAATTGCAAGAACCTACCTCTCTGGAAGGGTCAGCACCTATATGATCGACAGTCTGAAGGCTTCACTCAGATCCTTCTATTTCACAGTAATCTTGGTGTGGGCTACAGATGGCGAGGCTTTTGCCTGAGGGAGTGTGATAGGACTTTGAATAGTTCTGGGTCCTATGGATGCCTGAGATTCAACATTCTTAATGATTTCTTCTATATATGTTGTTCTTCCAAGGATCACCGGTCCTTGTGATTGTGAGGATTTTTTAGAGTTATTTCGAATTTTTTCTATATTTTTCTTCCTATCCATAAAACAAGAGCACCTATTCTACTGGTCTTGTACAATTTTTCTGAGAAGCGAGCTAGAGAGCAAGCATTTTTCTTGCTAGTACGCAGGTTCTTACGTCTCATTTTTCAATACCCAATTCTTCACAGCAATGGAGAAAGATGAATAGAGGAAATCACTCTTAACACTCTCCCCGACAACGGTGCCAAAAATTTTGGTCTCACAGAGGTGTCTTATTATAGGTAACGTTAGTGCTTATCATTTAATTGTCAACCCGAGGTAAGTCTTCTTATTTCAAGAGTGTAAGCACAATATATGCAAGTGAGATTGACTGATAGTTACTCTATGTTGCTTATGAAAAAGGATTATCTAATCTTCTGAATTCAATCAACTCGGTAAACTGTAGCTAATTATTCTGTCTAGTTTAGAAAAGAGAAACCTATGATTGAACAGCAGAATGATGGTTTGAACAATAATATTAATGAATTGAACAACAATCTAAATGAATTGAACAACATTCTTAATGAGTTGAACAACAATCTAAATGAATGGAACAACAATTACTTATATACTTTTGCAATGGAATTCTCTTTGTAAACTGACTAATTGACATTAATCAACAATTGGATGCCTTATTGTGCTGAAAGAACAATTTAATCCGCAAAGAAAAGTAGCATCGAGCAGTAATTATTCTACGATTTGTAAATAGATTGCAAGGGAATTAGAAAAAAATGGAAACATCTAACAGGGGTGAAGGACTATTATAAACCATAACATGTGAATACGATTACTCTAAATCATGAAGCACAAATACTAAACTATTCCAAAGGAAGAAAAACTGTAACTTTATTGAGTAGAAAAGCATTTTACAACCACATCAAATAATTGGACATTGATTCTGTAGCTAACGCACAACACATAAATTGGCGAGGAAACTCCCAGGGGTTGGGCCCAGACCACCAAACGCTTTAACGCAATGAAAACCTCAGAAGATAATTGTTCAAAACATCAAAAGTCTTTATTAAATCAAAGGATAATACAGGAATACAATTTGACAGCTCTGTCCTGATGCATTGATTACAGAAGGAAAATTCCTATTCGACTCCCTATCTAGTTCGTCAATGGCCCTTTTAAAGGAATTTTCATGCAATGAGATAGTACTCTCCAAACGACAGCCCGCTACGCGTGGCTGTCATTTGAGTCTTCGAGCTTGAATCTGTATTTCTGCCTTCTGCCTGCTTCTAGGAGTTACTGAGATTCCATACGTTCGTGTCTGTCAGTTGTCTTCCATTTTTTGTTGGTCCAACTGCTCTGTTGTCCTGCATACGGAGATATAATAAGTCAAATTTATATTATAGAAACGTTCCTTTTTTTCATTAGCCCAATTTCTTTGATTTTCATAAATATTTTCTTTATTTATTGTCAAAATGAGGAAGAATTCCTAAGTCTGTGTCATAATTCGAAGTAATTATAGGGTGAAAACATACCTTAATTTTGGCCCAACACCCATCACCATAGATCTTCATAGATCGAACGGTGTGTGGTCGAACAGCCATCCATTCAAATCACCACGTATCAAAAGAAAATCGCACAATGGCCAAGACATTAAATGGTCATGACAAGCATCAGAGTGGTGGTACAAACAAACCCCAAGGCTCTCAATTAAGAGTTAAGTGAATACCGCCAATATAGATATGGTAGACAGTTATAAAAAGGGGCGGGTGAACTTCTGTAGGGTTAACAAATTACATGGTTAATTACAAAATTAACATGATAACCTAAGTAATTATCATATGTAATACTATAAGAGTTAAAAGTGTATATTTTTTGTGTATGTTACAAGTGGTATCAGAGCAACGTTCACACACTGGGACCCTAGGGGTCACCTAAAAAGTTTAAAATGTGTGTATGCTTATGCACATAAAAGTAGTAGAACGACAAAGGACAATATGAGAACAGGATCGACATAGAAAACACCTCGAAATACTAGGGAACCCACACCTCAAGCACAACCAGAAATGAACCCCGAGATGTGGATTCAATTGAGTGTAGATCAACATCAGCAGACTAGCAGACTGTTGGAGGAACAACAACACAAAACCAACATATTGTTAAGTACTGTATAGAAGTTGCAGGAGGAGATGGTCCATGTGAGAAGTGACAATGAACGTCTTATGTAGGAACAAGAAAGGATACTTAAGAGCCTTTCCAACAAGCATAATCAAGGGGTGTTACAACTCAGTCTTGATAGGGGTATGCAAGAAGGAAAAAAATGACAAACCAAGGATCAAACCACAGATATAATGGGCAGGAGTCCTTCACATCGAAGCAACAAAAAGGGAAACTATAATGAAGCAGAGTCTAGTAATGTGTCAGATCAACAGGAAGTTAAGAAGAAAAAAGTGGAACTTCAAGGTGAGTTTCGAAAAATAAAACCACCTACATTTGATGGAGAAGCTGAGGAGGTGGCAGAGGCTTGGTTGATAAATATGAATAAATACTTGCAAGTGTCCGAGTACATCAGAAAAATTAAAGCTAGATTGACCATATATCAGTTGAGAGAGAAAGCCACCCTATGGGGGCAGGAGATAAATAATGTTCACAGAATTGAAGATCAATATGTTATATGGGAATCATTCTAGCAATACTTTAAAGATAAGTATTTGACAGAACATTTTTATGATGAAAAATCTAGAGAATTCCATGACTTGAAGCTGGGTCAGATGACTATTGATGAGTTTATTACCAAGTTCATCTCCCTGTTAAGATATGTTCCATACCTCAGAGATGAAAAGGCTAAGGTTCAAAGATTCCTAAGTAGTCTGCCAACACATATGAAGGAACAAATTGAGTTTGTAAATCCTAAGATCATGGACGAAGAAATTCGTAAGGCACGAATGTGCTACCAACAGTCCAAGGCAAAAGGGGAAGTGGGCAAAATTTGGCAACCAAGAAAAGGACAAAAAAATAACTCAAACTTCAAGGGTGACATAACTAATAATTTTAAGAATTTTGCACAAAGTTCTGTAAGCAATAAGTTTGGAAGAAATCATCCAAGAACCTGATGGTCAACTAAAGAGAGGCCTACAGAGGCTTCTAGCAAGCCTAAAGAAGGACAAGTGTCCAAGCCACCTCTGCAGTGTTGGGGATGGTGAGGTACATTATTATAAAAATTTCCTATAGCGAGGGAGAAGTGAAACAATTGAAAACTTGCAGAAGGCTTCTACAGTAGGTGACGTGGCTCGAAACATACCTCGAATTAATGCAGCGTTGGAGGATCAATAGGAAGATTATCAGCCAACAATTATAGAGTTGGAAGGTAAGTTACTGTCTCATTTTGTTTCTATTTTTGTTGACCCAGGTGCAAGTCTAAGTTATGTTAATCCCAAAATAGTGGAAGTATGTAAATTAAAAGGGCATAAATTCAAAAATCCTTGTCTGGTACAGCTAGCCACAGGAGAAAAAAAAATTAACTGCCAAAATTTCAAACTGCACATTGGAAATTGGAGATCAGTGGTTAAACATGGACGTAAATATATTTCCATTAGTGTCCTATGGTGTTTTGTTGGGTATGGATTGGATTGGCTAGAAAAACATTAGACCTTGGTGGATTGTAAAGAAAATATTATTTATTACAAAATGCAAGATGGAACACGCAAAGAGATTCAGGGAATCATGAAACCACTATAGCTACATCCTATTACAAAATCTCAAAGGAATAAGTGTATAAGGAAGGGATGTCAGATTTATGTTATCCAGGTGGGATATGCTAATTCCAAGGAGAATTCTCCTATGATGGAGAACATACCAGTAGTACAAGATTTCATGGATGTATTTCCAAAGAATATACCCTGATTACCACCAAGAAGAGATAATGATTTTACCATTGAATTAATGCCAGGAGCATCACCTGTGTCAAGGGATCCTTACAGAATGAGTGTTCCAGAATTAACTTTATTAAAAATGCAGTTACAAGAACTGCTGAACAAAGGATACATTTGTCTGAGTGTGTCCCCTTAGGGAGCACCAGTGATGTTCGTAAAGAAGAAGGATGGAACCATGCGAATGTGCATGGACTATAGACAGCTCAATAAAATAACAGTAAAAAATAAATATCCTTTACCGCGGATTGATGATCTGTTTGACCAGGTGAAGGGGGCCACAGTATTCTCAAAAATAGATTTAAGGTCTGGATACCACTAGATCTAAATCAAGGATGAAGATATTTATAATATTTATTTCCGTACCAGGTATGGGCATTATGAATTTGTGGTGTTACCCTTTGGGTTAACAATGCGCCAGTGACATTTATGAGTTTAATGCATGGTATATTTCACCCTTTCCTGAATAATTTTGTACTCATATTTATTTATGATATTTTAATCTATTCTAAGAACCAGGAAGAACATAGATAACATCTAAAGATTTTTCTGGAAATGTTAAGAAAACACCAGTTGTACGCTAGGTTCAGCAAATGTGATTTCTTCAAAACAGAAATCCAGTACTTAGACCATGTCATTTCAGCAGAAGGGATTGCTGTTGATCCAGGGAAAATTAAGACAATCATGGAATGGCGAGTTCCCCAAAATGTGATGAATATCCAATCCTTTATGTGATTGGATGGGTACTATCGAAGATTCATTGAAGGATTATGAGTGCTAGAATAGTTTTGACAGGTTGAAGCAGTGATTGAGAATTGCACTAGTGTTGAGGGTAGCTGACCCCAAAAAAGAATTTGAAGTTTGTACAGATGCTTGTAAAGAGGGAGTTGGGGCAGTTTTATCTTAAGAAGGAAAGGTAGTGGCCTAAGATTCAAGAAAGTTAAAAGAGCATGAGCAAAGATATTTAGCTTATGATCTAGAGTTAATAGTAGTAGTACATGCACTCCGGCTATGGAGACACTATCTGCTGGGGAAGAAGTTTGTACTAAAAACTGATCATAGTATCTTGACCAGTTACTTCAAGCAAGCTGATCTAAACTCCTGACAAGAAAGATGGAATGCCTTCCTAAGTGAGTTTGATGTGGATATTCAACACTTGAAGGGTAAGGAAAACCATGTGCTGAACACCTTTAGTAGGAAATTACATTGTGTTTATGAGCTTTGTTATAACTAGCTTGAATGCAAATTTTTGGATCAAGTGAAAGAGGAAGCACAAAAGGATCTTGAATACCAATTTCTATGGAAGCAAATGGAAGAGGCCAGAAAGCAAGGAAACACTTATGAATATGGAATTAGTAAAGAACAAATGCTAACCTTTTGAGGAAATATATATGTACCAAACCATGTGGATCTAAAGGAGCTAATCATGAATGGATATCATCGAAGTAATTATGCAGGACACCCAGGATACCAGAAAATGTTAACTGCAATTAGGAAAATATATTTATACCGTGGTATGCATAGAAAAATTGCTGAATACTTAAACAAAGGTTTGGAGTGTCAACAGGTCAAGGTGGAGCATCAACATCCAGCTGGATTGTTCCAGCCCATACTAGTACCAGAATCGAAATGAGAGGTCATATCCCTAGACTTTATTACAGGTTTGCCACGATCAAAGAGGCACAATGAATCTATTATGGTGGTGATAGATAGGCTGAGTAAGTCTACACATTTTATACTTGTACAATCTACTTACAAGACTGTACAGATATCAGATATTTTTATGGGGGAAATTTTCAAACTACACAGCATTCCAAAGACTATTATTTCAGACAAAGATGTGAAGTTTACTTTAGCATTTTGGAAAACCTTGTTTATAGGACTGGGGACCCAAATAAACTTCAACACTGCTTATCATTCCCAGACGGATGGCCAAATAGAATGGGTACATCAAGTTTTGGAATACATGCTGCGCATGTACGTGATGCAGCAGCCAACTAAATGGGAAGAATATTTACACCTAGTTGAATTTTCTTACAACAATGGTTATTAGGAGTCCCTTAAAATGAGTCCTTTCAAAGCTCTATATGGGAGGCAATGCCACACTCCCATAAATTGGAGTAGCCTCTAAACGATACTAATGCTTAGACCAGAGATGCTAGCTGAAATGGAATCAGAAGTAAATAAGATCGGGCAAAACTTGAAAGATGCGTAAGATCGGTAGAAGATATACGCAAATAAGAAAAGGACTTATCGAGAGTTCAAGGTGGGTGACCATGTGTATGTGAGGATCAAACCAAAGAAGAGCACTTTGAGATGGGCCTCTTGTGCCAAGTTAGCCTCTAGGCTCTGTGGACCCTTCTAGATATTGGAAAGGGTGGGACCTGTGGCATATCAGTTGGCTTTACCCAGCCACATTTGGGTACGCAATGTGTTTCAGGTGTCCTTGCTAAAGTGATATGTACATGATTCGAAACATGTAATCAATTGCTAGAATATTCAGGTAGGATAGAAATAAAAAGAATCCTAACTTGAAGAATAATTTTTATGTGAATTTAATAGAAAACTTTGATGTTTGCAGGTAGAGCTAGAGGACGAGCTTCTGGTCGAGCCTCAATGCATACTCGATAGGAGAGAAATTATGATTCGAAAGCGAGTCAACACCCATGTTGAAGTGTAGTGGAAGCACTTTGCCCCAGATGAGGCTACTTGGGAAGACAAGGGATTTGTACATGAGGCTTACCTAGAGCTATTTTTTGAGCTGGAGTGAAACACCGAGGACGGTGTTACTTCCAGGGGGGGAGTTGTAGAAGATGCATTTAGTATTTACTAGTTGTTAAGTAGTAAAATGACATTTTGTTATTATTTTAAAGAAAAAAAATAAAACATTTAGTGTTTTTTGGAAAATTTTATTTTCTTTGTTATTAATATGAAAAATAAAATTGGTTATGGAAAAATAATTCCATAAAAAGTAAAAAGGCTCATGGTAAAAGTATTCCAAGAACTAAAATGTGGTTGGACAGTTTGAACAGTTACCTACTCCTCTCAGGATAAGAGGCTTATCCCAATGATGAATAGGGGTTTTGTTTAGAGATTGAGGAAGAGAGTGAGGAAATTTCTTGAGCTAGTAGAGACTAGTGGAAACCACTTAGCGTTCCTGAAATTTTCTGGTACTGACTGGACATGGGGTCTTGAGGTCACAAGAGAAGATACTCTCAACCTGTACCTTTCAGGTGTGGAGCACGGGGGAAAGAGAAGGACGTAATCACCTCTCTTGAAGGTTGGGTGGACATCAGTAGCGAATTGCACATTAAGATAAGTTCTGTGCATTTTCAGTAAATTTAAAATAAGAAATTATTTCATTAAGTGTATATACAGGCATGTGCTTAATTAGGCTCATTGACAGTGAATCTATGAAAAACAGTTGTTGAGAAAGATTGGAACACTGTGTACTTTTAAATTGGAGTAGGTTAATTACAAGAATTTTATAAATTAAATGTGAAATGTATATTGTGTTATTCTGGGTCAATGAAGGTAAATTTTATTTACAGAATTCTATAGAACAATTTTGAAGTATATATTATGCTTTTCTGGGTTCGGTGAATGCAAAATTAATAGAGTAAATACAATGGAGCAGTGATATAAAAATACAGTATATCCATGATTGTAAAAACATAGCAGTAACTGTGTTAAAAGAAAAACATAGAAAACTATTATCTTGCATGAGAGAAAATGCACTATTTGAAGAACTACATTTACATGGAATAAAATGTTGCTGAGTAAACATGTCAAAGAAAAATTCCAGAACTCTTTCATTCTAACACCTATAGAGTGAACTGTCGGTTCTAGGCACGAGGAGGAACCTCAGCCTAGAACACATCGTTCCTATAAAATTAACTATAATCGGACAGAACTCAAGGTGGTCCGGTCACCAAAACTCTATACGTCGAAATTCCTATTGTAGAACCATAACTATTGAAATAAAAATGATTATATAGGAGATACACATCCACAATCCATGAGGAATTTGATAATAAACTAAAGAGTAATGGAAAATATAATTCATACACATAGAAATGATTATAGGACTATGTAAGAACATTCAGACCGGCCAGAGGCTCATGAACCACAACCATAAAACTAAACAATAAATCTGAGTTTGATTCTTAATGCCTAGCCAGAGTCATCGAGCATAAGCAGGTAACCAGATAGCCAGCAGAATGAAAAATGAGTGGTAGCATCATATATGCAAGCTTTAATATATATTACTCAATGAATAACATAGTTAAACTTTTGATTAGCACAGTCCTTAAAATATACAAGCAGGAAGAAAAACCCTTCTTTTAATTTGAACAGAGAAATCCAAAAACCAAGATCTGCATGGATTAAGACTGAGAAAACATAACCCGTTTTATAAATATACACAAAATCTAGAGGAATCTCTGTTAAATAGCCTTCATTAATTCGAAGGGAAGGGACTGTCAAACTTCAAGACTGTAAACCTCATGATATTACAAATTAAAAACAAGTTTCTCTACTAAATGATAAACTGGGTTGACACCCAAGGTGGAAAGACCACCATTTTCCAGAAAGAGGATGAGGAAATTTTGTTATAGGCGGTGTACCTGGAAAAACGGATTTTTTATCCATTACCAGAGGCCAACCAAAACCCAGCGCTCAACAAATCAGAAGGTTACGGTTCTGTTCAGGAGAAAAGGCACCTGTAGAGAATAAAAGAAACAAACCATGCAACCCGTGAGTAACGACAGTGGAATAACAAGATAGAAAAAACTTAAAAACCTAATGGGTATTGAAGAAAAATGTGATCCGGAGTTTATAATACTTGTAAATGCAAACTTGCCTCAAATTTCGCAGGGTATTGAGCTATAGAAAAAGATATAAGCCAAGGTTGGGTGATTAGAACATTGAAAAGAACGAATTTGCAGAATATGTAAGGAGAGTTAAGCTAAACTAAATTTACAGTCTTGTTCGCAAATCATTAATAAGTAAATTTATACCTGAATCGAGAGAAGGAACCAAGACCGACAGAAGCATTATCAACTAAATCAAGAATTTTCCCAACACTCAATGATATGGGTCGGACAGACTTGAAACCCCATTCATGGGTGTGGCAGGTCATCCTTCGGTCTTCCACCATCACCAAATGGAAAAGGAACCTCAGAAAACCAGAGGTATTGAACCCTTAACCAGTTGCAGAGGAGCACATCGCTTGGCGGTGAAAATGAGAATGGGCTAGGGTTTTGCAGAGGATAAACCAAGTCTTTTCCCGCCAAACCCATCACCATAGATATTCGTAGATCGGACGGTGTGTGGTCAGATAGTTTTCCATTCAAATTACCACGTATCCAAATAAAACCGCACAATGGCCAAGACATTAAATGGTCAAGACAAGCATTAGAGTTGTTGTACAAACAAACCCCGAGACCCTTAATTAACAGTTAAGTGAATCCCACCAATATAGATATGGTAGATAGTTATAAAAAGGGTTGGGTGAACTTTTGGAGTGTTAACAAATTACATGGTTGATTACAAAATTAACGTGAGAACCTAAGTAATTATCATATGTAAGACTATAAGAGTTAAAAGTGTATTTTCTTTTTATTGTGTATGTTACATCATAGAACTCACCATCAAAACTAAAGAAAGTTGAAGTAAGAGAAATCTCAATTAATTTGGCAGTTTCTTGATCTGTAATACGATTTATCACTTTAACCTCCTCATTGATAGGGATGATGAGCACTTGAAGGATGAAAAATATCATCTCCTTAGAGCTTTTAAGTTGAATGGTTATAGTAAACATCAAGGCCTGAAGGCTTTTTAAAATTCTAATAAAGGTCCTAAGTCAAAAAAAGATCTTGGTTGACTAGTTGGTAGTGTTCAATTACCTTTTATATAGGGTACCACTGAAGAAATTGCCCGGATTTTAAGGAAGCATATGATTTCTTCCACTTTCAGACCTTTAAACACCATTCATAGTTCCATAAAATTGATTAAGGATCCGTTGGACCCAAAAAGCATAAAAGGTGTCTATATGATCCCATGTTCTTGTGGGATTCCTTACATTGGAGAAACCAGTCGTTGTATAAATAAGAGGATTCAAGAACACGTTGTTGATATTAGGCATTGTAGGACTCAGACCCCTGCTCTCGTTGAGCATGCTGGGAAGACTAATTTTTTTGGAGGAGTCCAAGGTGATTGCTAGGGTTGAGCATTTTCATCAACTCAAATTTAGAGAAGCCATTTAGATTGCGAAAATATCTAATACTTTGAATAGGGATGACAGTTAGAGGATTAGAAATTGTTGGATTTCGTCTCTAATAGATTAGTTGGGTTCCTTTCCCCGTCCCTTGATTTTTTTCTCTTTTTTCTTTTTTTTTGTGATGGACCTTTTCGTTAGTTTTTATATAGATTTGTAGGAGAATTTTTTGTTTTGGTTGATTTTTTAATTTTATTTTCCTTTTCATTGTTTGGTTTGCTTATGTTGCCTCTTGTTTTAATTATTATTACCTTTAGTTGTTTTTTGTTACCCCTTTTTATATTAAAATTCTTTCATGATATTATTATTCTAGTAAAAAAACATTCTTTACAATATTGATTATTTTTAAATATTATTTTTTTACTAGGTTTATTGTTTACTTTTATTCCTTTTTATAATGGGTTAAGTAGTTATGATTTTTCTCTATGTTTTTACTAATTTTATTAAAGAAAATTTTCATTTGAATTATTATTTCCAGCTACATTGACTTTATCTTAAAATAATTTAATTTCTTAATATTTATTTATATTAATTTATTATTTTTATATTATTATATTTTTTTTTACTGTGTTTTTCTTAACTTTAATTCGGTGTATAAAATATTTCGGTGAAAATCAAATCAAGTAAATTTAGTCCACGTGTTTTGATGTGATTTTCACTAAAAAATTTTATACACAATTTATGGATCACAAAAGCCAAATTAATAACTTTTATTTTTTTTATAATTGGTTAATTAGTTTCGATTTTTTTCATTTTTTATAGTTTTACTAATTTTAATATATATATATAATTTATTATTTCTAACTATATTGACTATATTTTTTAATTTTTTAATATTCAATTTCTCTTTCTCAATTGATTATATGACTTTAGGGAAGATTTAAAATCAAATTATTTCAATATTTTTAAAAGAGATCAATTATCATTCTATTTGTTTTTTAATAATCATTTTATTTATATTTTATTTATTTAATTAATTATTATTGTTTAATTTGTTTATAATAAACTTTATTTTCTTTTAATTTTAAAATTATTATAAACTTATAATTTTTGTATAAATGATATTTTTATAATTTATGATTTTAATTTAATTGCTAATCCTTGAAAATCCATTTTCAAATTTTAAACATAGTTTTTTTCATATATATATATATATATAAACATATTCAATTAGTATACCAAATTATTGGGAAACGTACTTTATAAAAGTCATTTAGTTTATAAGTTAAACTATTAATATACTATTAATATAATAAATTATATTGTCTTAATGTTTACATTATAGTAATAATTTTTTAATAGAAAAGATAAGGTTAATAAATTATTTGAAAAATCATTTTGAATGAGAAACTTGTTATTCTAATAAATCTCTAATAAGATTTATGACAAAGTTGATGGGAAAAAAAAATAAAAATAAATGTCTAGTATTTAATTTTTTTTTAATTAATACTTATTTTTAATAAATAATAAATTATAATTGATAAATAATTAAAATGTGTAATAGAATTTAAAAAAAATATTTTATTTTTATATAAAATTTAGATATTCAAAATTTACTATATAAATAAATAAATTAAATATATCAATTTAAATATGGAATTTTGGGAAAATATTTGAGGTGAAATCTTGATTTTCGTACAGGTGTTCCAAGGTATTTCTTCGAAAATGAATATAGATTAAAGAGGGTAATTCCTGAATATATTTCATGGGTTGGGAGATAAGTTAATGAGTTTCCTGGAAGAAAAGTCATGAAGAATCCATAATAGTCTTCTCATAATTGCTTTTTTGGGAAAAAATCATGTTGAAGCTTGTGTGAAAAGAATAATAAGTATTATGTTGTTCTATATATGTTGCTCTTACTTGAAAAGAATAACTTCTTGAAAGGAGTGTTGTGTGAAAAGAATAATAAGTATTATGTTGTTTTATATACGTTGCTCTTACTTGAAAAGAATAACTTCTTGAAAGGAGTGCATGTCGACTTCTTGATTTGGATGTATACAAGGTTAAGCTAACTTTTGTATTGTTTCCTAGTTTTATGCATAAAAAAAGGTTATCTATGATAATTTATTGAAAGGGAAGCATAAGAAGCTTTCAAATATAAAGACAACAAAACTAGGTTATGATAACTTCCTCATGCAAATGAAGTATGCATTTGTTACATGAAAGGAATAGTTAGTGATGGTAGAGTTCTAAGAAGGGAATAATGTGTTGCCTCAGTTAAAGAAGGGATATTATGATAAGCTCTTGCATGCACAACCAATAGTGATTGTGTTGGAGATTTATAATCTTTGCATGGATAGAAGAAATATTGAGTTATAATGTTTGTTTAGGAGGAATTATTTGTGAGTACTTTATGCTATCATAACTATTATGTTAGTTTATGCATATGAATGCAATATTGGTATTGGTATTACCTTTTGTTGGAATGAATATACATATTTGTATGTGGGAAAAGATAGTATGTTGTGTTAGACTACATTGGGAAATATTGATAGTATAATATTTGAAAAAAAAGACATGTATTTCTATGCTTTAATTGCATTAGTTTTACAGAAAAGAAAACATGTGTTTACACGCTCTCTTGTGTTAAGAATTTCTTTGGGAAGACTCTTTTGGAAACTATATGCATTGCATGCATAGGAACAACATTCAATGTGCTAGCTTTATTATATTTTCATGCTCCAAAAGCAAAAGGGCTAGTTCTTTTGTTAAAGTTTAAGTAACTCGGATGCACATTATGTCATTTTCCATTAAAGGAATTCCTAGACAATTGTAGTGAGTTGTCGAATGTGAGCGTGGGAGAAGTGTCATAATAATGTGGGGATTAGTCATAATAATGTGGGGATTATTTTGACATGAATTGATAATTACTTGCTTACACTAAGGGAAGTGTCATAATAATGTGGGGATTATTTTGACATGAATTGATAATTACTTTCTTACACTAAGGTAGTGATGTTAGAAGAAAACATGTTCTGATATTGTATTCACATTTCATGTATACACATGAATAAGTGTTAAGGATCACTTAAGGATTGATTATTTATTGAGTAAGGCTTTATCTAATCATGTTATAAAAGCTTGTTGATGACATCAATGACAGAAAATGACGACGACTTATGAGAACATAATATTATGCTTAACATAGTGGCAGGTAAATGATTAATGGTTCATGCAGAGGAGTGCGAGTTGGATGGTCCATTGTATGATGGTACATTGTAGATACATCCATGCCACGAATATATGAAGATATGAAGATTAGTGGGTAAATTCTATTTAAGCTAGATATTTGTATATTTCCTTGTAAGATTTATAACGATGGTTAATGTATGTTCTCCCTTATAAGCCATTGAGTGGGGCTGAACACTCTCATGATTATTTAATAATAAAATTAAACGTTTACGGGTTTACAGGGTATATTGGTGTTCAATGATGCGATTGAATATTGTGTCATGTTGATGATGTTGATTCATTTCTTGTTGTGATGTTCATAATGTCAAGTATGCTATGACTACATGAATAATGAAATGAATGCAAGGTTACATCATACAGTTTTATGTTAAAGTACTACAATAGAGGTTGTTAATGGTTAAACAGCTTACTATTCTTATAGTGAGGTTACACTATGAACTGGTGAACATTCTATCTAATGATTAGTAAGGAATATTTAATAGTGTTTTAGATAGTTACCCGTGAGTAACTTGTCTAAAAAAAATTAACTCCTACATTTCCATATGAGGTTATCGGTGTATGTTACGTTGTAATTTTTTTTTAATAAAAATAAAATATATAATTTTATTAATTATTTTTTAATAAAAACAAATATGGAGGAAAATATATTATTAAATATAAAAAATAAAGAATGATAAATCTTATATATAAGAAATTTTATGGATCACAGAAGCCAAATTCTTAATAATGATAAATCTTATTTATATGATAGAAGAATAGTCAAATTTGTAATATATGAATTGAGAATCAAGTAAATAATTATAAAATTAATTTAGTATGAGTAATTATATATATATATATATATATATATATTTTAATTTTATATTTTTTCAAAAAATATATAACTAACTCGTTATATAATAATATGAATTAGATTTTTTTATTATATATAAAATTAAATATAATATTTTACAAAACAATAATTAAATTTATGTAAATTTATTTAATAAAATAATATAATATAATATTTAATAAGATACCGTCTTTTTCTTCATTTTAAAAATTTCGTTAGAGCTATCGTATCTCACTGGATATTAATTATTATCATCCTCAAATCTTAAATATATATAATTATAATTATAATATTTAATTTAAATTTTAAAAATTATGATTTAATAAAACATTTAATTCATGTTAAATATTTATTTATTTGTTTTAATTTTAAACATTTTATTTTTATTACACATGGGGGACACATTTTTGAAATAATATAAATTTGTAATATTTTTTTTTAACACAGGTTTGTACTTTGAAGTGATTTATTTTATTCCACTCAGTTTGAATATATCCAAAATTAAAACTTCATTACCTTTTTTTTTAATGATTATTTGTTAAGTTCAATTACAATTCATTCAATAATTATTTTAATGATCCACACCACAAATTATATTTATTTATCAAATTATATTCTAAATTAAAATTGAATAAATTATATTAATCAATAATGTGAACCACTGACCATCAGCCACGTAGCTCGGGGTTAGTGAGCCAATGGTTTGTAGGGCAAGGGTTAGTTATGGGGTGTAACCACCCCACTCTCTAACGCATTCGCTCACCATTCTTGCGCTCAAGTCCTCCCGGAACGCTACCTGCTCGTGATCAAACCCTAGCTGATCCACCTAAACATTATCTGTTCTTGGTATTAATTGTGGCATGACTTTCAACTTCCAACATTACGTTTTTAACTCCATATTATTTTACACATTTCTCAAATCCCTTCGGCGCTGGGGTTTCACTAATAATTACCCCGAAACTTGTGAGGGACTAAATGGAGCGAACCCTCATCAAAGTTTCATATAAGTGTCGAAGGTTTGACTTGTTATCTTTTTACCGAGTTTTCCCTTAGTGTGGTGGCCGAAGGTAAGCTCTTGCAAAGAATTATGAGTTTTTATTTTTTTTACTAGCAACATTTTCGCTGTCAACCCTGTAAATTTTCCTCTCCCTCTTGCAAGTGCAGTGTTCGGTCTGCACGGCTACCTCATGTATTCACTAGTTCACTGCTCAACTACACGTTTCCGAGTTTTCTTTTATTTCATTCACAAGAGGTCGTGACTAACCACACTTGTGAATCGAGGTTTTGATATTTGGTTTCATATAAGTCAATTGATGTAGTGTTATTAGTGTAGGTCTCATTAATATTTATTTTATGTTTAAGAGACATTCAAATTCAGTCATGAATGTTACCGCAATTGTTTCTAGTTTTAAAATTCCAATTGAGGATGGAATGTTAGCATAATGGTTTCTAGTTTTAAAATTCCAATTGAGGATAGATAACACATAAAACAAGAAAACAGGGGGTGATTGTCCTTTTTTAGTAAACAAGAGTGCAAAATGAATACCAAGTCATGGATGGCTTAATATAAAGATGATAAAACAAACCAAACCCTATTTTGAGCTTTAAAATTTAATCGGTACTATAGTATGGATATGGCATATTTTAGAGAAAACTTTGTAATATTTTTTAGTAGGTTTTACATCTTCGAACAAATTCTTATAGTACTTTCATAACAATAAATAACATGAATATGGTGGTATTTCATTTCATTGATCTAAACAACAAGGGTGAAGTCAAGGATGAAATCATTCTCTTTCATACTAATCCATATATTGATAGTTAAAACTCTTCAAAGATAGTTGGCAATGATTTTTGCAAAATTATATAATATGACACAATGCTCACTAAGTAAATCCCCTTGTCACTGATTTCAAAGGGGGAGGTGAGAAAATGAGATGTAATACTAAAGTAAATAAGAAGGATGACTCTTAGGGGGACGAGCATAGTGTTGCCATCAATGCTAAAAAGGGAGAATGTTGGAAATGTTGTCATTGATGTCAAATGATCATGGTCAAGAATCATGTTGATGAGTTATGTTAATGTTAAGGTTTCTTGATGTTGCAAGGTTGATTGTTGTTGTTGATAGCTTGATGTTCAAGGGTTGATTAAAGTGATGTAAAGTGTAAAGGCTGATAAAAGCAATGTGAATTCCAAAGGTTGATTAAGTGATGTGATGTGAAAAGAATTTGATGCTTGTCCATTTGATGATTGATTTGATGTGTATCTTCAAAAAATATGAAGATATGGCACATAAGACCCCAAGAAAAAAGCCTAAAGAACCAAAGAAGTAGAGAACAAAGTGTGAAGAATATATTACTTTAATTAAACATAATCAGTTGTACAAAATCATTTATAATTTTTTCCTTTTCATAACTGTAATGTATTTGTTTCTCCCAGAAACAAAGTTATAATGAAAGTAATATTCGAAGTAGACCATGTTACCGTAAATGATAACACACCCTATCTTCATTCATCTTGTGTTACAAAATATTTGTCCATTTGAGCCTTTCCTTATGTGATAATTATTGCTTGACCATGATTATTTAGATGTGCAAATAGTACAAATCAAATGTGTCTTAATTTGAGACTCAACTAAAAAATAAGAGGTGACATGCAAATAGTACTAAAATACCGAGAGACAACTCCTCATTTTTAATTCCTACATAGAATGAAAAATATGAGAGAGTTATGCCTTTAAAAGATGCAATATTGAATGAGAACTAAGTGTTCATGAATTAAAGATTTGTATGAGAGATTTCTTGAACATCCTGTAAGGAGAAATGAGAAAGAGAAAGAGAATCAAAAGTGAAGTAGACTTGAAGAAGGGAAGTAGAGAGAATAAGCAACAGAAAAGAGGAAAAAAACTAATTTCAAATTAGAGACAAAGACCAGGTAGCCAATAAATTTGATTTGTGATTTGATTTAGGGGATTGTAGTCTCCTTTCAAGTTGCAGTTTGAAAAAAAACATTGGAGCATGTTGAGGTAAGAGCCTCCTTTGGGTTGTATCCTATAGAAAAATAATGGGAGTGGGAGCTTCCTTGCAAGTTGAATCTTGCAGAATAAATTGACACGGTAGCATCCTGTATGTTGGATCCTACAGAAAATATGATGTAATAAGGTACTATGATCTTGTATTCACATCACTTCAACCAAATAATTTGTGGTTTTCTTCGTTTATGTGTTTCCACTTATATCGGGTGTCTTCATGTGTTGCATGTTGAATGTCTCACTTGTGTGAATGCTTTTAAATTCTATTTATATATGGAAATTTCTCTATGGGAACTGTGAAAGAAAAAATTAAAAACTCAAGATATACATAAGCCATTAGGTGAGAAAAAAAACATCAAAGTGGAAAATTAATTTGAATTAATTGATTAAAAGTAACAATTACTGATTCAACCCCCTTCTCAGTAATTTCCAAATATTAATAAATAAAATACAAGTTTGAAGAATAAGTGTAGGGCATAAGTAAAAATAGAACAAACATGAATATTTTTGTCATGCTACCATGGATCACATACAAGAGTGAAAGTAGGTTGGAACAATTTATATGTACACTCGTGATTAGCACCTCTAGCCTTAGTCACTCCATGAATCAAATCTATCAAACCAAAGGTGGCTACTCTTTTTACTTCCCACCATGGCTGGATACTTATAAGTAGCCAAAGCTTCTCCCTGTTCACCAAGTGGTCACCTTGTTTCCGCTCCCTTACATAATTGGCTTGATATAATTAATATCCTTATATGATAATAAATATTCTTCATCGAGCGTGAAAACCTTTGTGCCTTCAGACCTCCAATACTCTCCACACAGTCTAAATCTACCTTATAGTAAAAAGCATCCTACCTCCTCCTATTATGGTCATGTGTCTTCATCCCAAGGTCACTTGATTGTCTTGTTTTTGCTCACTGTAAACCCCATGGGGAATTTTTTAATATAAGAATCGGTGTTGAAGATTGAGAAGTAAATTTTATAGGATTTCCTACTCAATATCATGCAAATACAAATGAATCATTACCATTAAAAAATATTAATATTGAAACATTCTAATAATAAATTAAAATTACCTTATAACTTAGAGACATATAAATCAGAGGTATAGGCATGCCCTATAGATAAAAATAATAAAAAGGAATGGACATGGAATAGACATACACAAAAGTACTGGCCATGCCAATAATAATATAGATGTCATCAAAGATTCTCTAGTAGGAAATTCAATATGAAAATATCATTAAAATGAAAAATAAATATTTGGACAATGTTGTACAAAGATATTATTTCCTTGAGAAAGGAAATAGGGAATCATCTAAAAGATAAGTTGCGCTCCGCTAGGGTTTTTTCTATGATTTTTGAGGAACCCTGACATCTTTATAATCGAACTCCATCGACTGATCTAAACCTAAGCACATGCACCCACTTCAGATTGATGTGGTGACAGATGACATGAGTTTGCTTAAAGGGAGGGGAGAGATCCCCTCCTCCCGAAATATAGTGAGCGGAGAGACAAGTACATAGGGTGCGACGTCTTCAGGTACCCTAAATGGTAACATGAAAGGGCCTTCTGTCCTTGGGGATCAATGGAAGGCTCACATGCAGGAATAATGGCTCCCGCAGGCGACCAAGAAGCCACCATTCGTCATACCTAGTAACAAACTAGATAACTACAGGAATTACATGAAGGACCACACACTAATATGTGAATTTATAAGATTTTTACCAATTAAATGAGACATGGTAAAGTGGATTCAATAGAAATGGCTACCAAAAGGCTTCATTGAGCTGAATTTGGGGGCTTGTGGCTTCTTCATAGTAATTTCTCCAATATGGAGGACAAGGGAAGGGTGTCTGAAGGCAATTCTTAGTTATTCAAGATTGAGGTATGTTCATGAGACACTGGGAGGAGTGTTATAATCTAGATCAAGAGAAAGTTTTTTGCAGCTCTAGTATGGGTACGACTCTTTTCCCTCCTGGTAGAATTCTGGGATTCGAACATACTAGAAGTAATCAGGAACTCCATGTAGCGGGGAAGGTATACATATTATGCCAAGATCTGTGCCTATATGAACATAACATAGCCTTTAACCAAATTAATCGAGATTGAATATCATGCAAGTGTTTGGTCTACACGGCTACCTCATGTATTCATTAGTTCACTACCCAACTACATGTTTCCGAGTTTTATTTTATTTCATTCACAAGAGGTCATGACTAACCACACTTGTGAATCGAGGTTTTGATATTTGGCATGATATAAGTCAATTGATGTAGTGTTATTAGTATAGGTCTCATTAATATTTATTTTATATTTAAGAGACATTCAAATTCAGTCATGAATGTTACCACAATGGTTTCTAGTTTTAAAATTCCAATTGAGGATGGAATGTTAGCATAATGGTTGCTAGTTTTAAAATCTCAATTGAGGATGGATAACGCATAAAATAAGAAAACAGATGGCGATTGTAATTTTTTAGTAAAAAAGAGTCGCATAATGAATACCAAGTCATGGATGGCATAATTAAAGATGATAAAACAAACCAAACCCTATCTTGAGCTTTAAAATTTAATCGGTACTATAGCAAACTTTGTGATATTTATTAGTAGGTTTTACATCATCGAAAAAATTCTCATAGTACTCTCATAACAATAAATAACATGAATATGGTGGTATTTCATTTCATTGATCTAAACAACACAGGTGAAGTCAAGGATGCAATCATTCTCTTCCATACTGATCTATATATTGATAGTTAAAACTCTTCAAAGATAGTTGGAAATGATTTTTGAAAAATTATATAATATGACACAATGCTTACTAAGTAAATCCCCTTGTCACTGATTTCAAAGGGGGAGGTGAGAAAAGGAGACATAATACTAAATTAAATAAGAAGGACGACTCTTAGGGGGACGAGCATAGTGTTGCCATCAGTGCTAAAAGGGGATAATGTTGGAAATGTTTCCATTGATGTTAAATGATCATGGTCAAGAGTCATGTTGATGAGTTATGTTAACGTTAAGGTTTCTTGATGTTGCAAGGTTGATTGTTGTTGTTGATAGCTTGATGTACGAGGGTTGATTAAAGTGATGTAAAGTGTAAAGGCTGATAAAAGGAATGTGAATTCCAAAGGTTGATTAAGTGATGTGATGTGAAAAGGATTTGATGCTTGTCCATTGATGATTTATTTGATGTGTATCTTCAAAAAATATGAAGATATGGCACATAAGAACCCAAGAACAAAGCCTAAAGAACCAACGAACTAGAGAACAAAGTGTGAAGAATATATTACTTTAATTAAACAAAATCAGTTGTACAAAATCATTTATACTTTTTTCCTTTTCATAACTGTAATGCATTTTTTTCTCCCGGAAACAAAGTTATAATGCAAGTGATATTCTAAGTAGACCGTGTTACCGTAAATGATAACACACCCTATCTTCATTCATCTTGTGTTACAAAATATGTTTCCATCTGAGCCTTTCCTTATGTGATAATTAATGCTTGACCATGATTATTTAGATGTGAAAATAGTACAAATCAAATGCTTCTTAATTTGAGACTCGACTAAAAAATAAGAGGCGAGATGCAAATAGTACTAGAATACTGAGAGACAACTCCTCATTTTGAATTCCTACATAGAATGAAAAATATGAGAGAGTTATGCCTATAAAAGATGCAATCTTGAATGAGAAAGAAGTGTTCATGAATTAAAGATTTGTATGAGATATTTCTGGAACATCCTGTAAGGAGAAATAAGAAAGAGAAAGAGAAGCAAAAATGAAGTAGAATTGAAGAAGTGAAGTAGAGAGAATAAGCAACAGAGCAGAGAAAAAAAAATAATTTCAAATTAGAGACAAAGACCAAGTATCCAACAAATCTGATTTGTGATTTTATTTAGGGGATTGTAGTCTCCTTTAAAGTTGTAGTTTGAAAAAAAAGGTTGGAGCCTATTGAGGTAAGAGCCTCCTTTGGGTTGTATCCTATAGAAAAATAATGGGAGTGGGAGCTTCCTTGCAAGTTGAATCTTCCGAAATAAATTGACATAGTAGCCTCCTATATGTTGGATCCTACAGAAAATATGATGTAATAAGGTACTATGATCTTGTATTCACATCACTTCAACCAAACAATTTGTGGTTTTCTTCGTTTATGGGTTTCCACTTATATCAGGTGTCTTCATGTGTTGCATGTTGAATGTCTCACTTGTGTGAATGCTTTTGAATTCTATTTATATACGGAAATTTCTCTATGGGAACTGCGAAAGAAGAAATTAAAAACTCAAGATATACATAAGCCATTAGGTGCAAAAAAATATATGAAAGTGGAAAATTAATTTGAATTAATTGATCAAAAATAACAATTACAGATTCAACCCCATTTTTTGTAATTTCCAAATATTAATCAATAAAATAAAAGATTGAAGAATAAGTGTAAGGCATAAGAAAAAATAGAACAAACTTGAATATTTTGGTCATGCGACCATGGATCACATACAAGAGTGAAAGTAGGTTGGAACAATTTATATGTACAATCGTGATTAGCGCCTCTAGCCTTAGTCACTCCATGAATCAAATCTATCAAACCAAAGGTGGCTACTCTTTTTACATCCCACCATGGCTGGATAGTTATAAGTAGTCAAAGCTTCTCCCTGTTCACCAAGTGGTCACCTTGTTTCCACTCCCTTACATAATTGGCTTGATGTAATTTATATCCTTCTATGATAATAAATATTCTTCATCGAGTGTGAAAACCTTTGTGCCTTCAGACTTCCATTACTCTCCACACACTCTAAATCTACCTTATAGTCACAGGCATCCTACCTCCTCCTATTATGGTTAGGTTTCTTCATCCCAAGGTCACTTGATTGTCTTGCTTTTGCACACTGTAAACACCATGGGGAATTTTTTAATATAAGCATTAGTGTTGAAGATTGAGAAGTAAATTTTATAGGATTTCCTACTCAATATCATGCAAATAAAAATGAATCATTACCATTAAAAAAATTAATATTGAAACATTATAATAATAATTAAAAGTACCTTATATCTTAGAGACATACAAATCATAGGTATAAGCATGCCCTATAGATAAAAATAATAAAAAGGAATGGGCATGGAATAGACATACACAAAAGTAATGGCCATGCCAATAGGGCAGAACCGTGAAGCTGGGTTACACTTTTGAGAATCGGGGGCCTAAAACTTTTTTCGGAAATAGTTTAGCTGAACATTTTATAAAGTTTGGCTGAACTCGTGATTCTGTTTAGATTGACAGCACACTGACGGCGCAGGAAAACATAATTCTTGTCAGAGATGGGAAAACCGGCAACAAAAGTTCGGTCGAACTTCCAACAAAACTTCGACCGAAATTTGAGTTCGGCCAAACTTTTAATTTTAAAATAGTTCGGCCAAACTAGTTTCTATAAATAAATCGCCCGCGAAGTTGATTTGTTTACCGGTCTCTTTATTCGTGCGTATTTTTTTCACTGCTGCTGCTGGTCTTTTCACGCGTTTTCACTCCTCCCATCTGCGATGTTGGTCTACTGCAGGTCTGTTTGTCCGCGCTGTTTCTCCTCCTGTCCGCGCTGTTGCTCCTCTCGTCAGAGTTGTTGGTCTAATGCAATACCAGGTATGTTTCTCCTCCCGTCCGCGCGGTATGGTATACTGCAAATGGTGTATGGGACTCCACAATATGATACTTTTTTTCCATGTATGCAGGTTATCCCATTGCCTTCATATTAAGCGATGCTGGTCAATGTTGTTGGTTTCTTGATATGGTCTGCTGGTCAATGTTTTTCGGCTTATCACACTGCTCTCATATTAAGCGATGCTGGTCAATTTTGTTTGGGTTCTTGATATGATCTGCTGGTCAATGTTTTTGGGTACTTGATATGTATTGGATATCAAATGGACGTCAGTACACTATACTTTGCTTTTCTATTTTACTTGTTGCTATTTCACCTTGTTTTAGATGCCTCGGGAAAACTTGGACACTACTTAGATTTCGGCATTATCATGAGGTTCATTACTGGTTTTTATATCCTGTCTCTATATGTGACACGGGGATACTTATCAATGTCTGGGGTGGGACAACCTTTTTCTTTGGATGGACAAATTGGGTGCCAATCATTAGATGTGAGAATGTATTGGTTCATGGATTGTTTTCTTCCTATTATATAATCAAAACAACGTTTTTTCTCTTGTGAATAAAAAACATAGGATGAGTTCACTCTTTATCATTCCATGAATTCCCTCTACACTACTGCTCCCCTTCACTACACTGCTTCTCCTCCTGAACCTCAAACTCTGATTTTTTTTTTTAACTGATGTATGAAACCTTCAACTCTTCAGCTCAACTTGTAATTATGTGGCATAGCATTGGGACAGGCTTTCATAGTGTAGATTTCAGATTATTGGATAGATTTGACAATATGGCATAATCTCATATTATGCAATATCACTTGTCCAATTTAATGCTTTGGTTTGCGTTTTTTTAGTTGACTTTAGTACCACCTCAGTCTCTCTGATGCTTTTTAGTAGCACGGTATCTATTGAGGCTATCCATGTTGTATGAAAACAACTATGACATTAGACTTGACCTCCTAGTAGGCCATGAATGTATGAAAATAACCAAAAGAATACTAGATAAGAAGTAATGTCAATCTTATTAAGGGAAAACCCTGCAAGGAAAAGAGTACCCACGAAAAGTGATATTAGAGTTGAAACTAAACATATAGGTAATTTACTGTAAAGTTAACTATTTTTCTTGTTATTAACTTAGAGGCAACCAAAATATGCTCTATTTTTGTATGACTGTTTTTTGATTGGGAGCTATGGTAGTTTCTGTTGAAGTTAACTTAGCTTAACATAGAAAGTTTTCTGTTATTCACCCCATGGTTTAGTTTCAATTGATAGTTAATAGTTCCATATTTCATTTAATGTTAACTGTAAGTTATCTCTATTAATTTACAGTTAAATTTTAACTTCATTAAGGAAGTTCATAGAAAACTAACAATTCAATTGAAACTACTAATTAATAGTAGGGATCTTAGTTGCATTCAGTCGCATCGAGTCTTTATGCTTCGGATTGTTTTTTTAGTTGTTTATTGGTTTATTTATGGTTTTTTTTTTAGTATAAAAATTCCACATAACCAGTGCTGCTGCAATAACCGGTGCTGCTACAATAGGCTTCATTATTTCAATAATTTCAGAAAACCTAATACAAGAAGTGTTAGTTTTTTTTTTTTTCCAAATAGAAAAAACAGTCTTTCTTATTTATTAGAAAAGAAAGTAAAATTACATAGATCTTTCACAGTTCAGCTGGACTTGTCTCTACAAAATATGAGAATCAAAACAAAAGTATTACAATATATGTCTTGTATATGCAACTGCTATCATTCACTAATTCTTCAGTTTCGTCAAAATCTTGAAAGAAAAAAAAAAAACCAAAATGGGACATAGTACATTTTAAAATATCAAATTAGATGTATAAAATAAAAAGTAAGAATAATGCCATAATTAGTCATGGATTCATATTTGTATTTAGAATAATGAATAACCTCAAGTGATAATGAAACTTATATTTTCTAAAGTATTTAGCATAACCTAATACAAAATGGTAGGTTATAACTTAAGCAAACCCGCTTTGAACTTCCAAAGTGTTAGGTTATTTCTTACAAAGTGGACTTGAACTCCCAAAGTGTTAAAGGTTATTGCTTACAAACTAGACTTGAATGCCCAAAATAAAACACGTCTAAATGTATCTAAGAGTTATATGTATTTTTTTTAGGTTGGAGAAGTGTAGATGTTTATCAATACAAAATTTTGTTATTTAATAGTCAAGTTTTATAGTTATTATAATGAAATAGTTTCTCACAACAAATTTGATAAAATAAGTGAAATCTATATAATGAAGATTAATTTGTATTTAAGTTTTAGATCTTTTAATAACTAAATTTCTATTTAAATGAATAAAACAATCAAAAGTAAGAAATAGAGAACATAATGAAACACACACATACATATCTAGACAATCAACATAATTATTTTCCTAGGAAATCCTCATGGGAGACAAGCAACCCTAAAAAGTAATGATGCTCTACTCCTTTTTCCCTAGGAAATCCTTATGGGAGAAAAACAACACTAAAATGTAAACATGCTCTACTCTCTCCTTTCTGGTATGGAAAATATGTAAGTACAAAGAAAGAGGTAATCTCTCTAGAGTTAGCTAAGACTTTTGGCGTGTAAGGTTGCTATAAAAACTTAACTTCATACATTTTTCTCTCTAACTTCACACTCCTAGTTGTATTTTCAACTATGGAACAAAATACAATAACACAAAATGAAACTCTTATTCCTCCTAGTGGCCAAGTATTTAACATAGCGTGATAGCCAACTAGGTGTAAGATTTGACTCCGTCAACCATTAACGAGGTTTGTGATTTTAGACCTTTTAGAGTCTTGCTAAAATTCCACATGTAGCTAGCTTGCTATGCATGAGTAATGGAGCTAAAATGACATTCTCTCGTACCATGGTGGTCAACATGATAGGTCAACTTACTAAAGGCATAAATTTTGAATGAACTTCATTTGATGTTTTTCTTGCACCATTGGATATGTCTTTAAGTGTAGAATAATGGTCAAGATTTCGGCATAAGGGATAATCGTTTGACCCCCAGAAATTTCATTTAATACCTCAAAATGACTCCAAAAGGTTTTAGACCCCAATTCTCCACCCACCATTAAAATGACCCTACAAGTTGATTCTTTCAGTTTTTTCACTCTATAAGCATCAAAATATATGACAAATAATATAATTATCCAATCTAGACCATTATTTAATAATTTGTTAAAATTATGAGTAAGATATACATCATGGAATTTAAATAAATAGCATTAATTCATTGAACACCCTTGTACATTCCTTGTTGATACTTTGAAGGTAATACATTTTGAAAAATAATTTGCTTATGGATTCTATTTTCCACATTCTCTCAACCATATCAAAAACCTTCTTATAATATTTGAAACCATCTATATACAACTTTTCATTTGTTTCGATAGGAATTAACATATTGAAATATTAATTGTATTTATGTCTTGTGTGCTAAGGAAGGGAGGTCGTGAAGCTTAGGAGAAGAGATAGTATTTGTTAAGTTAGGAGGGATACTTTTTATGAGATAGAATTAATTTAAAATGCTTCCTAAGATTATGTAACTTTCGAACCATAATTACAAATTTATTTATTTCTTTACTTATCATTTAGTTGCTAAAAGTTGAAGAATTTATGTTGGTAAATAATTAATTAGCTCTATTTAAATCATTTACCACTTTTGGGTTTTTTGTTTTCGTGATTTCATTCATAATTTCACTTTTTTGCATTGTCAATTTCAATTTTTCACACCACATGTGTTGGCAATATGATGCAATGTGTTGTCCTTGATGGAAACCTACTTGATGAAGTTGTCCTTGATGGAAACCTACTTGATGAGTTGCCTATGATAAGCAACCTATGTGTTAAATATGTAAGGATGATGTATCTATAGAGCAGTTCAGATGTGACAAAGAAAAGAATTCCAGTAAGTGCCACAATAAGATATGTCACAAAGCATACGCGGGTTTGTAAAGGCAAAGTAGCGTATGTACGCGGAAAAGTATGTACCAAGTAGCGTATGCCTATTTGCGCTCTAAATTTATAAAACCAGGGGACATTACCATGGTATTGGCCCACTGTATTGAGCGTTGGATTATCTATTTGATCCCGTCCAGGATTACCATCAGCGGTTGAGTGGTTTTGACTCATGGTATTGACAAAGGCTAAATCTATATAAGGAGAAGAAGATCATAGTGCAAGGGTGTGCATGTGTAAGGGTTGTTAATAAATAAATCTCCTTAAGAGATATCTACATGGATGAACTCTGTTCTTAATTGTTAGATCTGAATCTATGATGCACCCATGGATATAATGATGGTTCAAGATCTCTAGATCTGATGATGATGAATCTCCAAAATGACCTACTGAAAGGATGGTGAAGAACTGGCGCAAGTCTGCTGAAATAAATGAATAAATCTAGGTAATTTTTATAGATCTGGTATGTTCTACAAAATTTATTTTTTACAGATCTATACGCTAGTTGGTTTCAACAAAAGCGCGTATATACGCGGGTTCACTACATGAAAAGTGCGTATGGAAGTTAGGGTTTTTGAAGAATAAAATACACAGAAGTATACGCGGGTTGATGTGCAGGAAAGCGCGTATGTACGCGGATTCAGTAAAGCAAAGTAGCGTATTCTATTTGAATCAATGTCTGTTCAGGGTTGAGTTTGTATCTGCATATCTATTCTGAAGTCTGGGTTTTAATAAATCATTCACTCTGAAGTATTTCTGCATGGGTAACAGTTTATTGATTGATCTGAATTAATAATGTACCTATGAAGAAAATGATGAAAAGCGATCTCTAGATCTGAAATGATTATGTATTTTCTAGATCTGTTTATGGAATGATTAGATCTGTGATCTGGTGAATCTTTGCTGAAGTAGAGGGTGAAATCTGAGTTATCTGTTATGAAGAGCTGCATAGTTCTGAAAAGTTAAAGATCTATACGCATGTTCATCTCAGCAAAAGCGCGTATATACGTAGGTTCGTTTCAAAAAAAGCGCGTATACGCAGGTTTGTCTCTGTGAAAGCGCGTATATACGCAGGTCCAGTGAAGTAAAAGCGCATATGGAATCTAAGGTTTTGCTGAAGTGTGTGGAATGAAATTTCTGATCTGTTTTGTTGTTTTACTGCTATCTTTCAATGATGTATTCATACAGTTCTGGGTTGTTTGAATATGTTGCTGATTATGTTGATTGAAGATCAAGTTGTTGGTTGATTGGTTGATGGAGTTATAAGTTTCAGTTTGATGTATGGAGTGGGTCCAGTCTGAAAATCTGATGAAAAGTGGCCTACAAAGTATGTTGTGTGGAAGTTGTTGGATCCAGTATGAAAATTGATGAAACGTGGTCCATGGTAGTGTTTAGGGTCGAAGCCTTCAGTGAGGGGGTTAGAGCTCCCTTCCAGTAGTGGCTGGAGAACGAGAGAAGGTTGTAGCCTTCTGCAAGTGGGTGCTTGCGTGCTGGAATGAGTCTGCACCAGTACAAAATTGTAAGAAGTTTTCTTTATAATAAATATTGAAGACAGAGACGACAGCAGCGGTGGTTTTCTCCCGAATTGGGTTTCCACCTTAAATACCAGTGTTCATGTGTGTTTCTTATGTGTGATGGTTTATTATGTTATTACTGCACATGCTTACTGCTTACTAAACATCTGATGAATGAATGATGCAATGATCTAAGTAAAGTATTAAATGCATAATAAGATCTCTGGACATACACAAGTTTTCTTAAGGATATCTGCGTGTATACACGAGTTGGGTTCAGTAAAGTAGCATATGGTTTTTTTAAGAAAAATAAAAGGTGAAAAGTTTTCAGTCTGCTCTAAATACTGATTCACCCCCCCCCCCCCCCTCTCAGTCTTTTTCCCAACAATTGGTTTCAGAGCAGGTCCTTCTGAAAAAAGCTTAGCCGCTAGAAGGAAGATCAAACAAGATGAGCAATCAAGATGGAACAACATCTATCAGGCCTCCACTCTTCAACGGAAACAATTTAATCTTCTGGAAAACAAGGATGAGATCCTATCTTTAGTCTCTGGGAGCAGATGTATGGGCTATTGTTGAAGGAGGATATCAATATCCAACAGCAATACCAACAGATCCAACAGAAAGAAAGAATTATGAAACAAATGCAAAGGCAGTCAATGCTCTATTGGGAAGTCTAACTGAAACAGAATTTGTCAAAGTCATGCAGCTGGATACTGCAAAGGCAATATGGGACAAAATCATTCTAAGTTATGAAGGCGATGCAAAGGTAAAAAGTGTTAAACTCCAAACTCTCAGAATTCAATATGAGAATATAAAAATACATAATGAGGAGAGCATTGCCAATTTCTTTTTACGTCTTGATGATATTGTAAATCGTATGAGAAATCTGGGAGAAATAATAACCGAATCTACTTTGGTTGAGAAAGTTTTAAGATCACTAACGGCAAAATTTGAGTCAAAATTTTCTGCTCTTAAAGAAAAGCAGGATCTTCAAAATCTTACTATGGTGCAACTTCATGGCATACTAACTGCATGTGAAATGAGAAGAGGAGGACCATCTGAAGTCAAAGAAGTCGTCTTTAGAGCTTCTACAAAAGGGAAAGAAGTACAAGAGACAGAAGGATCAGGGTATATCTCAGAAGAAGATGAGGTAAATTTTGTAAAGAAACTCCAACTTGGCACAGGACGGTTCAGAAGTAAGCTTCCTTTCAAATGTTTTGCTTGTGGAAGAGTTGGTCATTATGCTACTAAGTGTCCTCATAAAGAAACACATGAAAAAGGGAAGGAAGTAGCAAGAAGGAATAAGAATCGGTTTAGCACTAGAAAAAGTTACTATACTCATGAAGACAGTGGTGGGTTATCTGATAGTGAGGAAGAATGTGAACAACATCTTAGACTTCTCATGGCATTTGAAAAGGAATCTAGAGAAGAAAAAGATACTTTTATGGATGCGTTAGAGGAAAATTATTTTCTTGATGAATTCAATCAACTCAAAATATGCTTAGAAGAAAGTAAAATATCCATAGAAACTCTGAAAAATCAGCTTGAAGAAAAGGAGAAACACAATGATAAATTAGAGTGTGAAATAGTAAGTCTAAGAAAATAAATTGGGAAAGTAAAGACTTTGAATCTTAGATTTGCTAAAGGATCTGAAACCTTAGATGAGATTATCAAGGTACAACGTTCTCCTCTTATAAAGACAGGTCTTGGATATATTAGAGAATCTTCTCAGGCTTCAGCACCAAATTATCTAAAAGTAGCTACAGCTAGTATACAACATTCTGCCACTTAGCAAGGGAATAAAGAATATTTACAGGTAAAGCATGATCATCTCAATTCAAAGAACACTAACAGGAATATCTTTCAAAGAAACACCAATCAACAGGTAAATTCAAGTAGAAGATTTCATGATCGCGTAAATTTCTTCTTCAATGGACAATGTTTTTCATGTCACAATTTTGGTCATAAAGTTGTTCAATGTGTTGCATATAAAACCATCATGACAAGAGAAGCAAGAAAGAAAATGATTGATATTGGAATAAATAAGAATACCTATAACAACTTTTCTCCTCTTCAAAATGAAGTTGAATGTGCTTATTGCAATAACTTTTTCCATGAAGAATCTGAATGCAGGAGCAAAGTTCAGCCAAAAGAGCATTTTCCTTCAAGCTCCAAAGTGTGGAAAAAGAAGGAATTACAGGTTGAAAATTGTGGCATAGATTTATTTGCAGAAGGTGAAGAAAACCAATGGTACATTGATAGTGGATGCTCAAAACACATGACAGGTGACAAAAACAAACTTCTTGCATATAGTGCTCTAGAAAAAGAAAAGAATGTTACATTTGGAAATGATACTCCTGCTATCATTAAGGGAAAAGGGTCTGTTTTTCTAAAAGAAAGGGTGAAAGCTAATAATGTCATGTATGTGGATGGATTAAATCATAACTTGTTAAGTGTAAGTCAAATGTGTGATCAAGGAACTGAAGTTGTCTTTAGTTCAAAAGAATGTGTGGTACGTGATCTTGATACAGGTAAAACAATTATAAAAGGAAAAATAACTCCAAGCAACCTGTATGTATTGAAGAACTGCAAAGAACAATTTTACTTGAGTAAATCTTCAGAAAAATGGCTATGGCATAGAAGGTTGGGGCATCTGAGCTTCTCTCAAATCAACAAATCAAGCAGACTTAAAGTTGTTCGTGATCTTCCCAATATTACTCTACCTGAAAATATCATATGCAAATCTTGCCAATTCGGTAAGCAAACCAGAGTGAAATTTAATGCCAAGGAAGGATCATCAAGTAAGCCTCTTGAACTCATTCATACTGACATATGTGGACCTGTGAGGAAAAAGTCACCACGTGGTGAACAATACTATATCTTATTTATTGACGATTTCTCTAGAATGTGTTGGATTGGGTTGATTAAACACAAAGATGAAGCATTTAAGAAATTTCATATCTTCAAAGCACTGGTTGAAAATGAATTAGATCTAAAAATCAAGTGTCTTAGATCTGATCGAGGAGGAGAATATACATCAGATGAATTCCTTGAATTTTGTGAACAACATGGCATAAAAAGACAGTTTTCTGTAGCTGGCACTCCACAACAAAATGGCGTAGCAGAAAGAATGAATAGAACAGTTCAAAAAATGGCTAGAGCTATGCTTGATGATTCCGGAACACCTAACACATTTTGGGGAGAAGCAGCACATACAGCGGTAAATATTCTTAACAAGGCACATGTTCGTGTAAATAGTGATAAAACTCCATATGAACTCTGGTATGGTAATCCTCCCACTGTGAAGCATTTTAGAGTTTTTGGAAGAAAATGCTTTATCAAAAATAATGATGAAAAACTTGGCAAGTCTGAACCCATAGCATATTAAGGAATACTTCTTGGTTACTCCTCTAGGAGTAGAGCATATAAATGTTACAATAAAAGACTTCGGAAGATTGTTGAATGTATTGATGTTGTTATTGATGAGTCTCTTGTAGCTCCAAAAGAAGAAAAACAAACAACAGATGAAGATGATGGTGACATATATCCTTCTACATCAAATATAAATGATATAGACAGTGAACCCAATGAAGAACCCGAAGATGATTTATCTGAAAAAGCTCCATCCAAATATGTTCAAAAGAATCATCCAGAATCTCAAATTTTGGGAGAAAAGGGATCAGGTGTACAAACAAGAAGGACTCTTGTGGGATCTTCTAGCTATCTGGCATTTCTATCCACTATTGAACCACACAATTTCAATCAAGCTAGCAAAGATGAATGTTGGATTCAAGCCATGAATGAAGAGCTTGATCAAATTGAAAAGAATCACACTTGGGAATTAGTACGAAGACCTCATGACAAAAATGTCATTGGAACTAAATGGATATTCAAAAACAAGTTAAATGAGAATGGGGATGTTATAAGAAATAAAGCTAGACTTGTTTGCAAGGGGTATGCTCAACAAGAAGGTATAGACTTTGAAGAAACTTTTGCTCCTATAGCTAGACTTGAATCCATAAGAATGTTTCTTGCTTTTTCAAGCTTCCAACAAATCATGGTTTATCAAATGGATGTTAAATCTGCTTTTCTCAATGGTGACCTAGAAGAATAAGTTTATATAGAACAACCAGAAGGATTCATTTTGGGAAATGATGAAAAACTTGTTTGTAGACTTAAAAAGGCTCTATATGGTCTCAAACAAGCTCCAAGGGCATGGTACTATCGTCTTGACAAATATCTTCATCAACAAGGATTTTCAAAAGGGTCTGTTGATAGAAACTTATACACAAAAACTGAAAATGACAAACTATTGATTGTGGTTATATATGTTGATGATATCATTTTTGGAAGTAATGAAGAGTCTATGAGTCAGAAATTTTCTTCTGATATGCAGCAAGAATTTGAAATGTCTTTACTTGGGGAACTAACATTATTTCTTGGCTTGCAAGTGCAACAAGCAACAGATGGCATATTCTTATCACAAGAAAAATATCTTAAGCAAATTCTGAAGAAGTATGGCATGGAAGAGTGCAAACCTGTAAGTACACCAATGATAACCAGATGTAATCTCAGTTCTCATAATGATTCTCCCACGGTGAATCAACCAGAATACAGATCTATGATAGGAAGTCTACTTTATCTCACTGGGACTAGACCAGACATTATGCATGCAGTTGGGATTGTTGGACGATTCCAAGCTAATCAAAAAGAGTCTCACCTTCAGGCTGTCAAAAGAATATTCAAATATCTACAAGGAACTCAAGACTTTGGACTATGGTATCCAAATAATGCTGATCTCACTCTTCATGCTTACATTGATGCAGATTGGGCTGGAAATGTTGATGATCGGAAAAGCACTAGTGGTGGTGCATTCTATATGGGGCCCCGGTTAGTATCTTGGTTCAGCAAGAAGCAAAGCTCTATTGCCTTATCTACAGCAGAAGCAGAATATGTGGTTGCCGCATCATGTTGCACTCAACTTCTTTGGATGATGCAAACCTTACAAGAAATTCAAATCAAATGTTCACCTCCTATCTCCATTATGTGTGATAATACAAGTGCCATCAGTATCTCAAAGAATCTTGTTATGCATTCTAAGACCAAGCACATTCCCATCAAGTATCACTTCTTACGTGAACAGGTGCTTGAAAAAAAGGTGAAGTTGGAGTATGTTCCCTCCAAAGAACAAGTTGTTGATATATTTACCAAACCTTTACCCAGGGAAGCGTTCTAATATCTCAGACAGAAGCTGGGAGTAGTCTCTACCATGCAGAAGATATGATCTACTTAAATACAGAAGATTAAATTGGATACGTGGATTTCCTGAAGGACAGTCGCGTATATATGCGAGTTTATACACAGAAAACCGCGTATGGGTATTTGCTGACAAATTTTTTCTCTGGGACAGCATTCTTCAGCACAGTTGCCGTGTTGTTGGGTATCTCTGGTGATGTTCCAGCTCTCATATTTCTGTTTCATTCTCTAATGCTTCTGATGAAGATGCCTTGATGATTTGCTGTTGAAAGTGTTTAGGATGCACAAGCTAAGGGGGAGCTTTGGTCATATGGAAAGGATGCATTGTTGGCATTCTAATTATTTTCTATGGTCTGATCTCATGCTTGAGATTCTTTGGTCTTGATTGTATAAGTTATTTATATATTTTTATGAAAAGGTTATACCTATGATGTAAATTGTTATATTCAGTCATGTAAGGACTTCTTCAAATTTGTAAACCCACTTGGTTGGGTAATTGAGTCAAAATGTGTAAACCCACTTGGTTGGGTACTTGAGTCACTTATGTAAATCCACTTGGTTGGATCATTGATGTAAGTATGAGTCCTTGGTGATAGGAAAGGTCATAGAGTCATGTACTTCATTGAAAAATATGTTTGAAGATTCAGCATGAACTCAGGGGGAGCAAGCATGGTAACTTCAATGCACATCAGATCTACAGAGCTCTTCTTTCTACAAGAGAAGAAAAACCTTGTTTGGTTTTGATCCGCCCTTTACCCTTGATGTCAAAGGGGGAGAGTATCATGGTGTTTGAATAATGGTTATAATCAATGTATCTATCTATTGTGGTGATCAAACACCATCATGGTTGCCATCAAGTCCAAAGGGGGAGATTGTTGGCAATATGATGCAATGTGTTGTCCTTGATGGAAACCTACTTGATGAAGTTGTCCTTGATGGAAACTAACTTGATGAGTTGACTTTGGATAGCAACCTATTTGTTAATAATGTAAATCTGATGTATCTACAGAGCAGTTCAGAAGTAACAAAGAAAGAAATTCCAGTAAGTGCCAGAGTAATGATGAATAAGATATGTCACAAAGCATACGCGGGTTTGTAAAGGCAAAGTAGCGTATGTACGCGGAAAAGTACGTACCAAGTAGCATATTCCTATTTGTGCTCTGAATTTATAAAACCAGGGGACATTACCATGGTATTGGCCCACTGTATTGAGCACTGGATTATCTATTTGATCCCGTCCAGGATTACCATCGGCGGTTGAGTGGTTTTGACTCATGGTATTGACAAAGGCTAAATCTATATAAGGAGAAGAATATCATAGTGCAAGGGTGTGCATGTGTAAGGGTTGTTAATAAATAAATCTCCTTAAGAGATATCTACATGGATGAACTCTGTTCTTAATTGTTAGATCTAAATCTATGATGCACCCATAGATATAATGATGGTTCAAGATCTCTAGATCTGATGATGATGAATCTCCAGAATGACCTACTGAAGGGATGGTGAAGAACTGGCGCAAGTCTGTTGAATTAAATGAATAAATCTGGGTATGTTTTATAGATCTGGTCTGTTCTACAAAAAAAAAATTTATAGATCTATACGCTAGTTGGTTTCAACAAAAAGGCGTATATACGCGGGTTCACTACATGAAAAGCGCGTATGGCAATTATGGTTTTTGAAGAATAAAATACACAGAAGTATACGCGGGTTGATGTGTAGGAAAGCGCGTATGTACGCGGATTCATTAAAGCAAAGTAGTGTATTCTATTTGAATCAATGTTTGTTCAGGGTTGAGTTTGTATCTGCATATCTATTCTGAAGTCTGGGTTTTAATAAATACTTCACTCTGAAGTATTTCTGCATGGGTAACAGTTTATTGATTGATCTGAATTAATAATGTACCTATGAAGAAAATGATGAAAAGGGATCTCTAAATCTGAAATGACTATGTATTTTCTAGATCTTTTTATGGAATGATTAGATCTGTGATCTGGTGAATCTTTGCTTAAGTAGAGGGTGAAATCTGAGTTATCTGTTCTGAAGAGCTGCATAGTTCTAAAAAATTACAGATCTATACGCAGTTCATCTCAGCAAAATCGCGTATAAACGCAGGTTTGTTTCAGCAAAAGCGCGTATACGCAGGTTTGTCTCTGTGAAAGTGCGTATATACGCAGGTCCAGTGAAGTAAAAGCGCGTATGGAATCTAGGGTTTTGCTGAAGTGTGTGGAATGAAATGTCTGATCAGTTTTGTTGTTTTACTGCTATCTTTCAATGATGTATTCATACAGTTTTGGGTTGTTTGAATATGTTGCTGATTATGTTGATTGAAGATCAAGTTGTTGGTTAATTGGTTGATGGAGTTATAAGTTTAATTTTGATGTATGGAGTGGGTCCAGTCTGAAATCTGATGAAAAGTGGCCTACAAAGTATGTTGTGTGGAAGCTATTGGATCCAGTATGAAAATTGATGAAACATGGTCCATGGTGGTGCTGAGGGTCGAAGCCTTCAGTGAGGGGGTTGGAGCTCCCTTCCAGTAGTGGCTGGAGAACGAGAGAAGGTTGCATCCTTCTGCAGGTGGGTGCCTGTGTGCTGGTATGAGTCTACACCAGTACAAAATTGTAAGAAGTTTTCTTTATAATAAATATTGAAGACAGAGACGACAGCAGCGGTGGTTTTCTCCCGAATTGGGTTTCCACCTTAAATACTGGTGTTCATGTGTGTTGCTTATGTGTGATGGTTTATTCTGTTATTACTGCACATGCTTACTGCTTACTAAACATCTGATGAATGAATGATGCAATGATCTAAGTAAAGTATTAAATGCATAATAAGATCTCTGGACATACGCAAGTTTTCTTAAGGATATCCACGTGTATACGCGAGTTGGGTTCAGTAAAGTAGCGTATGGTTTTTTTAAGAAAAAGAAAAGGTGAAAATTTTTCAGTCTGCTCTAAATACTGATTCACCCCCCCCCCCCCCGCCCCTCTCAGTATTTTTCCCAACAGAAAAAATCTAACTCATCGAATTTCCTCAATTGAAGAGTGATCCTTTTCAATGTTGGGGAGTTGGTTTCACCACCCCCTCCCCCTCTTTTACTTTAGAGACTTTTCTTATTACAATGATTGAGTTTTCTAGAACCAACATTCTCTTTATGCCTCTACTGATGGCTAGCTCTAGTCCTTTCGAGAGAGCCAAAAATTCAACTTGGTTGTTTGTTAAAGTGTCAAACACCCAAGAAGATCAATGGGGTAGAAGATCACCCCTCTTGCTCCTACGATCCTTGAACATGTAAAAATATTCTTAACAAGGAATATTCACCCTCATTTTTTCATGGAGATTCTTAATTTTTAAATAGGTTTTATTACAATATCATGGGCCAATACAATGGTTTATCAATACCATATGCCCAAAAAATCATAACTCATTTCATGACACTTGTTCATATGATTTTTTTTTAATTAATGAATTTAATTAAAAAGGTTAAATGGAATAAAAAATTTGGAGATAAATCTCAATATTTGACTAGTGTATACTACTAAGAATATTCTATGGAGGTTAAATCTCTACCATCCACAAATCAGGATTGATAATTAAACTAGAAATTGCACCACATGTTGCAAAGGAAACGTCGTAACGTGGTAACCTAGGAAAGAGTAGAAACACAGGAAAGAGTAGAATACAAGGAATAAGTAAAAATTATATCCAATTTTTCTTGTTTAATGGTGTTTGTCTAATAAAACTTTGAAATTTAAACTTTGCACAATAGAGCTACAACAATTAGGAATGACGGTAATTTGAGGAATCCAATCAATATATGTTTTTTCAAAAGTATGTTCACTAATAATGTGTGCTTCTCTAAAATTTCTCTAGTATGTACATGCCAACGGTAGAAACAAATACATGTATGTTCTCTTGTGGTACAAGGGCACATTGTTTCCATGGTGCCACCAATAGATAAATGGAAGGAAAAATGGAACTGAATCCTAAAAGGTCTGCATCGAAAGCTTCCTATAATCACCAAAGTTTTAAACACATAATCCTTGTGACAAAGATTGCAGTTCAAAAACACCTTATCAATGTCAAGCTTAATGCTAAAAACAACATGAGTACATATATTTTCACATTTCAACATAGTTCAAGTAGGATTTTTGGATTTAAACTGTGTCAAATTTTATAAACATATTAGAGACTGCTTGGTAGTTGACTTGCATATGAGCCTCCAATCCAATTTTTTTTATGTTAGACAACTCTATGTAATAGTTATCCTATCCATAGTCCTAATTACTCCGATGATTAGTGCACTCTATTAATGGGTTAACAAATTATCACTATGACAAGTTGCACTTCATAAGAGACTACTAAGAAGCTTAAGTATGGTATATAGTTCTAATATTTACGCTAGTGGGTTAAGCATTTGATGAGATGATATTTTTTTGTATTTGGATGTTTCTATGACTGTTGACAATGGGTTGCATTTTTTTATATTGAAAATGTGTCAATTTAAGGGATCTAAAAGTTTACAAAATTTGAATTTGTCACTTGAAACAATTCAACATTTGGGGAACCTTATGCAAAATTGGATATCGAACAAAAATTAAAAATGTTGCTTGCTACAATAATAAAACTTTGCACATGACATCCTGTCAATTCAAACCTATATCTTGAAGGTCAACATAAAGGATAAAACACCAAATTACTTATATCTATATAGAATTTAAAACTTCCATCATGACTCAATAACAACATAAATATTAGTATTTCATCATTAATAGGAAAGAGACAAATAAACAAATAGTAATGAGGCAATAGCATATATCCTACTTGATCAAGAACTACACCATTCCCAACTATTTTAAGTAAATGATTTAAATCAATCATTTCATAACACAAGTAATCTCATATCATCTTTAATTAACAATGCAATTAAGATAGTTTTTGTTATAAGGGATTAAGATACAATTTCTTTGGATTAGTTACTAGGCTTAACGGGTAACTATTCCAATTTCCAACAAAATTGCCCATGACTATGCACCCTACCTCATCCTTATGGATGACATTGCTAAATAACCAAAAAATGATAAAATGCGTCTCTGAAAATGATCTAATTAAAATTACACCCTAAGTCAAAGGTGGGTTGAAGGGTAAGAAAAAGTTGGTTTTTGATGTTTTCCCCACCAATATTCAAGTCTCTGGACAATGAAAAGCTTGTGTTTGTGTCGTTCTTCATGGATGTCTTATTACATGCAACAAACGGATGTTCTAGTACATGCAACAACAATTTAGTAGTTGGAGGCAAATGCAAATAAGGGGATTCCTTGAGGGAATACATAACCCACATACAACCTATTAGCCAAATAATCAAGAAGTGATGATGTTAGTTGCAATTTCTCCTAGCTAGGGGTTGTTGAGATTCAACAAGATGATGATCCTAGTGAAAATTAAGCACCTACACTAGGTGGGGCCCGAAGGCTATTTTTAGGTGTATGTCTATTTTTAGAATGGTAGAGAAAATTCTATTTATAGCAGAATTCTATTTATAGATGTTGAGAAAATTATATTTATAGATGATGTTCTATTTTTAGATGTATGTGTGAAGTCTATTTATGGATCGCATGTCTATTTATAGATGCATGTCGACTATTATTATCCCTTAATAATAGTTGGACAATAAATATTAAGCTATTCTCTTGAAGCACTTGAAATCAATTAACTGAAGTGGAAAACTAGTTAGCTGAAGGAATTTTGAGTTCTAAGGTTAGTTGGTGGGACATGCAAGTGGACTTAGTTGTAACCGAGTGATTCAAAGTTGTAACAAAGTTGGATGTGTAGTTATGTGAGTTGTAAAGTAGCTTAACTCAGTTAAGTGAGTTAAACTCGGTTGTGCTAGTTGTAACTAGTTGTAAATAAAGATACACTAGTGAGAGATCAGTGAATTAAATATTAATTAATTCACATGGAGTGATCTCACATGCAACTGAAGATTTACTATTATTAACTACATGCATGTCAAATCCAGTGGAGACCCAGTTGAGAGGTAGGTGAAAGAGACAGCTGATTATCAATTGTACTATATTGTATTACACTCATGCAAGCCAAACACACATTGGATATGCTCATGAGGATTGCGTAGTCAAGGATTGTCTGATTGCATTGAATTGGTCTTTGTAATCAACTTGGATTGCGCAGTGGAGGCAGCCTGTTGTAAGGCAGAAAATTAGCTAAGGCATTTGCCAAATTTCTACATGACAATGTGAGACGATTGTATATTGTACTAAGAGATCTTGGAGTAGGATTTTTTATGATATTGTTTCATGATCCATGATATATACATAATATATGATAGTGGGGTTTTTAGCTTTATAATTTCCCGGTAAAACATCAATGTTATGTGTGAATGATATTTCTTCTTGATATTGCAATTGGCGATCGTGTTTTAAATTTCCACAAGAATTTTTGTAGAAGAGATTTTGTATTTAATAGTGGCATATAATTGTTAGATCAAGAGAGTCCAGGCAATACATAATTGTATTAAACTTTCTACATGGTATCAGAGCACAGAAGATTGCAATTTTGAAGCAGTAGTTGAGTTTGTTGGTGGAAACAATTCGAATTTGCTGCAATAATTTCTTGGTGCGACAGTTGAGTAGACATCGAAATGGCTTTCAATGGCTTGCGGCTAGAGTATGCACTCAAGGGTAGCTTGAAATACATTGCCTAGAAGGATAGGATGGAGGCGGTGCCTAAAGATAATGGCTTGAAGGAATTCATCGACAGTGATGTTCCTAAGCCCACTTCGACGAATGTTGCATTACTTGATGCATGGAAAAAGAAAGTAGTGAAGACGAGAAGAATTATGTTGGAAGGTGTACAAGACCACATTGTCTCAAGCCTTCATGGGAAATCCACTCCATATGCTATGCAGAAGGCTTTGAAGAATATTTTCCAAAGCAGCAGCAACCATAGGAAATTGGCGCTGAAGGATAAACTCAGAAAGATCAAGATGGAAAAGGGTGACAATATTCCAAAGTATCTCACAAATTTTGTCCAATGTCGGGATGAACTGGGGAGTGTGGGAATCACTGTTGCCGATGATGATTTGGTGAGCTTGGCTCTCTTGGGACTTCCTAAGAGTTGGCATAGTTATCAAGACTCTGTCAACGAATGGGAAAAACTGTCAGATTGGGAACAATTGTGGTCGGATCTAGTGCAGGAGGATTTCAGGCGGAACACCAGAGATGGCTCTTCATAAAAGCATGATTATGAAGAGGATTGTGCTTTGGCTTCCAAGGCAAGGAAATGGAAGGGGAAGAAGCTCCACTCAAAATATGAGTCTAAAGGAAAGAAGTTGGATTTGTCCAAGGTGAAGTGTTTTCACTGTCACGAACATGGGCATCTCGCCACTAAATGCCCACAGAAAAAGAAGAACAAGAAGGTTGTTGGAGCTGCAGCTGGTGAGGCCCTTGCCTCGCAATTTGAACTTGATTTCTCTTTGATCACATGCTTGGTATCAAGCGCAATGGGATCGGTGTGGTATCTTGATAGTGGTGCTTGTTGGCAATATGATGCAGAGTGTTGTCCTTGATGGCAACCCACTGAATGAAGATTAAGACATGAGATGGTTGACATGTGTTTTCCTTGATGGAAAACCACCTGATGAAGCTATTCTTGACTTGATGGACTTGGTAAATGACGTAAAATTGATATGAAATGATGTTTGCTAGCAATATGATGCTAAGTGTTGTCCTTGAATGGAAACCCACTTGATGAAGATGATGGCAACTTACTTGATGAAGTTGTGCTCAATAGAATATGTCCTGATGAACTAAATATGATGTATCTACAGTGTGTACAGAAGGCAATGAAGAAAGGAATTCAGAAAGTGCTCAAAGTATGATGAAAAGAGTATGTCTCAAGGCATACGTGGATCTGTCTAGGGGAAGTCGCGTATGCACGCGGGAAAGAACGTGACAAGTCGCGTATGGGAAAAAAGCGCTCATAAAGTGCAAAACCAGGGGTAACCACCATGGTATTGACCCATTGTATTGGGTAATGATTCGTCTAAATGACCCCGTCCAGGAATACCATCGGAAGTAATGTGGTTTTGACTCATGGTATTGAAAAAGGGTAAACCTATATAAGGAGAAGAAATTCATTGTGCAAATCAGGGATGAGGGTGCAAGATGTCTGAGCTTGAATGAATACTTCTCTCTGAAGTAGATCTGAATGGAAAGGGTTACAGTTGAATGATAAATCTGAATGTATAATGCACCAATGATGATGAAGGGGATCTAGATTTGAAATGTGCTTGTATTTGCTAGATCTATTTATGAAATGATTAGATCTGTGATGACGCGAACATCTGTCTGAGGTAAAGGGTAAAATCTGAAGTGATGTATCTGTTGTGAAGAATTGCAATGACATTGAAGTCTGAAGAACCATAATCTAGTTCGCCGAAGAGGAAGCGCGTATATACGTGGCTTCGCTGAAGAGAAGCATGTATGCGCAATGAAATTGGATATGTAATATCTACAGAAGTATACGCTGGTTTATGTGAACGGAAGCGCGTATATACGCGACATCAGTGAAATGAAAGCGCATATGCAAACTAGGGTTTGCTGAAGTCTGTGGTAAGAAATGACTAATCTGTTCTGATGTACTCTACTGTTCTGAGTTGTCTGTTTCAGTTTGGTTGAATGATGGAGCTTAAATATGTGAAGAGGGTCCAGTCTGAAAATATGATGAAACGTGGCCTGCAAGTGGTGTCCTAAAGGAAGCTTTGGATCCAGTGTGAAAATTGATGAAACGTGGTCCATAGAGGTGTTGAGGGTTGTAGCCTTCAGTCAGGGGGTTGTAGCTCCCTTCCAGGTGAGGCTGGTAAACGAGATCAGGGGGTTGTAGCTCCCTTCCAGGAGAGGCTGGTAAACGAGTCAGGGGGTTGGAGCTCCCTTCCAGGAGAGGCTGGTAAACGAGCACAGGTGGGTGCCTACGTGCTGGTAGGAGTCTGCACCAGCACATATGTTGTAAGATGTTTTCTCTATAATAAAATATTGAAGGCTGAGCAACTGCAGCGGTGGTTTTCTCCCGACTTGGGTTTCCATCTAAAAATCCTGGTGTTCATGTGTGATGCTTTGTGTGATGGTTTATTCTATTGTTACTACACATGTTTACTGTTAACTTAACATCAGATGATTGAATAGCGCAAAGAACTAAGTTAATAAATATCTGCATATTTAGATCTCTGCTAATACGCGAGTTTCATGAAGGATATCCACGTATATACGCGGGTTTACTAAAGGAAAGTAGCGTATGGGTTTTAGAGAGTGAAAAAGTAAAAAAATTTGAATATGCTGTAAATAATGATTCACCCCCCCCCCCCTCTCAGTATTTTTCCCAACAATTGGTATCAGAGCAGGTTCTTCTGCAGAAGCTTGATCGCTTGAAGAGATCCGTCACAATGGGAAGTCAAGAAGGAGTGATGTCTATAAAGCCACCTCTATTCAATGGAAGCAATCTGATATTCTGGAAGGTACGAACAAAAGCATATCTGCAAAGTCTTGGTGCAGATGTATGGGCAATCGTGGAAGAAGGTTATAAATACCCGGCAAGTATTCCTACTGATGCAGCAGAAAGGAAGAAGTATGAAATCAATGCCAAAGCAGTGAATGTCTTATTAGGAAGCATGTCTGAATCAGAATTTGCTAAAGTAATGCAGCTACATTCAGCAAAAGAAATATGGGACAAAATCATTCTAAGCTATGAAGGAGACACAAAGGTAAAAAGTTCAAAACTCCAAACTCTTAGAATTGAATATGAAAATTTGAAGATGCATAGTGATGAAAGTATTGCCCATTTCTTCTTACGTCTGGATGATATTGTAAATCGAATGAGAAATTTGGGTGAAACCATAATTGATACTACTCTGGTAGAAAAAGTCTTAAGATCCTTGACTTCAAAATTTGACTCTAAAGTTTCAGCTATTGAAGAAAGGCAAGATCTGCAAACTCTTACTATTGTTCAATTACATGGTATTCTGACTGCTTTTGAAATGAGACAAGGAGGTCCCTCTCAAATCAGAGAAGCTGCTTTTAAGGTATCTGCAAGAGGAAAAGAAAAGGAATTTGTCAAATAATCCAGCTACATATCCGATGAAGAAGAAGTGAATTTCGTAAGAAAACTCCAACTAGGAACTGGAAGATTCAAAGGTAAGCTTCCTTTCAAATGTTTTGAGTGTGGAAAAGTTGGTCATTATGCTGCAAAGTGTCCTTATAAAGGAAAAGAAGTAGTAAGAAGGAATAAGAACTGATCTAGCTCTAAGAAAAGTTACTATACTAATGAAAACAGTGATGGGTCATCTGATAGTGAGGAAGAATTTGAAGAAGATCTTAGACTTCTCATGGCATTTGAACAAAAAAAGAAAAGGATACTTTTATGGATGCTCTAGAGGAAAATGATTTTCTTGAAGAAAACAATCAACTCAAACTACCCTTAGAAGAATATAAAATTCTCTTAGAAGAACAAAAGATAATCAGAGAGACCATTGAAAAGCAGTTTGAAGAAGCAAAGAAACACATTGAGAAATTAGAATGTGAAGTGGTAAGTCAAAGAAAAGAAGTTGAGAAAGTAAAGACTTTGAATCTTAGATTTGCTAAAGGATCTGAAACCTTAGATGAGATTATCAAGGTACAACGTTCTCCTCTTCTAAAGATAGGTCTTGGATATACCGGAGAATCTTCTCAAGCTTCAGCACCAAATTATCTAAAAGCAGCTACAGGTGGTTTACTACTTTCAGCCACTCAGCAAGGAAATAAAGGATCTTTACAGGTAAAGCATGACCATCTCAATTCAAGGAACACTAACAGGGATAGCTTTCAAAGAAGCTACAACCAACAGGTAAATTCAAATAGAAGATTTCATGATCGCAGAAATTTCTACTTCAATGGGCAATGTTTCACATGTCACAATTTTGGTCATAAATCCGTTCAATGTGTTGCATATAAAACCATCATGACAAGAGAAACAAGAAAGAAAAGGTTGGATACTGAACCAAAGAAGAATACCTATAACAACTTTTCTCCTCTTCAAAGTGAAGTTGAATGTGCTTATTGCAATAACTTTGGCCATGAAGAATCTGAATGCAGGAGCAAGATCCAGCCAAAAGAACATGTTCCCTCAAGTTCTAAAGTATGGAAAAAGAAAGAACCGCCGGTTGAAAATTGTGGGATAGCATTATTTGCAGAAGGTGAAGAAAATCAATGGTACATTGATAGTGGGTGCTCAAGACACATGACAGGTGACAAAAGCAAACTCCTTTCATATAATTGCTCTAGAAAAGGAAAAGAAAGTAACATTTGGAAATGATTCTCCTCGTCGTAATTAAAGGAAAAGGGTCCCGTGTTTCTAAAAGAAAAGGTGAAGGCTAACGATGTCATGTATGTGGATGGATTAAGGCATAATATGTTGAGTGTAAGTCAAATGTGTGATCAAGGAACCGAAGTTGTCTTTAGTTCAAAAGAGTGTGTGGTTCATGATCTTGATACAGGGTAAAATTATTATAAGAGGGAAAAGAAATCCAAGCAACTCCGTATATACCGAATCGCAAAGATCAATGTTACTTGAGCAAGTCTTCGAAAAATTGGCTATGGCATAGAAGGTCAGGGCATCTCGAGCTTCTCTCAAATCAACAAAGCAAGCAGACTTCAAGTCGTTCGTGATCTTCCCAATATTAATCCACCGTAAAGTATCACATGCAAATCTTGTCAATTCAGTAAGCGTACTCGAGTTCGATTTAATGCCAAAGAAGGATCTTCAAGTAAGCCTCTTGAACTCATTCATACCGATATATGTGGACCTATGAGGAAAAAAGTCACTACGTGGGGAAGAATACTATATCTTATTTATTGATGACTACTCTAGAATGTGTTGGATCGGGTTCATTAAACACAAAGATGAAGCATTTGAAAAAATTTCGAACTTCAAAGCATTGGTAGAAAATGAATTAGATCTAAAAATCAAGTGTCTTAGATCTGATCGAGGAGGAGAATATACATCAAATGAATTCTTTGAATTTTGTGAAAAACATGGCATAAAAAGACAGCTTCTGTCAGCGAGCACTCCACAACAAAATGGCGTAGCGTAAAGAATGAATAGAACAATTCAACAAATGGCTAGAGCTATGCTTGATGATTATGGAACTCCCGACATGTTCTGGGTGAAGCAAAGACATACAAAGTAGCCTAACATACTCAACAAGGCTCATGTTCGAGTAAATAGTGACAAAACTCCATATGAACTCCGGTATGGTAATTCTCCCACCCTGTGAAGCATTTTAGAGTTTTTGGAAGTAAATGCTTTATCAAAAATAATGATGAGAAGCTTGGCAAGTTTGAACCTAGATCCGATGAAGGGATATTTCTTGGTTACTCATCTTCAAGCAAATCATACACATGTTACAATAAAAGGCTTCGAAAGATTTTTTGAATGTATTGATGTTGTTATCGATGAGTCTCCCTGCAGCCTCCTAAAGAAGAAAAACAAACAACAAAAGAAGATGATGGTGACTTATGGCCATCTACATCAAATAGAAATGATATAGACAAAGTGGATCCAATGAAGAATCTGAAAATGATCTATCTCGAAAAAGCTCCATCCGGATATGTTCAAAAGAATCATCCCGAGTCTCAAATTTTGGGAGACAAGGAATCCGGGTGTACGAACAAGGAGAACTCTGTGGGATCTTCTAGTCATCCGGCACTTCTTTCCACAAATGAACCACACAATGTCAATCAAGCTAGCAAAGATGAATGTTGGAAGCAAGCCATGGATGAAGAGCTTGATCAAATTGAAAAAAAATGACACTTGGGAATTGGTACCAAGACCACATGATAAAAATGTCATTGGAACTAAATAGATTTTCAAGAACAAGTTAAATGAGAATGGAGATGTTGTAAGAAACAAAGCTAGACCGGTTTGCAAAGGGTATACTCAACAAGAAGGTATAGACTTTGAAGAAACTTTTGCTCTCGTAGCTAGACTTGAAGCCATAAGAATGTTTCTTGCTTTTTCAAGTTATCAACAAATCAAAGTTTATCAAATGGATGTTAAATCTGCTTTATTTAATGGTGATCTAGAAGAAGTATATATAGAACAACCGGAAGGATTCATTTTGGGAAATGATGAAAATCTTGTTTGTAGACTTAAAAAATCTCTATATGGTCTCAAACAAGCTCCAAGGGCATGGTATTATCGTCTTGACAAATATCTTCATCAACAAGGATTTTCAAAGGGGTCCGCTGATAGCAACTTATACACAAAAATTGAAAATGATAAACTATTGATTGTGGTTGTATATGTTGATGATATCATTTTTGGGAGTAACGAAGAATCTATGAGTCAAAAATTTGCTTTCGTCATGCACAGAAGAATTTGAAATGTCCTTACTTGGGGAACTAACATTCTTTCTTGGCTTACAAGTGCATCAAACCTGCAGATGGTATATTCTCGTCACAAGCAAAATATCTTAAGCAAATTCTGAAGAAGTATGGCATGGAAGAATGCAAACCTCGTAAGTACACCAATGATAACTCGGATGCAATCTCGGGTTCTCATGATGATTCTCCCACAGTGAATCAACCGTAATACAGATCAATGATAGGAAGTCTACTTTATCTCACCGGGACTAGACCGGACATTATGCATGCAAAGTTGGAATTGTTGGACGATTCCAAGCTAATCCAAAAGAGTCTCACCTTCAAAGTCGTTAAAATAATTTTCAAATATCTACAAGAAACTCAAGACTTTGGTCTATGGTATCCAAATAATGTTGATCTTACTCTTCATGCTTACACCGATGCAGCATTAGGTGGAAGTGTTGATGATCTGAAAAGCACTAGTGGTGGTGCATTCTATATGGGACCCCGTGCTAGTATCTTGGTTCAAGCAAGAAGCAAAATTCTATTGCCTTATCTACATCGAGGCGTAATATGTGGTTGCCGCATCTTGTTGCACTCAACTCCTTTGGATGATGCAAACCTTACAAGATTTTCAAATCAAATGTACACCTCATGTCCCCATTAAGTGTGACAATACAAGTGCCATCGTATTTCAAAGAATCTCGTTATGCATTCGAAGACCAAGCACATTCCCATCAAGTATCACTTCTTACGTGAACAAGTGCTTGAGCAAAAGGTGAATTTGGAGTATGTTCCCTCCAAAGAACAAGTTGTCGATATCTCTACCAAACCTCTACCCGTGGGAAGCGTTCGAGTATCTAAGACAGAGCCGGGAGTGTTCTCTCGCATCAAAAGAACAAATCTGCATAAATTTAGAAGATGGCATTGGATACGCGGGTTTCTCGAAACACGATCGCGTATAATACGCGATTTCATGCACAGAAAACCGCGTATGTCTGATTGCTGACAATTTTTCTGTTTGGAGTCAGCTCTCTTCAGCACAGCTGCAGTGCTGTTTGGTATCTCTGGTGGTGCTCCAGTTCTCATAATTTTGTTTCTAATGTTTTGATAAAGATGCCTTGATGATTTTTTGATAAAAGTGTTCAGGATGCACAAACTAAGGGGGAGCCTTAGTCATATGGAAAGGTTGCTTGGATGCACAGATTCAGGGGGAGCATTAGCATTGCTGAGTACAATGCATTGTTGGCATTATGATGGTTCTGAAATATGTTCTCTTTCTTGAGGACTTTCTGGTGTTGGTCATAAAGTTATATTTGTAGTTTGATGAAAAGGTCTTGTTGAGACCCATGATGTAAAATTGTAATATTCAATAATGTAAGGACTTGTCAAATTTGTAAACCCACGTGGTTGGGTAGCTAAGTTGAATTGTGTAAACCCACTTGGTTGGGTACTTGAGTCTCATATGTAAATCCACTTGGTTGGATATGTGATGTAAGTATGAGTCTTTGGTGATAGGAAGTTCATAGAGTCATGTACTTTATTGGAAAATATGTTTGAAGATTCAGCATGAACTCAGGGGGAGCTTGGTCACTTCAGTACATATCAGATCTGCAGAACGCTTCTTCCACATAAGGAGAAAAGGGGGAGAGTATGTTGGCTTTGGTCCGCCCTTTTCCCTTGATGTCAAAGGGGGAGAGTGACATGGTGTTTGAATGAGTGACATGGTGTTTGAATGAAGAGAGAGAATGGTGTCAAAATGGGGAATGTGACATGGTGTCATTGTATTCTTAATGTACCTAGCTGTTGTGGTAACCAAACACCATTGTGGTACCATTGTGGTTGCCATCAAGTCCAAAGGGGGAGATTGTTGGCAATATGATGCAGAGTGTTGTCCTTGATGGCAACCCACTGAATGAAGATGAAGACATGAGATGGTTGACATGTGTTGTCCTTGATGGAAAACCACCTGATGAAGTTATTCTTGACTTGATGGACTTGCTAAATGACGTAAATCTGATATGAAATGATGTTTGCTAGAAATATGATGCTAAGTGTTGTCCTTGAATGGCAACCCACTTGATGAAAATGATGGCAACTTACTTGATGAAGTTGTGCTCAATAGAATATGTCCTGATGAACTAAATATGATGTATCTACAGTGTGTACAGAAGGCAATGAAGAAAGGAATTCAGAAAGTGCTCAAAGTATGATGAAAAGAGTATGTCTCAAGGCATACGCGGATACGTCTAGGGGAAGTCGCGTGCATACATCAAGGGAAAAAGAACGTGGCAAGTCGCGTATGGGGAAAAAAGCGCTCATAAAGTGCAAAACCAGGGGTAACCACCATGGTATTGACCCATTGTATTGGGTAATGATTCGTCTAAATGACCCCGTCCAGGAATACCATCGGAAGTAATGTAGTTTTGGCTCATGGTATTGAAAAAGGGGCTCATGGGATTGAAAAAGGATAAGCCTATATAAAAAGAAGAAATTCATTGTGCAAAGGATGTGTGTGGGTGCAAGGTGTCTGAGCTTGAATGAATACTTCTCTCTGAAGTAGATCTGAATGGAAAGGGTTACACTTGAAGATAAATCTGAATGTATGATGCACCAATGATGAAGAAAGGGATCTAGATCTGAAATGTGCTTGTATTTGCTAGATGCGATTTTTATGAAATGATTAGATGTTTTTGATGAGGCGAACAAACATGCGAGGTAAAAGGGGTAAAATCTGAAGTGATGTATACGTTGTGAAGAATTGCAATGATTTTGAAGTACGAAGAACCATACGCTAGTTCGCGAAGAGGAAGCGCGTATATACGCGGCTTCGCTGAAGAAAGCGCGTATGCGCAATAGAAGTGGATCTGTAATATGTACGAAGTATACGCGGGTTGTGTGAACGCCCTAGAGAATATACGTGACATCGATGAAACATATCCGTGTATATGCAAACTAGGGTTCTTTGAAACGTAAGAAATGACTAATACATTGCGATGTACTCTCTTGCAATTACGAGTTGTACGTTTCGGTTTGGTTGAATGATGGTAGGATGATGGAGCCCAAATATGTGAAGAGGGTCCGGTCGAAAATATGATGAAACGTGGCTGCCAGTGGTGTCCTAAAAGGAAGCTTTGGATCCGTGTGAAAATTGATGAAACGTGGTCCATAGTGGTGTTGAGGGTTGTAGCCTTCAGTCAGGGGGTCGTAGCTCCCTTCCAGGTGAGGCTGGTAAACGAGATCAGGGGGTCGTAGCTCCCTTCCAGGAGAGGCTGGTAAACGAGTCAGGGGGTTGGAGCTCCCTTCCGGGAGAGGCTGGTAAACGAGCGCAGGTGGGTGCCTGCGTGCTGGTAGGAGTCTGCGCCAGCACATATGTTGTAAGATGTTTTCTCTATAATAAAATATTGAAGGCTGAGCAACTGCAGCGGTGGTTTTCTCCCGACTTGGGTTTCCACCTAAAAATCCTGGTGTTCATGTGTGATGCTTTGTGTGATGATTTATTCTGATATTACTACACATGTTTACAGTTAACTTAACATCAGATGATTGAATAGCGCAAAGAACTAAGTTAATAAATATCTGCATATTTAGATCTCTTCTAATACGCGAGTTTCATGAAGGATATCCGCGTATATACGCGGGTTTACTAAAGGAAAGTAGCGTATAGGTTTTAGAGAGTGAAAAAGTAAAAAATTTTGAATATGCTGTAAATAATGATTCACCCCCCCCGCCCCCCTCTCAGTATTTTTCCCAACAGTGCTTCCTTCCACATGACGAGAGATAAGGAGCTTTTCAGTGACTTGGAGGAGAAAGATCTCCATATGCATATAGATATGGGTGACAATGGACGATACAGTGCGACCGTAATTGTTACCATTACCTTTGAGAGGGAGTTAGGTAAACCATTTCAATTGAAAGATGTTATGCATGTTCCAGGTCTAAAGAAAAACTTGGTCTCAATCGCGATGTTGGAGGATAGAGGCTATGACGTTGTTTCCAGCGATGGAAAATATTTCCTGTGACATAAAACAATGGGTCAAGCTAAGAGGATAGTAATTCAAGTTAATAATCTCTACAAGCTAGAGGTAGAAGGTTGCGATGCTATGATGGGAAAGGTGGAAAAAGTGGTGAGCCGGGATGAGGGTGAATTATGGCACAGGCGATTGGGTCATCTTCATCATGGAGCCTTGAAATTCATGCAACAAATATCTACTGGACTTCCAATGGGAACACTTTCTCAGTTAGATCATTCCAAGGGTTTCACCATGGGGAAGTATGTAAATTCCACCTTTCATGAAAAGGAGAACCGTGCTTCAGTGATCCTGGAGAGAGTTCACACAGACGTGTGTGGACTAGTCTCGGTTGCTTCAACAGCAAACACAAGTATTATGTTATTTTTTTTTATGACTTTTCTCGTAAATTTTATATCTTCTTCATGCAGAAGAAGGATCAAACATTCTCAAAGTTCTGTGAGTTTAAGGAATTGGTTGATAAAGAGTCGAGGAAGCAAGTGAAGGCTCTACAGAGCAATAATGGTGGAGAATACATCTCAAACGAATTCAAAGACTTATGTAGCAAAGAAGGAATTCAAAAATAAATCATAGTGCCTCAGAACCCACAGCAAAATGGGGTCGTGCAGAGGAAGAACAAAATTATTGTGGGTGCGGCACGAGCAATGCTGCATGATTAGGGCCTACCAATGCATTTGTGGGTAGAAGCATGCAACACTGCGGTTTATGTGCAAAACCGTTGTCCTCATAGAGTACTTGGCATGAGTACACCTGAAGAATATTTTACTGGTAAGAAACCGGATGTTTCTCACTTTAAGATTTTTGGCTCATCTGTTTATGTGCATGTGACCAAGAACGCCAGGAAGAAGCTGGAGCCGACTGCTGAAGTTGGGATATTTTTGGGGTACACAAAAACACCCCATAATTATCGTGTGTATTTTCCTAACATTAAAATGATTATTATGTGATGGGATATAAAATTCGATGAGGGGAAAGAGATGTGCTTGTCGTTTGAGAGGGAGCTGGACTTGCATGCGGAGGAGGAACTGTTGGTTCCCAAAGATGAGTCTCTAGATGTGGATCAGCCACAGGAGGAGGTTCATGGAGTGGAGGATTCCACTCACGTAGAGCCAAACATCAAAACTGGCAGAAGCTGTATCAAAAAAGCTGAGAGGTTGAAACTTGATGCGGCACATAATGTAGGAATCCCCACTTCATAGCACAGACAAAGACAGTCTCCTGACCGGTTCACTGGATACATGGATCTCATGAGAAAATGTATTGTGACTGAGCCATCTTCCTTTCAGGAAGCAGTGTAGGAGCCCACATGGGTAGATGCAATGGTGGATGAGTATGACTCCATTGTCAGAAACATTGCTTGGGAAATTGTTCCAAGGTCGTCAGTGGTAGGTTCAAGATGGATCTACAAGGTAAATCAAGCTACTGATGGGAGTTTTGAGAAATAAAAGGCCATATTTTTGGCTCGGGGCTTCTCACATATCGATGGGATTGATTATGAATAAACCTTTGCACTTGTCGCACGGTATTCTTCCATAAGGACCATCCTTGCTCTCTTAGCACAAATGGGTTGGCACATTCATCAGATGGATGTGAAGAGTGTGTTCCTTAATGGGATCATTAAGGAAGAAGTGCACATATAGCAACTTAAAGGATTTTAGATCTTCAGCAGCGAGTCGCATTTGTGCAGACTCAAAAGAGTGTTGTATGGGCTGAAGCAAGCACATCGTGCTTGGTACACTTGGATTGACAGGTATTTCATTGGACTTGCCTTCACCAAGAGTGAGGTGGATGAAAACCTATACCAGATTGTGGTGGAGGGTAAGATTTTAATCATTGTTCTTTATGTTGATGATTTAATACTGATTGGTGATGAGTAGCTGATACACTCATGCAAGGAGGACCTTGCAAAGGAGTTTGAGATGAAGGATATGGGCCTCCTTCATTATTTCCTTGGATTGGAAATATGGCAGCGAGATGGTGAACTTTTTGTGTCTCAAGGCAAGTGTGCAAGGGAGATACTAGGTAAGTTTCACATGGAGGGATGCAAACCCATGGATACTCATCTTCCAGGAAACTGGAGGAAAGAGGACGCTACATCTGGAGAGGTAGTGGATGCTACTGTCTATCGACAGTTAGTGGGTTTGCTAATGTATTTAGTGAATACAAGGCTGAAATATGCTATGCGGTGAACCAGCTTAGTCAAGCGATGGTTAAGCCTACCAAGCTCTTTTGGAAGGTGTTGTCGACATATATTGTCTCCCCTAGAGACAGTCTAGAGTTGCCATAGACCAGTGCCTAGGACATCTTAGCATAGCAGGGGGCATATAATAAAGCTTGGGTGTCAATCCAAAGGCTCTCCTGCTATCTCTTGTAAAACAAGGGAATTAATTTAAATGGGACCAGACCTCCCAGAAACTGCCACAGGGAAAGTAATGTTGCAGAAACAGGATGCAAAGCTCCAACACAAAAACATCAGACAGTTAAGAGACAATTTACTGTAAAGAGGGCCGATTCAAATAATATGCCACAGAAATAAAGTATCAGAATATGTATGTAGTGAAAGAAATATAAGAGGATATTAGTTAACTTTAGTCTGATACCCAGATACACAACAGAACCATGTGTGGGCTTATCAATTTAAGAATCCATACATGACAATGGCGTTTTAAAAGCATCCTCCCAAAGAAACCAATATAGAAGAAAGATGGATGAAATGAACATGAAACAGTATATCATGCATGAGCCTATTTAAAGCACTTGACTGATTTAAGTATGGGCATCAACTAGGATGAATCCTTACCAAACCAGTGAGCCACTCGCATTCCAAAACATGATACAAGAAAGTGGATGAAATGAAATATTGTATTAAACACATAAGAGTAGGTTACATACTGTGAAATATCAAAGACCAGAATCCTCATTACAGACAGAACTCCTCCTCACTGAGACCCTACGGGCTCTGAGCCTTCACACAGAAACTTTACAAGATGTATACACAAAATGCCTTTCACTGCACAATTTTCTGATAGAAATATGGAACCCTTACAATGTCTTTCTTCCTCCTTTTTATAGAGGAAGGAGAAGAGAAACTAATAAAAGAAGTAGGTAAAACATTTAATGTGCTTAATTTGAACAAAATGGCAGAAACATTCGCGCCCATACTACTGAATAAACACGATGTACTGTATGCACTCTGTCACCGGCTTCATGAAGTAAATGTTGTGGGTGAAAAAATTCTTCGGGACCTAGCATAAGGATGAAATTATTTAAATGATCTGTCCTTTTCTGAGAGGAAATATTGCTGAAATTAAACTTGGAGAGCGTAACTCTCTTGTGCATTGTACTTCTTGTCTTTTCACTTTGGATTTGAATTTGAAAATTTTTATCCCGGATGTCGAAGCTATTTATCTTCAACTGATATTCTTTGCCGAGTCATTAAAATCCCTATCTGTGAAATCTGCCTTTTGGATTACTCTGGAGGGTTGGATAACTTTCCATCTCTGCTCCTTTAAAGGCAGTCATATCTCGGCAACTACCCGGGATCTTCTTCATGAATATGGTACTTGAAAACCCAGTCCTGTAATGCATCCTTAGCTTCAGCCATGGATGTCGTGAATTGTGATAGGTCTTCTCCGCCCTAAACCTGCAAAACCCACAAATATATTAAAGAAATCCAGACACAGGGATGGGGATACGGCGGTGGCCATGAAATGGTGATGCATACTGGGTGAAATGGTGAGAAGATGAAGGGTGGCGATGAAAACACAGGGGGACGACGATGAATGAATGAGGCAGAGGTTCATAACACAAACACTGAAACATGACACATGAATGTGATATAAAAATATGAATGGAATATACAGATGGTGAAGGGAGAATGAGATTGACACGTGGGACAATACGTGGTGGGAGACTCGGTCAATTAGTCAATCACACCTATGATCTGGACCACACGATTTCAGAGCGATATCAACGGTTAGGAGCGCATGGTACAGCAACGGAATGGTGGACCCAGAACACTGTAGACTTACATTAACACTCGTGCAATTACATCGAGCGACCTCCGTAGGATTGAGCTCTTCAGATCGGATGGCCAACATTAATATCGCTGCTCGTCTTTGATCGAAAGATAATGTGCGATGGAGGGTGGTATTGCCGTCGTACACCGGGACGCGTGGCTTGAGCCGAATGGCATCACTGGGATTTGGAGAATACCGCCTGCTGCTGAAAAGATGTGCGATGGAAACAGGCCGGTTTCGAGAAATGAACGTAGGCGCGGGGACCACCATGGCAAGTTGGCGGTGGACCGTTGATTTATATTTAATCGGGCGGCACCGAACGCGCCCGATGATCTTACAGGGAGAGTGCCTTTTATTCTAGCACGAGGTCCAGCGCCTTGGTCACGCGGGGATTAAAGTGAAGGGGGCGGGGCTGAGACCGAAAGGAGCTGGGCCCAAAATATTTTCGAATATGGACTTTGGGCATTAAAAATGTGATTTTAAAGCTAAGAGAGGGCAACGATATACAGCTAATGAACTTTGCAAGGCAGGGCGAGAGAATTTGATGATTTAAACCAGATGGCTCATGGAAATTTTAATAAGGGGAAGATCGTGGTCAACATTGGCTCCATCTGGGGACGGCACGTTCATCCCTGGGTGTGTCGAGAACCTGCAGACCGCCTATTCATCTTTCAGCTAACTATGCTATTCAGCCCCGCTGCGTTTCTCTTTACAATTCGTCAGCACACATCTCTTATTGAAACAAGAACTGAAACAAAACTTATATACAATTATGGTACAACAGGCACTCCCTGCCTGAATCAGAATTTGAAGTAGGGCTTCAGAAATTGGTCGTTTACAGGGGCATCCGACACGTCACCCTATAAATTCTCCAATATGAACGTGTTATTGCCTCCCTGTTCCACAATTTTGAAGGGACCAAACCAGAGGGGGTCGAATTTTCCATGCTTTCCTTTCTCAGCCCTCCGGACATCCCATTTGAGCACCAGGTCACCAATCTGCAATTTTCTATCTTTGGCATGCTGATCAAATATGTGTTTCATTTTCTCTTGATATTCAGCTAATCTCTGACTCACTTGGCCCCGTATTTCCTCCAGTTCTACCATTTGATTGATTCTCCTGACCATATCATCAAGTTCCTCCTGACTTTCTTGCATGAAACGTGCTACTGGTAAGGCCAGCTGCACGGGAAACACTGCTGCTCGTCCATACACCAATTCGAATGGGGATTTCCCAGTTGCTCTCTTGCTGGTGATTCTATTGGCCCATAGAGAAAATTTCAATTGGGAATCCCAATTCTTCTGATTTTCATTGATTTTTTTCTTCAAGGCCCTCACCAGAGTTTTGTTGGAGATTCTGCCAAGCCATTCCCCTGTGGGTAGTAAGCTATGGAGTGATTTAATGTAATATTATACTGCTGGCAGAAATTTACAAATTTTGCAAACTTGAAGGCCTGTGCATTATCAGTCACTATTTTAGCACGACAGCCAAACCTGGATATGATGTTTTCTTCCATGAATTTTATAATGACAGTTTCAGTAGCATTTCTTGCAGGTATGGCTTCCACCCATTTTGTAAAATAATCTGTGGCCGTTAATATCCATTTATGTTGTCCACTTGATGGGGGATGTATTTCTCCAATAAAATATATTCCCCATTGTTTAAATGGCTCATTCACATGAACTGGAAGCAGGGACAGGGCTGCTAATTTTTTCCTTTCAGCAAATTTCTGACACTTATCACATGCTCTGACCCAAGTAAAAACATCTCCAAATAATTTTGCCAGTAGAAACCAGCTTTCAGTATTTTATGAGTTGTGGCCCTCCAGCTGTAATGGCCTCCACAAATTCCCTCATAAAATTCCATCATTATACTTTCTACTTTATCCTCTGTGAGGCACAGGAGTAGAATTCCTGAGTCCCTCCAATATAATTGGCCATTAGCAACTATGTACTTTTGTGACTTCAGCCTCAAAGCCCTGTATTTTGATTTATCACAGCTGGGTGGACAGCTGAGTGTCAAAAGATATTCAACTATTTCTTTGTACCATGGACTAGTGAGATACTTCATGTGTACTTTCTGAGTAGCCATCTCCAGCCCCTGCTGCTCTTTTTTGTTTTCAGACTCTCCATTTGCTACCATAGACAAATTTATGCCTAGAGCTTGATAATTTGATTCAGATAAAATTTTAGCAAGCCCCTTTCCTTTTATCAGCTTAGTAGGTCTGATGTCCAGATCATATTCCTGTATTTTTGCAATCCATCTTCCTCTTTTTCCTTCACTATCTCCCTGAATGAGAATATCTTTAACAGCTGCAGTAGGGACATATGCAGTAATGTGGGACTGCAAAACATACATTCTGAAGGCTTTAAGGGACTTTACTAGGGCGTATGCCTACTTCTCCAATATATTATATTTCAATTCAGTGTCATGAAGTACTTGGCTGAAAAAGGCAATAGGCTGCTCATATCCATCTTCGTTTTTCTGCAACAAAACTCCAACTATCGTATGAGGTGAAGCAAATGAAAAGATCATAAATGGCTTGGAATAATCAGGTCCAGCTAGTACAGGGGCTTCAGCAAAAGCATGTTTTATCCTTGTGAATGCTTCTCTAGATTCCTGATTCCATTTTACTTCATTGTTCTTTTTCAGCATATCTGTTATGTGCCTAACTATCTCAGCATAGTTAGGAATAAACCTTCTCAGGAAATTGATTCGGCCTAGGAACACCTGCACCTCTTTCTTATTCCTGGGGAGAGGAATACCATTTATGACTTCTACTCTTTTAGGGTTTATTTTCACACCATCTTTAGTCACAATGTGCCCTAAAAGCTTGCCTTCCTCTAATGCAAATAAAGACTTTTGGGGATTAAGAGAAAGACCATACCTCCTGCATTTCTCAAAATTTCTTTGTAAATGCTCAATGTGCTCAGCATCATTTTTT